>PQFF01000187.1:32422-58507 GCA_003547095.1 Diversispora epigaea | reverse complement strand
GTGAGTATTTAGATTCATAATTATTGAAATCAATGTTTCAATTTAATTAATTTAATTCAATATCATATAACAATTCTCTAATCAATTATCATAAACTAATAGTTAGTGAGTATTTAGATTCATAATTATTGAAATCAATGTTTCAATTTAATTAATTTAATTCAATATCATAAACTAATCAATATAAATAGTCTGTGAGTATTTAGATTCTTAATTATTGAAATCAATGTTTCAATTTAATTAATTTAATTCAATATCATATAACAATTCTCTAATCAATTATCATAAACTAACCAATATAAATAGTCGGTGAGTATTTAGATTCATAATTATTGAAATCAATGTTTCATTTAATTAATTTAATTCAATATTATATAACAATTCTCTAATCAATTATCATAAACTAATCATTATAAATTATATTACAGCAAGTGAGTATTTAGATTCATAATTATTGAAATCAATGTTTCAATTTAATTAATTTAATTCAATATCATATAACAATTCTCTAATCAATTATCATAAACTAATCAATGTAAATTATATTACAGCGAGTGAGTATTTAGATTCATAATTTAATTGATTTAATTCAATATCAAATAACAATTCTCTAATCAATTATCATAAACTAATCAATATTAATTATGTTACAGCGAGTGAGTATTTGGATTCATAATTATTGAAATCAATGTTTCAATTTAATTAATTTAATTCAATATCATAAACTAATCAATATAAATAGTCTGTGAGTATTTAGATTCATAATTATTGAAATCAATGTTTCAATTTAATTAATTTAATTCAATATCATATAACAATTCTCTAATCAATTATCATAATAAATAGTCAGTGAGTATTTAGATTCATAATTTAATTGATTTAATTCAATATCAAATAACAACTCTCTAATCAATTATCATAATAAATAGTCAGTGAGTATTTAGATTCATAATTTAATTGATTTAATTCAATATCAAATAACAACTCTCTAATCAATTATCATAATAAATAGTCAGTGAGTATTTAGATTCATAATTTAATTGATTTAATTCAATATCAAATAACAACTCTCTAATCAATTATCATAATAAATAGTCAGTGAGTATTTAGATTCATAATTTAATTGATTTAATTCAATATCAAATAACAACTCTCTAATCAATTATCATAATAAATAGTCAGTGAGTATTTAGATTCATAATTTAATTGATTTAATTCAATATCAAATAACAACTCTCTAATCAATTATCATAAACTAATCATTATAAATTATATTACAGCAAGTGAGTATTTAGATTCATAATTATTGAAATCAATGTTTCAATTTAATTAATTTAATTCAATATCATATAACAATTCTCTAATCAATTATCATAAACTAATCGATATAATTAGTCCGTAAGTGTTTAGATTCATAATTATTGAAATCAATGTTTCAATTTAATTAATTTAATTAATTTAATTCAATATCATATAACAATTCTCTAATCAATTATCATAGAATAATCAATATAAATAGTCAGTGAGTATTTAGATTCATAATTATTGAAATCAATGTTTCAACTTAATTAATTTAATTCAATATCATATAACAATTCTCTAATCAATATAAATTATATTACAGCGAGTGAGTATTTAGATTTATAATTATTAAAATCAATGTTTCAATTTAATTAATTTAATTCAATATCAAATAATAATTCTTTAATTAATTATCAATAATATTTTTTAGTAAAGGAATATGTAATGAATGTCATCAAAATAATATTGGATTCAATTGGTGCCATCCATGTAATGCTAAAGAATTTCAAAATAAATTTGGTAAATGGACAAGTGAAGATAGAGAAATTGATGAATTTATTCAACAAATACAACTAAATGCAAATAAACATCAAGAAATTATTGAGTGGATTCCATTTGACAAACTTGAGAATGTAACATACCTTGCTAAAGGAGGTTTTGGCACAGTATATAAAGCAAATTGGCTTGATGGATTTATTAGATTTCATAAAAAAAAAAAATGGTATAGATTTGATAAACAAGCTGTTTGGTATAGAAATGGCAAACAAAGTGTTTGCTTGAAAAGCTTTGGTAATTCTATAAATAAAAATGTTTTTTTGCAAGAGGTAAATATTTCATGTTATTTAATTTCATTATTTTAAATATATAATAATTTTATTTTATGTTAATAAATATTTTAGATTAAAAATCAACTTAAGCTTCGAGGTAAAAATTCCATTGCAATATATGGCATCACTAAAAATCCAACAGAAAATGAATATATGATGGTTATGAATTATGCAAAATATGGTAGTCTTCGAAAAGTGGTGAATGACAAGTTTGAAAAATTAACTTGGAAAAAAAAATATACTATTTTATTTGAAATTGTAATTGGACTTACAAATATCCATGAAATGGGCTTGATGCATAAAGATCTTCATCCTGGTAATATAGTTAACCAAAATTTAATTCTAAGTTCTATTACTGATTTTGGACTGTGCAAACCAGTTACAGAAAATGATCCAGAAAATATTTATGGTGTAATTCCATACATGGCACCTGAAACATTGAGTAGAGGAGAATACACTCAAGCATCTGACATTTATTCTTTTGGTATGATTATGTTAGAAGTTCTAACTAGTTATCCACCATATTATAATATTTCACATGATGCAAATCTTGTAATGGACATTTGCAAAGGGCTTAAACCTGAAATTAAATGTGAAATTCCTAAATTTCTCAAAGAAATAATGGAAAAATGTTGGAATTTTGAACCTCTTGATCGTCCAACTGCTGCAGAGTTGAAATCTCAACTTCAGAAATATCTTTCTTATGATGATGAAATTAGAAAACAAGTAAACAACCAAGTTCAAGCAGCAAATAAATCAAACAAGAATTTTATTCAATATGATCCAAATGAAATGCATCCTAAAGCAATATATACAAGTAGAAATTTGTCTTTTCTGAAAAAAAAGAAAGTTGAAATTAACACACATGGTAATTACCTATATTTTTTAGCAATAAATGAATGATCATTTTAAAATATTTATATTNAGTAGAGGAGAATACACTCAAGCATCTGACATTTATTCTTTTGGTATGATTATGTTAGAAGTTCTAACTAGTTATCCACCATATTATAATATTTCACATGATGCAAATCTTGTAATGGACATTTGCAAAGGGCTTAAACCTGAAATTAAATGTGAAATTCCTAAATTTCTCAAAGAAATAATGGAAAAATGTTGGAATTTTGAACCTCTTGATCGTCCAACTGCTGCAGAGTTGAAATCTCAACTTCAGAAATATCTTTCTTATGATGATGAAATTAGAAAACAAGTAAACAACCAAGTTCAAGCAGCAAATAAATCAAACAAGAATTTTATTCAATATGATCCAAATGAAATGCATCCTAAAGCAATATATACAAGTAGAAATTTGTCTTTTCTGAAAAAAAAGAAAGTTGAAATTAACACACATGGTAATTACCTATATTTTTTAGCAATAAATGAATGATCATTTTAAAATATTTATATTTATTATTATTTACAGATACAAAACAATTGGATCTTTTAATTCCTGATGATATAAGTGAGTATTATATTTTTTGAATTATTTGTTTAATATATTTATTTAAATAAATTAACAATATTTAAATTTTGCATAGTTGAAGAAAATGAAATTCAAGAAAATTAGTTGGGAATTTATTTTTTTAGTTTGATGTTATTGTATAATTTAACTTTGATATTTTTTCTAAAATTATTTATTTATTTTATTATATTTTATATTTTTTTTATACCATTTGATCACTGGAATTATAGAGTATAGTTTTTATTTAAATTAAAACAGACCAGTATATAATCATTTAAAACAAATTACTATTGTTTTAATATTTCAAAAATCAAAAAATTTGTAATTATTTATTATTTGTGCTTATATAATTTAAAAATTGTGCAAAAATAAATTAAAAATTGATGAGTTAATTTTTTTTTGACCTTTCATCAGGAAGTTTTATTAGGCATAAATCTCCATAATTATTACAAAACATAAAATTTTCCATAATCATATGAATATTTTTTCAAAATATTGCATACATTTATGAAATATTTTGATATATAATAATTTCAAAAAAATATTTACTGTAAAATTACAGATTTTTTGACACCTCAAAAAAATTCAACAAAAATATTCATAATTTTGTATGTATTATTATGGGATATAAAATTTGTGTAAATTTTTGCATAAATTTTTGCGTAAACTTTTGCATTAATTTTTGTATAAATTTTTGTGCAGGAAATATCTACCATTGTCATGGGTGTACTTTCATACTTCCCACTTACAGTTCTTTTAAGGAGTTTATAGTCCTTCCCATTAGGTACAAGACTTTCAGTTGGATCATTACTTTATTTTAAAAGGCACAAGTTAGTTTTTAGTTAGAACTAACAAACTATTATTCTTCCAAGTTATTATAACTTCATTATTTAATAACTCTTCTATTAATAACTTCATTATTAATAATTACTTTTATTTTATTATTTATTTCATAACTTCCTTTATTAAAACTTTTTTTATAAATAACTTCCTAACAATTAATACTTTAGATACTTCCATATTTTATTAAAGATTTTATCTTTAAACCATTAGTACTTCCTTTATCATAATTTTAATAAACATTATTTAATAAAATACAATATTAAATTATATTGATTATTGGTCAAATATTGTTGGCCTATTTATACCTTCAAAGAAAAATAGGGAATGACAACTAAAGCAGAGAAAAACTAAGTATAAAAGATCACACAGCAGTTATACATAATGTGCTATAGTTGAAAGGTTTGTAAATAAACACAACTTATGAAGGTTTTAAATGTTGGGGTTTTATTTGAAAGAGACAAGGGTGAGGTTTTTAAAAGGGTTTATAGAGAACAAATTTCTTTCATCACAAAGACAATCAATAAAGAAACCAATTCTTTAATTACAGGGTTTTCAACAAATGAAAAGGGTTTATTATTCACCAAGAATAATAATATCAAAGTATATAAATTATAATATTAATGTCACCAAGACTTTATTATCAATTTATTACTAATTATGAGTTAACTTGCTGGATGAAAACAATGGGTGGTGAACGTTATTGAAGAATATAGAGTTATGGAGTTCAATTTGAGATAAAAGATAAATATATTTATTTATTATCTGCATATCGAGTTATGTTTTTCATTGAATTATTTATTATTTTATTAGAAATCCACAATGTTTTTGTATTCAATTTGTGTACTAAAAATCAACAGTATGGTATATAAAATTTATCAATTTTTAGATAATGATTTTATTAACCAAAAAAAAAAAGAAGTTCATAAAGAAATAATATTGTTTGATAAGTTTTATATAATTTATTATTGCATATCTTAAAATTTTAGATAATGTTAAAATTAATTAAAAATATTTCAAAGCTTGCCATGGGAGAACATATGGCATTCACCTATTCGAAATTGATAGTTATCATGGAATAGCAGCGGATAAAGTTCAGGAATGAATAAAAAATNTAATAATATCAAAGTATATAAATTATAATATTAATGTCACCAAGACTTTATTATCAATTTATTACTAATTATGAGTTAACTTGCTGGATGAAAACAATGGGTGGTGAACGTTATTGAAGAATATAGAGTTATGGAGTTCAATTTGAGATAAAAGATAAATATATTTATTTATTATCTGCATATCGAGTTATGTTTTTCATTGAATTATTTATTATTTTATTAGAAATCCACAATGTTTTTGTATTCAATTTGTGTACTAAAAATCAACAGTATGGTATATAAAATTTATCAATTTTTAGATAATGATTTTATTAACCAAAAAAAAAAAGAAGTTCATAAAGAAATAATATTGTTTGATAAGTTTTATATAATTTATTATTGCATATCTTAAAATTTTAGATAATGTTAAAATTAATTAAAAATATTTCAAAGCTTGCCATGGGAGAACATATGGCATTCACCTATTCGAAATTGATAGTTATCATGGAATAGCAGCGGATAAAGTTCAGGAATGAATAAAAAATTATATATTTAAAATAAATTTTTGATGTCTCATATTAAGAAAGCGCTATGTATTCGAATTTATAGATCATGTTGTGGCGGTCTGCCCAGAACAAAGAGTAAAGTTACGTCAATCAGTCCCACTAAATTGAACTCTCGTCACACCCCTTTTCGTACTAACTCAACGTACTCTTGTACGCAATATTTCGTAACGCCCACTATCCGCCAGTAGGATCAAGCAGTCACTTGCCTACTCGCAACGAATAGATATATAAAATAAACTCTTAACACAGTACACACAGGTGCGATCTGAAAGTACGTGAGTAAGTGGAGTAAAAGTATCTTTTTACAGCTCACTACGCAAACTTCCGAATCTTAGCTTCAGACTTTATTCAGTAACTTTATTCGAGAAATTACAAAATTAGTAATAGAGGTATTACGGGCTGTTAACCGTTTCTCACCAATATTACCGTTATCACGAAATAAAAATATTAAAATGTATCAAATTATTACGGTGTATCGAAACTTTTAATCTTATTGCAAAGATGTAACAACAAAAATATATCACTGCTTTGGTGTGTCTTATCTCTGCTGCTAAATCAAAACAATATGTTTCTATCTTTATTATTTATTTTTATTATAAAATGCGTACCAAAAGATTATTTATTATTTTATTACAAATTAGGTGAAAGATTTTCGTATTTATTCGAAATGTACCAAAAGAAGATTAAAAATTATAAGAATTGCAAAAATGAGCCGATCCTTTTTACATCCTAAATTACCAGTCTTTTTTATACACTTTGAACTTATTCTCCTTTATCCTGTGTTGTCACGTCTAAACACGTTCTTTTCTATTTTTAAAGATGACACACAAGGATGAAATACTTCGTACAAAGATGAATAATCTGTCATCTAGATGGTAACACACTCATCCGGTTACACTGTCATCTCAATGTCATCTCCCGTGACCTTCGCAACATTTCGAAATCCCGTGCCCATCTCATGTGGAATTCGTGCACCCTCAATGTATAATTTGAAAACTCGGGATATCATCATCACCACTTTTGACTATCCATTATTCATAATTTTATAATTAATTATTACTTTATTTTATTTCCAAATATTCATCTAAATTTAAACAAATTTTTGGTCCAGATTAAAATAAAATAATATCACCAAATTGTGAATATTATTTCGTGAGATATGCGAGTTGATAATAATAAAACATTGTAAATTTGTGGATTCGTTTAACTGATAGAATGTCCTATAATTTTGAAAATTATAATAATTTAAATTGTTCGATTCTCTGGTTGCCTGGTGCCCCCCAGAAAGTTTTCTTCGATGATAGGGGTTCAAGAACGATTAGAAAATCTGTCACATTATTTTGGGCTATCATTAGTCAAAAGAAACATTAATGAGTCTTCGTTTAAATACGTAGATTTTATTCATTTCGAGGGAAAATCACTCCAATTGGACATGGAAAACTTATTTCACTTCAAGAATTCGATATTTCCATATTCCTAGTGCTGATGTTTCGAAAAAAAATAAAGCCTTATAAGAAAATTCTTGATGAACAACTCTGGGAAGATTTGAATCAGTATTTCATGGCTCCAGACCAACCATTGGAATCAACAATTTTACCACCAAGAATAAAAATTGTTCAAAAATTACCTACCCGTTCAACAGAACTACCATTATTACCTTTGAACATGTAGCTGAAATTTCCTCTTGGATTGATCGTAAATCAAGTACTTAACACTCATATGAGTTTCACTTAATTTTAAGAGGAAATATAATTGGATTTAAACCTCAAACCTTTTGGAATACTGTAGTGATCATGAAAGTTAAAGAAACAGAAGAAACTCTTGGAGGCTATACTCCTTTAATTTGGGATGCTAATTCTACTACTACTAATCCTAGAAGTTGGAGAAAAACTTCATTTTCTCACTGAAAAATGAAAATATAAACGTTCAATTTTTAGCAGAGTAAAAGATCATGATTATGCAATGTGGAATGCAAACAAAACTAATCAAGTAACTTATGGTCCATTTTTTGGAAGCGATTTTGGTTTGTTCAACCCTAGCTCTAATTTTACGTTAGATAATATAACAATGTGGGTATGGTCATTATAAAAAACCTATAAGCCTACAGATAGATTCTCAATTGTTGATTATGAAATATTTAAGGTTATTAAGAAAACTAGTTAGAAATTTCGATCGAATAATTAATGAAATTTATGTGTTTGTTTTTTTTATATTAATACTTTATATATATATTTGTTGAGTATAACTAAATAATTTAAAGTATTACTTGTTTATGTTTTTTTTTCAAATAGACTATATCTTTATATCTTCCTTTTCTGAAATTTAAGTCATCATCGTATATTATTATTAGCTATTATTAGCCTAAACTTAATTGATCTGGAATTTTAATAAATTATATAAATTATAAAATATTTGTGTTTACATCAGATGCTTGCATATATTATAATCATTGTGATAAAGATAACTAAATTTCCGATATCAAGTGGCTATTTGGAAGCTAAAATAGATCAATCCCAACATGCAATAAAGAAAATATTTCAGTTTAATAAAATATGATTTGTTTACTAATCATGTCCTAATTTTATTCGATTATCAGGATCATTTGCTATTGCTTGTTGGTTATAGCTGTTATTGCAAACTACTTTTTTGTCTTTCCTCTACTCACTTCATTGCACTTTCCAAATTGCTAGTCGCTTTCTGTTATTTTTTCTAGTCAAAAATAGTTTAAAACTATCTCGTTATTGACATACTTATTTTTTTTTTATCATTTTTGAATGAATTTTATTTCACATTTTTACTTTCTTTTGACTTTGGCACACTTCTGACGCTCTTCTATGTTGTTTATTTATAAAAAGTATACTGTAGATATAATAAAATCGTTCAATATAATATGGCATGAATATGCAAATTATGAAAAGATCCCCAGGCACAACAATAATCACCTCAAACGCCAAAGAACTCATTGTTAAGCCATCTAAATTCAAAATCGACTGTACAAAATATTTTATAAGGTCATCGTTTTGTGTTGCCCCGATGCATTTAATAGAGAATAAAAATCTCATCAAAATATAATCAGTGCATTCAAAAAATGAGCATACATATCGCATAAATTAAAATATTTGAAGATACACTTATGAATATTTAAGTACACCTTCAAAGTCCTTTTGCTACTTAAGAAAAGTCATGAACAAATCAAGCATCAACTACAATAAAAGTATTAATATCGATAATTCCAAAAGTCGTTACACACTTATTTCTAATCGACTCATTGATAGAAGGTTCTTAGTTACATTTATTTGTAAATAAATAAATAAAATTCTCTTATAAATTGTATATCGGCTAGATATCTTATTTCTATCATATTAAAATCTTCTTTGATAGTCAAAAAGTATAGTTCTGGAAGATGCATAACAAATTAGAAACTAGTTCTGGACCAAATGAACCAGAAGAATTTGCGTTTAAAAAAAAATATAAGATTTGACTGAGTTATGTGTTCATGTTCATTTAAATTTTTTGTAATAAATTGCGATATTGGTATTACATGTAACACAACGATTCAATGTTGCTGCTGTGTTCGTTGCTCTCTCAAATATTTGATAATTTCATTAATCATATCATAAAGGATAAATTAATTAATTGTAATACAAAACCACAAATAATTGTCCAAATGTTTAAAGTCTATTGGATAATAAAAATCAAATTTTACAGAAAACCAAATATCAAATTATTTTCATGATCCGATGGCGTTAAAATATTTAATTTATGTGATATTTTCATTTAAATTATTTTCTTCTTGACCACGGTTATTATGAAAAATCGATCAGAACATATGAAGTATTTAAGGTTATTAAAAAAACTAGTTAAAATTCTTTTTATATTTATCTTATCGAATATAATTAAAATAAATTTAAAGTAATATTTAAATTATTATCTAATATTTAGGGCGGCCCATATGCTGAAATTTTCAAAAATAATATTTTTTACTGTATATTTCAGATGAAATAGCGTGAATGAAGACAATACCACGAGAAAATAACTACATTTCCGTACACAAAATAAAGAAACTTTTAAATACAAATAATGTAAATACTTATTGTCCTAATTAATTATATATATAACTTTATTCGGTAAAATCTTTAACTCTGACTATCCATTTCAAGTTAGATGGACTGATTGCTGGATTCGGTTAGAATTGCAGCCCGTTTGTGATTCTGTGTAATTTACTATTTATTATATAAAAATGGTTACAAAATTACTTTTTCCACAAATAAAATGTGCTGTGTAAGCGTTTTTAAATTTTTTGACAAATTATCCCAAAATTTTATTGAATTTCTCGATGATAAAGAGGATCATAATACAATCATTGAAATTGAAAATGGGAATTCATTTACAGCTCATTCTAATGTATTGAAGTATCGCTCTCCTTACTTTTATAAAGAGTTGAAAAATATTATTCCAAATGAAAACTATATCAAGACAATTATTATTAAGCCAAATATTTCGGATGAAATTTTTGATACGATACTTAAGTGAGTTATTCTTTAGTAAATGCTATCATTAATTATAAGAGATACATAAATTAATATTTACTATTTATTTATTATTTTATAAGATATATATATGGTGGAATTGTTAATTTTGAAAATGTAGAAACAAGATTTATTTTTGATTTAATGATTGCAGCTAATGAATTTGAAATCGAAGAGTTGACCAGGAAACTAGAGAACCATTTTATTGAAAATGAAAGTTCTTGGTTAAAGTCGCATTTTTCTTTAGTTTATCGTTCAATTTTTAACGGAAATAATTTCAAAAATTTAGAAAAATTTTGCAATGAAATTGTTGCAAAATTTCCATCTCACGTTTTTGATGCTGAAGATTTCACTTCTCTTCAAGAATCTGCATTGGTGTCTCTTCTTAAACGAGATGATTTACAACTCGAAGAAGTGATAATTTGGGAATATATTATTAAGTGGGGAATTGCTCAGAATTCCATTTTACCTGTAGACCTTAAAGAATGGTCCAATGAAAATTTTACAACTTTAAAAACTACTCTTCAGCAATGCCTACCTCTAATTCGATATTTCCATATTCCTAGTACTGATGTCTTGAAAAAAATAAAGCCTCACAAGAAAATTCTTGACGAACAACTTTGGGAAGATTTGAAAAAATATCTGATCGATCCAAATCAACCAGTAATATCAATAATTTTACCGCCAAGAACAGTATCAGTTTTAATTCAAGAATTGACTACCCATACAACGGAACCAGTAAATACACTTTCTACCATTATTACTTATGAACATGTAGCCGAAATTTCCTCTTGGATCGATCGTAAATCAAGTACTTATTCTTTAACAAACACCCCATATGAGTTTCAATTAATTTTAAGAGGAAGTATAAATGGATTTACACCTCAAAATTTTTGGGATACATGTCGTGGGTATTTCGGTACTGTGCTGATTATGAAAGTTAAAGGAACAGATGAAATCCTCGGAGGATACAATCCTTTAGCTTGGAATATTAATAATACCGTCTATATTTGGGGAAGTACTTATGATGAATGGGAAAATACTAATGACAGCTTTATTTTCTCATTGAAAAATGGTAATGTACAAAATTCAATTCTTAGCAGAGTAAAAGTTTATGAACGTGCAATTTATAACGTTAACATAAAAGATTGGCATAAATATCATGGTCCACATTTTGGGTATGATCTTTATATGTATAGTCCTAGTTCTAATTTTATATTAGATGATACTTGTATATGTAATAATAATTGCAGATATTATGAAAAACCTATAAGAACAGCACCGATTAATTTCTCAATTGTTGATTATGAAGTATTTAAGGTTATTAAGAAAGCTAGTTAAAAATTTCAATCCTTAGAAAATAATTAATGAAATTTATATGTTTATATTTTTTATATTTATATTATATTTTTTTTACAATTATCGAATGTAATTTTTTTATCCCATATGTATGAATTATAAGTTATTAACGTAAACTTAATTATTTAATAGTTAATATAAATAATAAATTATTAATTCTTTATATCAGATGCTTAAAAAGTTAAAGGTGAAATGGGTAAAATATTGTAACTTCAATAATAATTAAAAATAATTGAACAACTCAAAGTTAACATGAATATAAATTTTTTAGACGCTTTCATCTCTTTTCCATTAATTAATATTCAGTTATAACTAGACTGGTGTCACAATTATATGAAAATGAAATTTATAAAAGTCTCTATACTAAGTAGAACCTTAATTATTACAGTTACACTAAAAATTATAAATTCTTTAACATTATTATTATCGTTTAAACATTCTTTACTGAGCAGAAGAACTGTCACGCGACATCAATTTCGTACATAGACGAAAATTTTCTATCAAAAGACAATTGCCTAAACCAGAAACGCGTTCTTATAAAGATAAAATCAAACTTTTACCAATAAAGAACTTATTGAATAAGTAAATTAAAGTATGAAAAACATGTAAAATAAATATTTTACAGGTGTTATTGTGTCTTTTGATATTTATTTCTGAGTTTAACAGCCAAAAACTTTAATTAATAATAAATGTAAATATTATATTATATATGTAATTTATTTTCTCTTACTTCATAAGTACTGTACTGTATTGTACGAATTTTAATCAAACAACTTTCCGTATAGAAAAGTTTCTCAACATACTAGATTCGATTATTTTCCTTTTATTTTATATTACAAAGTCTTTCTGTTTAAAAATCGCCTATTTCGATCGAATCGCCTGATTAGGCAGATTTTATTCAATGTTTCAGGTGCCATGTATGGAATTATGCCAAAAATATTTTCTGAATCCTTTTCTGAAACTGGTTTGCACAATCCAAAATCAGTGATATAACATGAAACTATATTACCAGGATGAAAATCTTTATGCATTAAGCCCATTCCGCCAAGTTGACTTTTAAACTTATTGTTCAACACTTTTCGAAGACTACCATATCCTGCATAATTCATAACCATCATATATTCATTTTCTGTTGGATTTTTAGTGATGAAATATATTGCAATTGAATTTTTATCTCGAAATTTAAGTTGACTTTTTATCAAAATATTTATTAGCATAAAATAAAATTATTATTATATTTCAAATAATTATATATTTAAAATAATGAAATTAAATAACATGAAATATTTGCCTCTTGCAAAAAATCATTTTTATTTATGGAATTACTAAGACTTTTTAAGCAAACATCTTGTTTACCATTCTTATTCCAAACACAGTGTTCACCAAATCCATATATATATTTTTTATTTGTGAATTTAATAAATTTATCAAGCCAATTTGCTTTATATACTGTTCCAAAACCCCTTTAGCAAAGTATGTTATATTCTCAAGTCTGTCAAATGGAATCCATTCAATAATTTCTTAATATCAATTTACATTAAGTTGTATTTGTTGTTTAAATTTATCAATCTCCACTTGTCTATTTATCAAATTTATTTTGAAATCGTTTGGCATTACATAGATGGCACCAATTTCTTCCAGTATTATCTTGATGACATTTGCTACATTTTCCAGGATAGCTAAAAATATTATTGATAATTGATTAGAGAATTGTTATATAATATTAAAACATTGATTCCAATAATTACA
The DNA here is from genome assembly GCA_003547095.1 of Diversispora epigaea. Classification (NCBI taxonomy): domain Eukaryota; kingdom Fungi; phylum Glomeromycota; class Glomeromycetes; order Diversisporales; family Diversisporaceae; genus Diversispora; species Diversispora epigaea. The sequence goes on along the minus strand of PQFF01000187.1, from coordinate 44,779 downwards.
AATTAAATACTCACTCACTATAATACAATTTATATTGATTAGTCTATTATTTATTAGAAAATTGTTATATAATATTAAAACAATAATTTCAATGATTATAAAATTGANACTTTTTAAGCAAACATCTTGTTTACCATTCTTATTCCAAACACAGTGTTCACCAAATCCATATATATATTTTTTATTTGTGAATTTAATAAATTTATCAAGCCAATTTGCTTTATATACTGTTCCAAAACCCCTTTAGCAAAGTATGTTATATTCTCAAGTCTGTCAAATGGAATCCATTCAATAATTTCTTAATATCAATTTACATTAAGTTGTATTTGTTGTTTAAATTTATCAATCTCCACTTGTCTATTTATCAAATTTATTTTGAAATCGTTTGGCATTACATAGATGGCACCAATTTCTTCCAGTATTATCTTGATGACATTTGCTACATTTTCCAGGATAGCTAAAAATATTATTGATAATTGATTAGAGAATTGTTATATAATATTAAAACATTGATTCCAATAATTACAAATTAAATACTCACTCACTATAATACAATTTATATTGATTAGTCTATTATTTATTAGAAAATTGTTATATAATATTAAAACAATAATTTCAATGATTATAAAATTGAATACTCACTCACTGTAATATAATTTATATTGATTAGGAATATTAATATCGCAATTTATTAGCAATAAATTATGATTTTAAAACGTTTAATATAACAATATGCCTACTCTTCTGATTCTTCCAATTCTTCTGTTTCTCCCATTTCTTTCATTTCTTCCGTTTTTCTTGTTTCTTTCATTTCTCCGAATTCTTTAATTTCTTTATCTTCTTCTATTCCTTCTCTTCAATTTCTTTAAAATCTAAAAAAAAAATATTTCCAACACTATCAGATTAAATAAATTCCATTTTGTTCAACAATAATGATTACAGGGATTACCTTTTTGAACATACAAATACAAGTAGTTAAGAGATGCAATCAGAGATTTAAAAGAAATTTCCATAACACAAATAATCTCTTTGAAGTTATATTTGAATTCAAAATTACCAACGCAAAAAAAAATCTAAATATCTCTCTTTGAAGTCAACGAACCAGCCTTCAAGATATAATCCATAATACAATACCAAGCATTAGTTAAAAGTATTTCTTTATAAATTATATAATAATGTTATTAATGAATAATTATTGCATTTTAAAAGAAATAAAAAGAATTAAAGGAAACAAACAAATCCCTCAATGATACTATGACAGCATTTGTGAATTGATCAAAAAAGAACTCGTTCATGTGAGATCAAATTTTTATGCATTTACCTATTAATAAATACATATTTATAAAATAATTCATTTGATATTGATGAAATCAATATTTATTAAAATGCTAAAATACCAATAAATTTAGAAACTTTTTAACCGTTATTATTATTATCACCATTATTACGTTCATTATCATCATTATCATCATATAAATTCATCACCATCATATTATCATTAAAATATTCATCACTATTATCTTTATTATTATTATTATTATTTTTATCCATCATCACATCAAAGAATAATAAAAATTGTTGTTGTTGTTGTTAGAATTATTCTTTTATATTTATTACAATATGCTTTTCAAGTTAAAATAAGCTTTTAAACTTCAATGAAATATTTTAATGTTTATGCTTATATCTTCAATAATTATTAATTGTAATAAAATATCTATATGTATATATGCCTTCGATACTATCTTAGTTTAAAATCTTCAAAACTCGTGCTAAATATATTACTTTATAAATATATATTAAATGATATTGTAAATTTCAACTATGATTATTATTGCTATGTTAAAATTCACAAAATAGAAAATAGAAAGAAATCCCGACGCTATATAACATTTGATATATCTTTCCATCATACTAAATAATAAATTAAGATTTCAACGAAAATATTCTTCTTTTGATGTTATTCTTTCTATAAATTTTCGTTAAAAAATAAATTAATTAAAAAAAAAGTATAAAATAGAACNTTATCCATCATCACATCAAAGAATAATAAAAATTGTTGTTGTTGTTGTTAGAATTATTCTTTTATATTTATTACAATATGCTTTTCAAGTTAAAATAAGCTTTTAAACTTCAATGAAATATTTTAATGTTTATGCTTATATCTTCAATAATTATTAATTGTAATAAAATATCTATATGTATATATGCCTTCGATACTATCTTAGTTTAAAATCTTCAAAACTCGTGCTAAATATATTACTTTATAAATATATATTAAATGATATTGTAAATTTCAACTATGATTATTATTGCTATGTTAAAATTCACAAAATAGAAAATAGAAAGAAATCCCGACGCTATATAACATTTGATATATCTTTCCATCATACTAAATAATAAATTAAGATTTCAACGAAAATATTCTTCTTTTGATGTTATTCTTTCTATAAATTTTCGTTAAAAAATAAATTAATTAAAAAAAAAGTATAAAATAGAACTAAATTACAAATTGGATCGAGTATTTAACACTTTACCATCTATCTTTCTCGTGATTCCAATTATTCAATTTTTCTGTAAAAAATTTATTGCACCAGTATAAATAATTAATTCACTTCTGATGATATATTTTTTAATTAGTCAAACTCAAGAAACTAATTATAAATTATCTTAATCTTTTCAATAAATTTTATGCTATAAAAATAAAAATATTGAAAAGATCAAAATTATGTTTAATAAGTCGACATCTCCCAATTCAAAAAAAAAATAAATAAATAAATAATCTTGATCTTTTAAATAAATTTTTTATTCGTTTCATGCCACCGCGATCCATAAAAATAAAAAATAAAATTTGAAAGATCAAGATTATTTATTTATTTTTTAAGCCAACATCTCCCGATTCAACAAAAATATTTAAAAATAAATAAATAATCTTGATCTTTCAACAATTTTTTTTAATTGTTTCATGACTGCGATCCATAAAAATAAAAAAATTTTATTTAAAAGATCAAGATTATTTATTTATTTACTTTTAATAAGCCGATTCGACAAAAAAATAATCTTGATCTTTTAATAAATTCTTTTTATTTGTTTCATGTCACCATGGTCCATAAAAATAAAAAAAAATTTATTAAAAAGGTCAAGATTATTTATTTATTTTTTTTAATTAGTCAACCACTATTCGACAAACTAAATAAAAAAATAAATAAATAATATTAATAAAATTTTTTTATTTGTTTAATGCCCATAATCCATGAAATAAAAATTTAAATATTCTAAATCTCATAAATCATTTGCCACCAAATATATTTTTTAATTAGTTAACATCTCACGATTCGAAAAACACTAATTTAAAAAATATAAATTTTTAATACACCCAATTCAATCTTCGAAAAATGACAAAATCTAAATCACGAAACACTAACATAGTCATTGATCTATACACACACCACAAGCTTATCAATCAATATTCTCCCAACCAGGGTTGATTGAAGATTTTACATTAGTACAAATCTGAATCATGGATTTTAATTGGCTAATACTTTCACCTGATTGACGAATCATATGATATAAATAATTTTAATTGGAGAAAACTTAACCTAGACCGGGGGGTCTAGACTCTTATCCTAGACCCTCATGCTGCTAAATGCATGGGTTAGGGTTGGGTTTTGTCAGGGTAGTGTATTTATCACCGTGTGTCACACCCTTTGAATATCGATTTTTATTAAATATCCTAGGAGATTGGTGAATCATATGATATGAATGATTTTAATTGGTTAATGTGTTCACCTGATCGATATACTAAATTGTACGTACTAGTACGAACAATAAAAAAATAAGTTTAATTCAAGGCATAATTTACATAACCCATATTGCATATGGAGTTAATTTCGACAGGTCATTATCACTTGTTAATAAAATAAAATAAACCAAAATCTGGTACATTCAAATAAAATTCCGCATATACAACAAATACATTTTTTTTTTAGTATATAAGATTACAAGATACATATTCGCGCCCATATCAGGCATAAAGGAAATGATTTCCAACGAACTAAACTCTTTCAGAAAAACACTAATCCTCTTTGAACAGGACTAATCCTTTTTCAAAAAAGAGTAACCTCAACCTCAGAAACATGGTACACATACTAATACAAACATCACTAACCCGTGACATCTCCACCTCACTAAAACAAAAATTTTTTTCCAACTAATTTTTTTACACAATAANTAAATATCCTAGGAGATTGGTGAATCATATGATATGAATGATTTTAATTGGTTAATGTGTTCACCTGATCGATATACTAAATTGTACGTACTAGTACGAACAATAAAAAAATAAGTTTAATTCAAGGCATAATTTACATAACCCATATTGCATATGGAGTTAATTTCGACAGGTCATTATCACTTGTTAATAAAATAAAATAAACCAAAATCTGGTACATTCAAATAAAATTCCGCATATACAACAAATACATTTTTTTTTTAGTATATAAGATTACAAGATACATATTCGCGCCCATATCAGGCATAAAGGAAATGATTTCCAACGAACTAAACTCTTTCAGAAAAACACTAATCCTCTTTGAACAGGACTAATCCTTTTTCAAAAAAGAGTAACCTCAACCTCAGAAACATGGTACACATACTAATACAAACATCACTAACCCGTGACATCTCCACCTCACTAAAACAAAAATTTTTTTCCAACTAATTTTTTTACACAATAAAAAATGACTTTGAAATTTTTTGATAAATTATCACGGAATTTTATTGAACTTCTAAGTGATAAAGATGATTATAATGTAATCATCATAGTTAAAAATAATAAATCCTTTACGGCGCACTCTAATGTGTTAAAGTGTCGTTCACCTTACTTTTGTAAAAAATTGAAAAATACTATCCCAAATGAAAACAATATCAAGACAATTACTATGCCAAATATCTCTGATGAAATTTTTGATATTATTCTTAAGTGAGTTATTACTATTCTTAAATAAAATAACATTATTAATAACAACAATAAGTTACACAAATTATTAACTAATATTTATTTTTTCGATAAAGATATATTTATGGTGGAATCGTTGATTTAAAGAATGTAGAAACAAAGTTTATTTTTGGTTTAATGACTGCAGCTAATGAATTTGAAATCGAAGAATTAACCAAAAAATTAGAAAATTTTCTTATTGAAACTAAAAGTTCTTGGTTAAAGTCTCATTTTTCTCTAGTTTATGGTTCAATTTTTGACGGAAATAATTTCAAACATTTAGAAAAATTTTGCAATGATATTGTTGCAAAATATCCATCTCACGTTTTTGATGCGGAAGATTTCACTTCTCTTCAAGAATCCGCATTGGTATCTCTTCTTAAACGAGATGATTTACAACTAGAAGAAGTGATAATTTGGGAATATATTATTAAATGGGGAATTGCTCAGAATTCCATTTTACCTGTAGACCTTAAAGGATGGACCAATGAAAACTTTACAACCTTAAAAACTACTCTTCAACAATGCCTACCTCTAATTCGATATTTCCATATTCCTGGTACTGATGTTTTGAAAAAAATAAAGCCTTACAAGAAAATTCTTGATAAACAACTATGGGATGATTTGAAACAATATCTGATTGATCCTAACCAACCAGTAAAATCGATAATTTTATCACCAAGAACAACTTTAGTTCAAGAATTGCCTACCCGTACAACAGAATTAATAAAACCATCTTCCACCATTATTACTTATGAACATGTGGCCGAAATTTCCTCTTGGATTGATCGTAAATCAAGTACTTATTCTTTAGCAAACGCTCCGTATGAGTTTCAATTAATTTTAAGAGGGAGTATAAATGGATCTAATCCTCGAACTTTTTGGAATACCTGCCATGGCCATGCAAGTACTGTAGTTATTATGAAAGTTAAAGAAACAGAAGAAATCCTTGGAGGTTATAATCCATTAATTTGGAATGCTAATGCTACTGTCAATTTTTTTAATGGTTATGGTAATTGGGAAAGAACTAATGATAGCTTTATTTTCTCATTGAAAAATGGCAATATACAAAATTCAATTCTTAGCAGAGTTAAAATTACTGATTATGCAATTTGGAATGCGCACAAAGATTTTCAAGAGTATTATGGTCCATGGTTTGGAGATGAATTGGGTACGTCTAAACCTAGGAGGTTTGGTTTAGTGGAAATTGTGTATAAGAATAAAGGTAATTATGAAAAACCTATAAGAAATAGAACTATGACAAATAAATTGTCAATTGGTGATTATGAAGTATTTAAGGTTAATAAGAAAACTTAGAAATTTCGATCCACGAATAATAATAATGAAATTTATATTAATTTTTATATTTATTATGTTTATTGAGTATAATTATATAAATTTAAATTTAAAGTATTATTTCTCTTTATAGAGCCCATTTGTATGTTTTCCAAATAGACTTTATATCTTTCTTTTTTGAAAATTTAGTTATCGTGGAATCATATACAATATTAATTGATCTGAAATTCTAATAGTTAGTATAAATTATATATGTAACTTCTACACACGCAAATAATGAATATATTGTGATCGTTACAATAAATTTCCAATATCAGGTTCCGAGAGTAGATATTCTCATTTGTACTATTGGTTATTATAATTACGATCTTTATAAACACAATAAACAAAAAAAATTCTACTATTTTTTTTTTTGCTAGTTATAACTTGTTTAAATATTAATATGCAAATTATGGAAAAGATCTTCAAGCAACCAGTAACAGCAGAATATAAAAAATACTAATTGTTAAGCCGTTTAAATTCAAAATCGACTGTGCAAAATATTTCGGAAAAGAAGATCAAGTAGTACAATACCTTGATAATTTCCCTCTAGCCACCATGTGTGAAGCATATGGCAAATTAACGATAAAACGATTAACGATTTAGGCTCTAGGTTCGCAAAATTCGACAGCATCGTTTACAGGGTATGATTTAAATAAAGCAATAGTAATTGATCCAACTGATTGCTTGGCTTTGAATTGGCTAGCTTTCTGTTATGACATATTAAATCTAATGAACAAGTTCTTTTAGATCTTAATAAGGTCATCATTTTGGATTGAACGATGCAATACCTGCATCAATAAAGCTGACACTAATAGAAATTAAAAATCTCGAGAAAGCATATCTAGGAGTGCTACATCAAGCCTATCATCATTTCGTTTTTGTTCCAAAAAATTTAAAATATCGTGGTAACTTTATTATTCAATAAAATAAATTTTTATTCTCGTGCGTGTGATGTGGTATCTTTATTTGAAAATGAATAATATATAAAAAAACGTTAAACTTGTAAAATTTGTATTTTTAAAATCGGTGTAACTTCAAGATAACGAACTTCTTTCCAAAATTCCATAATAATAAAATTGTCAATTATCAAAGTTAGTTATACCTTTGATTGATGTTTATCTGATGGTATACAGCATATTTGTCGAGATGAAAGGTAATTTGTGTGTATAAATTTAAAATATGAATGATTTATTTTTTTTTATTTAAAAAAAAAAAGATCTAGGTAATGGCATGATTTCTTCTTTTTTAAAAAATGATGCCACCCCATTGTATTTGTTTATTATTATATTTTTTTTAAAAACATTTATTTTTATTACTCATTATAATTTTTTGATAAATTTTTACTTTTACACAAAATATTTTATAGTTAACAAAGCAACTATATGTAAGTCAATACTTATGTTTAATAAAAGGCAAATTTCAATTCAGTTCAGTTAAGATCTAGCAATAGAAAAAATTTTCCATCCAACAATTTAGCAGATCTTTAACTTAACCAAAATTTCAAAAATCTAAATTCTAAAAAAATGACATTTAAGTTTTTAGAAAAGTTATATCAAGACTTTTCAGAACTTAATGATAAAGAAGAATGTTAATATTAAAGTTGATTAAGAACAAACTCGACTTTTTTTAACAAATACTGTTCTCAGTGATAACGGAAATAATAAAATTATTACTAATCCAAATATTTTTGCCAAATATTCGAAATCATTAACTAATTTTAATTTAATTATAAAGTATTCTTGAACGATATATATATTATATATCGTGAAATATTAAATTCAAACTATGTTTAAATTGATGATTGCTGTTAATGAGTTGGAGTTTGAGGAATTCTCCGAAAATCCATCATTTCATTTCACTTAATTTATCATTCTTAAATCTGCTTTAGTATCAATTTTAAAACGTGATGAACGAGTCAGAAATTGAGATTGATTAAACGGAATCCTACTTTACCCGAGAAAATCTGATGTAAACTTTATTACTTTAAAAATAACTCTCTTACAGATGTCACGGGTTAGTGATGCTTGAGGTTGAGGTTAGTCTTTTTGAGTACAGATCGACATACTTCTACGTACTTGGGACCGTTTCTATCAAATCGCCTAATTCGGCTGGTTGTCATTTATTCCTTATTTGGTCTTATAAAAAAAAACTGTTACAATAATATTTTACAAAACAAAATGTCTTTTAAGTTTTTTGACAAATTATCCCAAAACTTTATTGAACTTCTTGATTATAAAGAAGATCATAATGTAATCATTATAGTTGAGAATAAGAAATCCTTTACAGCAAACTCTTGTGTATTGAAGTGTCGATCAACTTATAAAGAGTTAGAAAATATTATGCCGAATGAAAACGATACTAAGACAATTACTATGCCAAATATTTCTGATGAAATTTTTGATATCATTATAAAGTAAGTTATTATTATTAATTAATGAAAATGATATTATTAATAATAATGAGTTACATAAAATAATAATTAAGAATTATTTTATAAGATATATTTATGGTGGAATCGTTAATTTCGAGAATGTTGAAACAAGATTTATTTTTGATTTAATGATAACAGTTAATGAACTTGAAATTGAAGAGTTGACCAAGAAATTAGAAAATTATCTTATCGAAGCTAAAAGTTCTTGGTTAAAGTCTCATTTTTCTCTAGTTTATCGTTCAATTTTTAACGGAAATAATTTCAAAAATTTAGAAAAATTTTGCAATGACATTGTTGCAAAGTATCCAAATCTTATTTTTGATACTGAAGATTTCGTTTCTCTTCAAGAATCTGCATTGGTATCCCTCCTCAAAAGAGATGATTTACAACTAGAAGAAGTGATAATTTGGGAATATGTTATTAAATGGGGAATTGCTCAGAATTCCACTTTACCTGTGGACCTTCAAGAATGGACTAAAGAAAACTTTACCACTTTAAAAACTACTCTTCAACAATGCCTANAGTTATTATTATTAATTAATGAAAATGATATTATTAATAATAATGAGTTACATAAAATAATAATTAAGAATTATTTTATAAGATATATTTATGGTGGAATCGTTAATTTCGAGAATGTTGAAACAAGATTTATTTTTGATTTAATGATAACAGTTAATGAACTTGAAATTGAAGAGTTGACCAAGAAATTAGAAAATTATCTTATCGAAGCTAAAAGTTCTTGGTTAAAGTCTCATTTTTCTCTAGTTTATCGTTCAATTTTTAACGGAAATAATTTCAAAAATTTAGAAAAATTTTGCAATGACATTGTTGCAAAGTATCCAAATCTTATTTTTGATACTGAAGATTTCGTTTCTCTTCAAGAATCTGCATTGGTATCCCTCCTCAAAAGAGATGATTTACAACTAGAAGAAGTGATAATTTGGGAATATGTTATTAAATGGGGAATTGCTCAGAATTCCACTTTACCTGTGGACCTTCAAGAATGGACTAAAGAAAACTTTACCACTTTAAAAACTACTCTTCAACAATGCCTATCTCTAATTCGATATTTCCATATTCCTGGTACTGACGTTTTGAAAAAAGTAAAACCTTACAAGAGAATTCTTGATAAACAACTTTGGGAAGATTTGAATCAATATTTCTGGGCTCCTGATGAACCAGTGAAATCGGTTATCTTACCACCAAGATCAATTTTAGTTCAAGAATTGCCTACCCGTACAACGGAACCAGCAAAACCACTTTCTACCATTATTACTTACGAACATGTAACCGAAATTTCCTCTTGGATTGATCGTAAATCAAATACTTATTCTTTAACAAATATTCCGTATGAGTTTCAATTAATTTTAAGAGGAAGTATAAATGGATTTGCACCTCAAACTTTTTGGGATATCTGCAATGGTCAATCCGGTACTGTAGTGATTATAAAAGTTAAAGGAACAGACGAAATCCTCGGAGGTTACAATCCTTTAGCTTGGGATATTACTAATAAAACTATCTATGATTGGGGAGCCCCTAATTATAATTGGAAAAAAACTAATGACAGCTTTATTTTCTCATTGAAAAATGGTGATGTACAAAATTCAATTCTTAGCAGAGTAAAAGTTTATGAACGTGCAATTTATAACGTTAACATTAAAGATTGGCATAAATATCATGGTCCACATTTTGGGTATGATCTTTATATGTATGGCCCTAGTTCTAATTTTATATTAGATGATACTTGTATATGTAATAATAATTGCAGATATTATGAAAAACCTTTAAGAACAGCACCGATTAATTTCTCAATTGTTGATTATGAAGTATTTAAGGTTATTAAGAAAGCTAGTTAAAAATTTCAATCCTTAGAAAATAATTAATGAAATTTATGTGTTTATATTTTTTATATTTATATTATATTTTTTTTTACAATTATCGAATGTAATTTTTTTATCTCATATGTATGAATTATGTTATTAACGTAAACTTAATTATTTAATAGTTAATATAAATAATAAATTATTAATTCTTTATATCAGACGCTTAAAAAGTTAAAGGTGAAATGGGTAAAATACCGTAACTTCAATAATAATTAAAAATAATTGAATAACTCAAAGTTAACATGAATATAAATTTTTTAGACGCTTTCATTTCTTTTCCATTAATTAATATTCAGCTATAACTGGACTGGTGTCACAATTATGTGAAAATGAAATTTATAAAAGTCTCTATACTAAGTAGAACCTTAGTTATTACAGTTACACTAAAATTATAAATTCTTTAACATTATTATCATCGTTTAAACATTCTTTACAGAGCAGAAGAACTGTCACGCGACATCAATTTCGCACATAGAAGAAAATTTTCTATCAAAAGACAATTGCCTAAACCAGAAATGCGTTCTCATAAAGATAAAATCAAACTTTTACCAATAAAGAACTTATTGAATAAGTAAATTAAAGTGTGAAAACATGTAAAATAAATATTTTACGGGTGTTATTGTGTTTTTAGATATTTATTTCCGAGTTTAATAGTCAAAAAACTTGAATTAATAATAAATGTAAATATTATATTACATATGTAATTTATTTTCTCTTACTTCATAGGTACTGTACTATATTGTACGAATTTTAATCAAACAACTTTCCGTATAGGAAAGTTTATCAACATATTAGATTCGATTATTTGCCTTTTATATTATATTACAAAGTCTTGCTCTGTTTAAAAATCGTCGACAGATTTTAAATTGGCGTTCAATGTTTTAGGTGCCATGAATGGAATTATGCCAAAAATATTTTCTGAATCCTTTTCTGAAACTGGTTTGCACAATCCAAAATCAGTGATATAACATGAAACTATATTACCAGGATGAAAATCTTTATGCATTAAGCCCATTCCGCCAAGTTGATTTTTTAAACTTATTGTTCAACACTTTTCGAAGACTACCATATCCCGCATAATTCATAACCATCATATATTCATTTTCTGTTGGATTTTTAATGATGACATATATTGCAATTGAATTTTTATCTCGAAATTTAAGTTGACTTTTAATCAAAATATTTATTAGCATAAAATAAAATTATTATATATTTAAAATAATGAAATTAAATCACATGAAATATTTACCTCTTGCAAAAAATCATTTTTATTTATGGAATAAGACTTTTTAAGCAAACATCTTGTTTACCATTCTTATTCCAAACACAGTGTTCACCAAATCCATATATATATATTTTATTAGTGAATTTAATAAATTCATCAAGCCAATTTGCTTTATATACTGTTCCAAAACCCCTTTAGCAAAGTATGTTACATTCTCAAGTATGTCAAATGGAATCCATTCAATAATTTCTTGATATTAAGTTGTATTTGTTGTTTAAATTTATCAATTTTTCTATCTCCACTTGTCTATTTATCAAATATATTTTGAAATCGTTTGGCATTACATAGATGGCACCAATTTCTTCCAGTATTATCTTGATGACATTTGCTACATTTTCCAGGATAGCTAAAAATATTATTGATAATTGATTAGAGAATTGTTATATAATATTAAAATATTGATTTCTTTTTTTTTTTTTTTTTT
>PQFF01000187.1:5862-31460 GCA_003547095.1 Diversispora epigaea | reverse complement strand
TTTTTTTTTTTTTTTTTTGAAGTGACCGGCACGGTCTCGCTTTATTTCAATTGATTGTAAAAAAAAATACATGGTGAAGAAATAAAACTACCTATAACTAAGTTAACCGGTTAACCTACCGCCGTTGTTAATGATTTTACTCTTTACAATTTTAGTAAGTTTCAACCGCTGTTACCGGATAGAATTATCATAACAAAAACCTACCAAAACATATAATCATTATATTATTTAACCCTGTGTTTTATTGGAAATAATTATTTAACAAATGGAAATATAAATATTAAATAGTAATTTTATTAATAACGATTAGTAATAATTAATAACATTTATTAACATATAAATAGGAAGACAAATAGTTTAGTTATACAAAATGTAAGTAACACAAGTCACATGTTCACGTGACATAGTTACACAAATATTATATAACTATTATTAATTATCATTAATTAGTATTACTTAGTATTAATTATTAGTATAACATATATTCTATATTTAGTAAATTATATGATAAATATATTAACCAATAGTAATAGTGCACAGTAATGGCACAGTAATGTATTTGCTTATAAAAAGGGAACCTATTCGACTTGGTTTCTTTAGCTTTTAGCAGTTTAGCTTTTTAGCTCAGAGTTTTCTAAACTCAAGGAAGTTGAAAATAATATTATAATTATAAAAATATAATTGTATTATTAGGAAGTAACCATTAAATAAAATATTAATAAATATTAAATAAAAATAATTAAAGAGATTTATTATCGTATTTATTTGATATAATGTTTATTAAAAATTGTTTAATAAAGGAAGTACTAATGAATTAAAGATAATATCTTTAATAAAAGATGGAAGTATCTAAAGTATAAATTATAAGGAAGTTATCTATAAAGGAAGCTCGTAATAAAGGAAGTTCTAAGATTAATAATAAAAGGATTTATTATTAAAGGAAGTTATTAATAAATAAAGTTATTAATAAAAGTAAATATTAATAATGAAGTTATTAATAAAAATAACGAAGTTATAATGACTTGGAAGAATAATTAGTTTGTTAATTCTAACTAAAAACTAACTGGTGCCTTCTAAAAGTAAAGAGATAACCAAACTGAAAGTCTTATACCTAACGGGAAAGACTATAAACTCCTTAAAAAACCCGTAAGTGGGAAGTATGAAAGTACACCCGTGACACTGTTACGGCCCCACTAAAGTCTAAGTTTAAAAATAAAGATGAAAATATAAATGAAAAAAACGAATTTGATATATTCAAATAATTATCTATTGCTTTTTTTATTATTAGATCTTTTTTTTTTCTATTATTTTTTTAGTTTTTTTATAATTTTCTTCTTCACTTCTTGAATACTGCGCTTTAGTTGTTCGTTTCATTTCGTTGGTTATATTTATATTTGTTTCCCAATTATTAATGTTTATGCATCTTTCTGTCCATTTTTTATATAAAATTTTTGTAAATTCTTGTGCTATCTCTATTATTATGTTTTTAATATTGTTAGTATTTTTTCCGATTTTTATATATTTTTTTAGAATTTTTTTAAGTGATTTTGGAATCAGGTTTATTATTATGTCTATGAATGAGAATTCTGTTGTTTGGTTGGCTTCTGTGTTGTTTATTCGATTTGGATTTATTCTGTAGTCCTTGTGGTTTTTAAATTCTTTATTTATTATTTCTTTCGATTTTTTATCGCTATATGTTTTTTTAATTTTCGTTCTCCCTATAAAAACTACGATATTTAAAATATACTTAAAATATATTTAAAATATACTTCATTAAGTATTTTTTAAGTATTTTTTAAGTATATAAGAAATTACTTAAAATATTATTATTTTATACTTAAAATATATTTAAAAAATACTTAATTTAGGTAATGAGTAAGTATGTTTTAGGTATATATTTAAAATAAATTTAAAAAATACTTAATTTAGGTAATGAGTAAGTATGTTTTAGGTATATATTTAAAATAAATTTAAAAAATACTTAATTTAGGTAATGAGTAAGTATGTTTTAGGTATATATTTAAAATAAATTTAAAAAATACTTAATTTAGGTAATGAGTAAGTATGTTTTAGGTATATATTTAAAATAAATTTAAAAAATACTTAATTTAGGTAATGAGTAAGTATGTTTTAGGTATATATTTAAAATAAATTTAAAAAATACTTAATTTAGGTAATGAGTAAGTATGTTTTAGGTATATATTTAAAATAAATTTAAAAAATACTTAATTTAGGTAATGAGTAAGTATGTTTTAGGTATATATTTAAAATAAATTTAAAAAATACTTAATTTAGGTAATGAGTAAGTATGTTTTAGGTATATATTTAAAATAAATTTAAAAAATACTTAATTTAGGTAATGAGTAAGTATGTTTTAGGTATATATTTAAAATAAATTTAAAAAATACTTAATTTAGGTAATGAGTAAGTATGTTTTAGGTATATATTTAAAATAAATTTAAAAAATACTTAATTTAGGTAATGAGTAAGTATGTTTTAGGTATATATTTAAAATAAATTTAAAAAATACTTAATTTAGGTAATGAGTAAGTATGTTTTAGGTATATATTTAAAATAAATTTAAAAAATACTTAATTTAGGTAATGAGTAAGTATGTTTTAGGTATATATTTAAAATAAATTTAAAAAATACTTAATTTAGGTAATGAGTAAGTATGTTTTAGGTATATATTTAAAATAAATTTAAAAAATACTTAATTTAGGTAATGAGTAAGTATGTTTTAGGTATATATTTAAAATAAATTTAAAAAATACTTAATTTAGGTAATGAGTAAGTATGTTTTAGGTATATATTTAAAATATACTTTATTAAGTATTTTTTAAGCATATTTTAATGTATTTTAAGTACAGAATAATAATATTTTAAATAGTTTTTTATGAATACAATTAAGTATATTTTAAGTATATTTTAATTTATTTTAATAATATTTTAATAATATTTTAATTATATTTTAAGTATTTTTTAAGCATACGTATTTCTTATAAGGTCTATTATTTTGAAATATTCATTTCTTAAGTTTATTATTCTGTTGTTGCACGTGAGTGCATGTATAGGTGTTTCACATATGCTATTGCATATTATGCATAATGCATTAGAGTATAACGTAGGGTATCTATCATGCATTATTTGGAGGGTTGGTAATTCTTCGATATATAGTTTAACTTTGAATGTTCTGTATTTTTGGTCTTCTTCTGATGTTGATGGATCATTCATTTTAGTATATGTTAAGGTTTCTTGTGTCAATAGCCAATTTGTCAATTGGATTATCTGTTTTGATAAGGCTTTCATTAATCTAAACTTTGTTTTCCAATCTATAAGATAGTTGATTTCGTTTACTTCTTTTTATGTAGTCTTGTATATACATGTTCCCAAAATTGATTTTGAATTTTTGAGGTATTTCAACTTTTTGAGATTTATGCAAAATTCATTCTTTATATGGAAGTAAAAAAAGTACCCAGTTATATGTATCTTTAATCAAAGAATAAATCTGGGAGGTCAAAAAATTTCAGGTTTTAAGTAAAATAATTTTGTCTTCTATTAAAAACTATTTCAACTTTTTTCCCCGAAATTGCAATTTCGGGATCCCAAAATAATTTTGCGTGCAAGTATAGTCTTGTATTGGTATATCTAATATTTTTTTATTAGTTTCGTTAATGTAGTTTATTCCGTTTAGAAATTGTGGGTTGATGTCTGAGTAGTTTCCAGTTTTGTGTCCTGATTTTGCTATTTGGTTTGCTATTTCGTTTAGTGGTATGCCTGAATGGTTTTTATTTTATTGAATTTAATTATTATTTTTTTTGTGTTTATTAATTCTTTTATTACTTGTAGGAGATATCCATTCTTATATATTTTTCGTTTTTTCCTTTTTCTTAGTTCAATAAAGTTTGTGATAGCTGCGATTAAGGGTGGAAGATTCAATTGATATGAAGGCTGGCTCAATAATTGCGCCTTTGACTAATTAATTTTGTGCCAGCTAAATTCTGACTAAATTCTGGCTCAAAAGCTAATTAAATTGCGTTGGCTAAATTCTGGCTCAAAAGCTAATTAAATTGCGTTGGCTAAATTCTGGCTCAAAAGCTAATTAATTTTTTTCTGGCTAAATTCAGGCACCATTTCTGATTGGCTAACGCAATTTTGGTCACGTGACAAAATGTTGATCAGATAAAATTATTAATTAATTTTACCGATATTAATATTTTAATATATTGTTTTAAAATAACTATAATTTGGTCAATTTTAATGTTATAAAAACCTTTCTCTTTTGTCACAAAAATCGAAAACAACAAAAAAATTTAAAAACGGTTCGGTGCCATAAAAACGTTAACAACGTCGTATAAGGAAGGCCAAGGCTTAAGTATATAATACCACTCTTTCTGAGGCAAGGGGCTCTGCCGGACGAGACTGAGTTGGGGGCCTAATATCTACTATTAAATACTTTTGCGGCGGTCTTCCTCTAAAAAGAAGTTCTTTCGTCCTGGGAAGAAACACTAACAAAGAAGACTTCGAGTAACTACCACAACACTCTGGAGCATAGTGAGAAAGTGCGACTTTGCGAGTGGCGGAAACTTGGGACACTCTCACTTAAA
Organism: Diversispora epigaea; assembly: GCA_003547095.1. Lineage (NCBI taxonomy): Eukaryota > Fungi > Glomeromycota > Glomeromycetes > Diversisporales > Diversisporaceae > Diversispora > Diversispora epigaea. The sequence continues at coordinate 26,853 of PQFF01000187.1, read as the reverse complement.
CGACACGGCACAAAAAATTCATAAAAAATATTTTCTTTTGTCTTTTACTTGGAGCTTTACTTTTCATTTATTTTGGGTTTTCTTTCTGTCTTTAATTTTGGGAAACTAGCAATATGGTTTACATTTCTTAAAATAACACAAAAAACACTTAAAAAATATTTTCTTTGACTTTTATGGGTTTACAATTTTCACTTTATTTTGATTTTTTCAGTCTTTCTCGTTGGAACTTTCGTGGGGAAATTTCAAATGTTGGTTTGCCCCCATTTTTGGTCACGTGAGGGAATTCGTTACACTTGAGATGTAAATAAACTAAAATAGATGCGACAATAAGGGAAAAATTGGTCACATGCGGGAACATTACACGGCAGATGTAAACAAACTAAAAAGGTAACAACAAGAGGTTAATGGTCACATGATAAGATCTACATAATAACAATTTGGCCAGGAGAGAAATAGTCAACACGTGACGATCAGGTGCTTTTTTCGCCAATGGAAACACTTANGTCTTTCTCGTTGGAACTTTCGTGGGGAAATTTCAAATGTTGGTTTGCCCCCATTTTTGGTCACGTGAGGGAATTCGTTACACTTGAGATGTAAATAAACTAAAATAGATGCGACAATAAGGGAAAAATTGGTCACATGCGGGAACATTACACGGCAGATGTAAACAAACTAAAAAGGTAACAACAAGAGGTTAATGGTCACATGATAAGATCTACATAATAACAATTTGGCCAGGAGAGAAATAGTCAACACGTGACGATCAGGTGCTTTTTTCGCCAATGGAAACACTTAAATATGCTTGGTCACTGACTCTGATCTATAGCGTCAACAACGGCGGTAACTATACGTGAGGAGTTAAACAGCAAATATCAGAACGTTCGACTTCGGCAATATAAGATACATTTCTCTCCTGGGGCCTAGGTGACATATAAAGTAACGAAAGGGGACGTGTCGACAAGTTGGTGGGGACGGGGTGGGATTGAAGGGGTTGTGGAGGGTTGGAAGGTCAGGGGTTTGAAGTTGTTGGGTGGGTAGTTGGGAAATGTGTTAGATGGTGAGTTGTTGTTTGGCGGGTTGTATGTTAGTTGTATATTACTTTTATTTTTAGGAGATGTAGGACGGTAGATGATGAGTTGTTGGGGGACGGTTGGGGTTTTTATCGGGAACTTGACTAACCTTGGACGTGCAAGGTCCTCGGCGTCCGTTTTGTAACGGCTACCTTACATGAGCGGTAAGGGAGGAGGTTAGGTACATGAGCTGATGACCTAACCATTTCCGCCAAAGCCAGTTGATGTACCTTACAAGAGCGGTAAGGAAGCAGTCTTTCGACGTGAGCTGATGCGAAAGACTTTTGCGACTTGGCATCTTCGGTTCCCCTTTTTTTACCTTGTTTTGTTGCTGGGGGCATGTAATGTGTCCCTCTTTATAATATTAACGAATGTGGGGTTTCCTCTTGGAGTTAACTTGTTAGCTCTTAGCAAGATTGGGCGGTGGGTTGATCGTTAAAATTGATTTTTTAATAGAATTAGCTCTAGCTTTACTTTTATTTGTAATGTTAATTTATTCACTGAGATTCAAGCGTTATTGTAGTTTGATTGCTTATAATAAATGACGTAATAAAAGTTCAATCGTGTTAGCCATCTAAAAAAAAAAAAAAAATTTTAATGTTATAACTCTTTCCTGAAAATTCGAAAACACTAAATAACGAAGAAACTATATTTCCTCTTTTACACGATATAACAATAACAAGAGTTAATTAGGTTTCCTTTATATACACCGTTGGGTTAATAGATATATTCTATTAATTTAAAAATAAATATGACACGTAAAAACAAAAAAATGAAATCAAGAGTTCCCAGCGAAAGAGAAAAAAACAGTTTGAAAATATGGGAAGAAAAACAGAAATTATTAAAAGAAAAAACACAGAAAATATTAAAAGAAAAGGAAGAAAAGAAAAAGGGAAAAGAAATTATACGTTCAGATACCGAATCACCAGCTGTAACTTATCATATATTAAATACTGCTCACCCACCTATTCCTCGACATATAGTCCAGGACAATAAACAACATAGTGGGATAACTCCTTCCACGTCTTATACAGGAAAAGAGGAACATTTCTTATCTGCCGCCAACCTATTTGATACAGAAGATAAATACGACCAAGAAACTTCCTCAGACTCAAACTTGAAGATTTCTGATTATGAAACCTTTGAATACGAAAACTACGAAGAATCAAGTTCAAAACAAAAGCAATACATATTTAATAATCACTTAAAACCGTTTTCACTACCACCTACAATTTCTAATGAAGATTACGAAATTAATTCTGACGCAAAAAGAAAACAATATATAAACCACAATTACTTAGAACCGCTTTCACCACCATCCACGATTTCTAATAACGATCGCGAAATCATCTTTGGGAAAAAAAATACTGAGGCAGTTGAGAATTCAATGGAGATCGACAATGCAGATTTGTTATACAAACCCCTTATACATATTAAATTAAAATCAATACAATCTATAAATAGATCAGAGCCATTACACGAGTTACACACTCCAGATAAGGATCAAAAGTTACATTACACACAACCAATTCAGGAAAATACGGGTCCAAAGCAACAACTTTCAGAATTTTACTCAGCCTTGACATCTAATAGTAACTTAATAAATTGGATAATTAATAACAATCTTGCAAAGATAGATATGCAAACATGGACGTGGCCTCTTACTTCGATTTGGAATTTAGATCATCAACCAAAATACTGTTTTTTTACATCATTTACTAAATACAACAAGCCGAATCATCAAATAGAATTTGAAACCTTAAACCTAAAACACATTAACAAATATAATGCTGTTCACAAAGAACAGGAGCAAAAAGTCCCATCTGCAATACTACGACGTCAGGTTAATAATCTGGTAAAATATGAAATAGCCTTAAAGTACTACTTTACTAAGGCTGGACTACCTCTTAATGTTTATCAAAAGAAAAAGACTTTACGAAATATATGTTACTTTTTTAGAATACCTAAAAAACAAATTAACTTATCTGAGGTCTTTAAATTATTAAAAGAGTATTGTGTAAAAAACAAGTTGATAGTGCAAAAACTACCACTACCTAAACAACATCAAGACATTAAAGATAATAATTTGCGTAACCTTCTTCCCATTAAATTTCATTCAGAAATACCTCACGTCATGCGTATTTTACGAGACACATACATTTTCGGAAGATGGCTTCCATCAACATATATATCTTTCACTAGACACAAAACAAAGAAACCTTCACTCCCAGAAAATTACAAAAAGTTGGACTTTGGTTTAGATAAGTTATTTCCAGTTCCGCAATTCGAAAATTCTGGTAAAAGACATGTGTATATCGGACAAGCAAAACGGTGCCTCCGAGAGAAATATTTCGTTGGAAAACGACTTCCAAGAAGTTTTTTTACTCTGCAAGACGGAACCATAACGATCAAAACTAATCTACCTAGTAAAATGGAAATAGCTAACAAAACTACTGGAACCGTATTTCCTGTTCAAAAAAAAGAATTAATACCAGAACTTATAAAATTAAGGAAATATTATCATTTTAACAGGATTCCCACGCATTAGATTATTAAAAGAAAACCTTTACCAAGTCTAGCCTCAGTTATAAGAGAAATCAAGACTTTTTTACCAAACAACATTAAAGTTCCAATTGAATCCCTCGCAGAAACCAAGGAGACCGTAAAAATTCTCCGAAAATTTTACATTTTCAAACATTTAAATGATACCTTTTTTACAAGCCTTCATGACATTAATTTTGATATACTTAACGAGTACAAATCAGTTCAATACAAACAAATGAATATAAAACATAAAATAGAAGTACTTAATCCAGCTGACTTTTTTGATTTTTAAATAATATAAAGTTTTTTTTTTTTTTTTTCCCAGGGTCATGGTCTTCGTGTCCCTTTTATAATATTGACATTGGAGCCTCAGCTTCTTCAAAATAAATTTTTATTTTGTAGCAAGGTTAGACTGCAAAATTAATTAGCTTAGCTATTTTAGTTTTAGTCTGTTTTTTTTGTAAATCAAAATATAAGTTTATGTACTTGTTATGTAATTTTATATTAAATAAATAAACTAAACAAAACCACGCTAGTCAAAAAAAAAAAAAAAATTTTAATGTTATAGAAATGAAATATATATCATCTTGTAGCTAAGAACCAGATCTTTCGATCTGTTATAAGAATATAATAGTAGAAAATTGCTCCTAGTCACGTAAAATTGATTTGAAATTAAAGTTAAAATTAATTATTTTTAAAAATTTAAANAAAACTACTGGAACCGTATTTCCTGTTCAAAAAAAAGAATTAATACCAGAACTTATAAAATTAAGGAAATATTATCATTTTAACAGGATTCCCACGCATTAGATTATTAAAAGAAAACCTTTACCAAGTCTAGCCTCAGTTATAAGAGAAATCAAGACTTTTTTACCAAACAACATTAAAGTTCCAATTGAATCCCTCGCAGAAACCAAGGAGACCGTAAAAATTCTCCGAAAATTTTACATTTTCAAACATTTAAATGATACCTTTTTTACAAGCCTTCATGACATTAATTTTGATATACTTAACGAGTACAAATCAGTTCAATACAAACAAATGAATATAAAACATAAAATAGAAGTACTTAATCCAGCTGACTTTTTTGATTTTTAAATAATATAAAGTTTTTTTTTTTTTTTTCCCAGGGTCATGGTCTTCGTGTCCCTTTTATAATATTGACATTGGAGCCTCAGCTTCTTCAAAATAAATTTTTATTTTGTAGCAAGGTTAGACTGCAAAATTAATTAGCTTAGCTATTTTAGTTTTAGTCTGTTTTTTTTGTAAATCAAAATATAAGTTTATGTACTTGTTATGTAATTTTATATTAAATAAATAAACTAAACAAAACCACGCTAGTCAAAAAAAAAAAAAAAATTTTAATGTTATAGAAATGAAATATATATCATCTTGTAGCTAAGAACCAGATCTTTCGATCTGTTATAAGAATATAATAGTAGAAAATTGCTCCTAGTCACGTAAAATTGATTTGAAATTAAAGTTAAAATTAATTATTTTTAAAAATTTAAAAATAATTATTTATTCAAAGTCTTCTAAATAAAGAAAAACCAAGTATAATAACAGACAGCTTAGTGAGATTAACTAACAAGCAAATTGAAATAATAACAGACCCTGAGGAGATAAAACAAGAAGTCAAAAATGTATTTAACCACTGGATCACTCCAAAAAAAACAGAAGATCTTATAAATTATCCAGAGTGGAAGTAAATTTATAATCAAAACAATGAAATACAAGAAGAATGGTACTTACCACTTACAAAAAACTTTTCAGTAGAAGAAATAAAAGGAATAATTAGGAAATTACCAAACAAAAAGGCAGCAGGTCCATCTACAATTACCAATGAATTGTGGAAACATATGGGTAATAAAGCACTCCAATTCCTTACAGACATATTTAATCAGATCTTACTAAATAAAGAAGTTCCAAGAGAGTGGTCAGAGGGACACATATTTCCTATTGCCAAACCTAAAGATTGGGAAAAGAATATATGGAACACCAGACCAATAACATTATTAGAAACAGTTAGGAAAATATTTACAAAAGGAATTTATAACAGGCTTAGTACAATTATAATAAGACACAAAATTCTTAATGAGAACAATTGGGCAGGCTTGCCAGAGGAATCAAACCCAAGGTCCCATACATATATTAAATAACTGTATAGAAGAAGCTAAAGAATTTAAAAAGGAAATATGGATTTTATCACAAGATATATCAAAAGCATTTGATTCTGTTAATATAGATATGCTAAATAAAAGTATAAAAAGAATAAAAATTCCAGGAAAAATTATAACAATATTAAATAAATTAATAGATAATAGAACCAATAAAGTAATAATTTATTATGGATTAACAGAAGCTTTTAACTCTGATTTGGGGATAGAACAAGGTGATGCACTATCACCATTATTATGGAGAATATATTATAATCCATTATTAACAAGAATTCAAAAAGAATCAGAAAGTTATTACATGGAAGAAACAAAATATGGAGATATGAGGACATGGGATGAAACAAGGCTTAGACATAAAATAAACTCATTTGTATACATGGATGACACTACATATATATCTCAGAATAAAAAACAGATGGAGAAGATTTTAAAAACAGTAGAAGAATTTTCACAAATAACAGGTACACAAATTAATGCTGAAAAATCTCATCTTATATGTATAAATAACACATCCAAAAACAAAGAAGAAAGAACTATTAGATTCATGGGAGAAGAAATAAATGCAAAAGATAAAGGGGAACATGTGAGAATACTGAGAATTTGGATGTCAGCTGATGGAAAGAAACAATACCAAAAAAAACTTAAAGAAGAGAAAGTTAAAAATATATGTAGAATATTAACATGGAAAAGAGCCACAGACAAAGAAGTTAGATATATAATTAATCATGTGCTGTGCCCAACAATTGAATACTTACTAAATGATATAATTATATCTGAAAATACATGCAATTGATTAAATGCAATGTGTCTAAAAGTAATTAAACATAAAGCCGGATTTGCACGGATAGCAATAAATAGTATATTCTTCTTAAATGAGAGCTATAAGCTATTCAATATTTATGATCAACAAGTCCAAATGCATGGGAAAAACATTAATGACCGTTTGAATAAAACAGACATCCTGGGAATAACAACTAAGATAAAATTACAACAATTTCAAAACTTTTTATGGACTGATAAATCATTTCTGGAAATGGAATATATAAAAATTAAAAATGGATACAACCTGACAGCATCCATAATTAATTTATGTAAAAAAAATAGTAATATAAAATGGCAAAAAACTTCAGGGGGAGAACATAGTTTTCAAATTCCCTTTGGAGGAAAAATACTAATGAAAACAATACTAAAGAGTAATGGATACAAATATGAAAGAAAAAGCTTAAAAGAAAAGAAAATCCTATATTTAGAACAAGTTCTAGATCTTGAATTAAAAAATATATTGGAATGGACACATTTACAAATAGAAAAGGTAGAATTCCTTATTGGTATAAAATAATAAAGGACAATGAAAAGAGAATTATGGAAAGCTGTTTTGAAAAAATTACATATGACCATTATCTTAACCTATTTTTTCAGCTACACAATAACTACTCTTTATCCAAACAAAAGTGGATAGCAAAAAAAGAAACAAATGCTAGCCAAGTAATTATAGGAAGACTTAAAAAAGGAAAAATAAATGGGAAAGATAATGGGGAGGGGAAACTCATGAAACACTTTGATATATTAACAAGAAACATGGAACCCACTTCAATGTTAGTCCCTTGTAGGGTTCCGCAAAGTCAGATCGGATCGGATTTTATCAATATTCAGATCGAATCCGATATTCTAATTCTTAATCTGGATCCGGATTCGTCATATACGGATCCATTATTTTAAAATCCGAATCCAATTTTGATTATATTCGGATCGATCCGAATCCAATCTGAATATTCGAATCCATTAAAAAATATTCGAATCTGTTAAAATATATTCGAATCCGTTAAAAAATATTCGAATCCGTTAAAAAAATATTCGAATCCATTAAAAAATATTCGAATCCATTAAAAATTTTGATGAATAAAAGATTTTTTCTCCTCCCCCCCCCTAAAATTCTTCTATCTCACTTTTTTTTCCTCTCCTTCCCCTAGAATTCTTTTATCTCACTTGTTTCTTTTCACGGCTATAGAATCCTCGGATCACGGATCGATTCGAATCCAAAAAAAACAATATCCGGATCCGTCAAATCTCATTTTTTCTGGATTCGAATCGATCCGCGATTTGAAACCTTAAGATCCTATCCGGATCCGTACAGTGCAATCCGGATCCGATCTGTGATTCAGATCTTTTTTGCGGAACCCTAGTCCCTTGTGAGGGTTGTGAAGAGAACATTGGGAATAAAATAGATGATTGTGTTGTGAGACTAGAAAATAAGAATGAAACAGAAATAGAAATACCAGTAGCATATTCAAAGGTCTCAACTTCAAAAACAAGTATTGGAAAATATAAACACAGAATAAGAATGTCAATTAAAAATATCAAAAAGGCATTAGAAATTATAGAATCCTCACGGCAAGAGTCTGTAAATAATCAAGATGCACATATAAACATGAATAATACCAAGATAAATCAAAATACTATTAAAAATAGATTATAACAGAAAACTCAGTATACAAAAAATTGGAAACCATTAGATACAAATTAAGAAATAGAACAGAAGTTGAAGTATATACAGATGGTTCAATGAAGAATATACTTGATAAAGATCACATGAGCTTGGGATGGGTGGTTCCAGATCAAGAAAATAATAATCACTTGACATTTCGTTGTAATTTAGAGAAATTCCTATCTTCAACAAGAGCAGAATTAATGGCAATATTAACAGCTCTTACAATAATGCCAGAAAGATCAGTGGTAAATATATACTATACGTGTTGCCCAAATCCCAAATAATTTGGGATTTGGGACACCAAAATGCACAAATTACTAGTATTTGGGATTTGGGATTTGGGATTTTGGCAAAAAATACTAATTATAATTTGGGATTTGGGATTTGGGATTTGGGATTTCGGCATTTGAGATTTCGGCATTTGGATTTTGAATTTGGGCGGCAGGTATAATATATACACAGATAGTATGTATGCTATATATAGTATAAGTAAAATAATTAAGGGAAAAACAAGTTTTATATGGAATGGGGCTAACAATCCTGTTATCCTGCAGTCAATAAAAGAAATTATAGATGAGCTGGAACTACAAATTAAATTACATAAGGTAAAAGCACATGAAGGAAACCATTTTAATGAAATGTCAGACCAACAAGTACAAGTTACAGAAAAAATAATAAAGGAAGACCACACAATAAAAATTAATTATAAAAATATCAAAAACAGGTTATTTATTTCAACATGGAAAGAAATACCTCTGGAGCTTTCAGTTAAACAAACTCTAAAGAAAATAAATACAATTAGAAATAGGTAAAGATGGAATTTACAAAAAAGATTTCAAAGAATTCTAGATGATAAAACTTGGAAAATTGATTGGATAACTACATTCAAAACATTACACCCAAGTAAAATAACAAATGATTACACAAGTAAAGAAGACCACACCAAAAGAAGTTTTGCAATGAAACTCTTTAATGGAGAACTACCAGTAATGCTCCAAAGATTCAAACATCAACCTCATATATATAATAGTTCAAAATGTGTTTTATGTGGAAGATATGAAGAAACTGACATACATGTGTTTGATTGTAAAAAAAATAGTCATGCAGATCGAACATACACCCCAATGACAGAACATTATAGACAACTGATAGATTGCTTGACTTCAAAAATCCAGAAACAAACAAAAGAGCTAGACAAAGACAAAATTCAAAGGGAACTCAAATCCTTAAGTGAACTGTGGTATTGGAGGATAGATACAGATGAAATGAGCTTACCTCAGATTACATTGTATGATTTAATAAAGGGATTCATTCCAAACTCTTTAGCAACTAAAGTTACATCAATATTGAAATCTAGGGAAAAAGCTAAAGAGACAATTATTAAAGGGATGATTAGTTTCAAAAAATATCTAAAAGATTATTGGAAGGAAAGATGTGAAAAAGTAGTGACATGGGAAACTGAAAATAATATTACAAATAAATCAAAAAGACAAAAAAAGGAAAAAATATTAAAAAAAAAAGGGGGAAAAAGAAAGGATAAGATGAAAATAATATTAATTATAGTTCAGAATCAGGAAAATCAAATGAAGGGAAGTATAACAGAATAGAACAAATAGAAAAAAATACAATGTATAAATTCAGAATGTAGGTTAACCTAGGAAGCAAATATAATATTAACTATAGTTATAGATACAATAAATATATCTGATGGAGTTTTGGCTATCAGTTCCTGAGGTCACACTAGTGGTGGGATCCGGATATCCGTTTATCCGTGAACAGATAATCCGTGAGCTTTATCACGGATACGAATATCTGTAATTAAATATCCGGATATATCCGCGGATATCCTTGGATATTTGTTATTATCCGAGGGTATCCTTAGATATCCGTTATTATCCGTACTTATCCGTTATATATCTGTTTTATCCATTATATATCTGTTTTTATCCATTATTTATCTGTTTTTATCCACTATATATCTGTGAATAAAAAACTAAAAATTAGAAATAATTGTCAAGGGTTGTTTACATATCCATCATATAAAAAAAATAAAAATGTCATAAGAATTTATTTGCATAGAATTATACATTATTTTTTTAAATGGTAAAATAATTTTCTATTGCATTTCAATTTAATGATTTAAAAGGTGAAAGGGCTTTAAGGTTATGAGATGCACGATCAATTTGTTCTTTGATAATTGTAACTTTATTTTTAAAGATTTACATATAAAATTCTGTTTTCAGACTTTTATCGCAATTTGTGGAACAGGGAACGATTTTTCACAAAGATATTTCTAAGACAGATCGAAAGCCCTGGTTCTTAGCTACAATATGATATGTGTTTCATCTCTGTAGAATCGATATTCGCCGTGACAATGAGGTTTAAAGCCAAGAAATTGTCAAAACGTCTATGAAAATTTAAGATTTACAAGATTTATATATAAAAATTCCATTTTCAGACTTCTCTCGCAATTTGTGGAACAGGAAGCGATTTTTCACAAAGATATTTCTAAAACAGATCGAAAGCCCTGGTTCTTAGCTACAAGGTGACATGTGTTTCATCTCTGTAGCATCGATATTCATCAAGATAATGAAGTTTAAAGTCTAGCAATTGTCAAAACGTTGTTACCGACGGAGGTTTATCCTTCTTAATAAACACGTGGGATGAACAGGAACTCTTGAAATAATATTAAAGATATTATTCAAGGAAACTATTAGTCAAAATAGATACAACTACTACTAATAGGTAGGTTCTAGAAGTTAAATAACTACTGTTAATAAGTGTATTGATTAGTGTTAACTACTAATATCACGAGACAGCGCTCCAAATGATAAAGTAGACGATTCAATACAAAGGGTTTGGTTATTATTAATAAAACAATAATACTGATAATTTCAAGGTAATAATAACCTTTATTAATGGTAATTGCAAATACAAAAGAGACTAATTTACAAATAAATTAGTTACCAAGGGGTTTCCTAACTAAAGGATAGAATCCTAATACTATCAAAACTCGAACTAAAAACTAAAATCGAACTGAACTTTGACTCAAGCCAAAATCCATCCTAATTTTTGGGTCCTTTAGGTTCTTTAGGTCCTTTGGGTCCTTTGGGTTCTTTAGGTCCTTTAGGTCCTTTGGGTCCTTTAGGTCCTTTAGGTCCTTTGGGTCCTCGTAATACATGATCTACATATTAATTTACTACTATCTATGGTAAATTTATTACAGGACACAGTTACACTACACAACTACATATTTGTAAATCAATTTGTCTTTCGTATTACAGATAAAATATAAATAAATAAATAAATAAATACTAACTAAATAAATATAATAATAAAATAATAATAATATAAGTTAATAATATAATAATAATTAAAATATAGCTACTACAATATTACTACGGTAACAACGTCTATGAAAAATCTTTTAAAAATTTTTTCATCGGCGTTTTGACAATTGTTTAACTTTAAACTTAATTATCTTGATGAATATCGATGCTACAGAGATGAAAAACATGTCATCTTGTAACTAAGAACTAGGGCTTTCGATCTGTCTTAGAAATATCTTTGTGAAAAATCGCTCCCTGTTCCACAAATTGCGAGAGAAGTCTGAAAACAGAATTTTTATATGTAAATCTTTAGAAATAAAGTTACATAATCATTTCACGGTATAATTAATTTGTTCTTTGATGGATTTTATAACTTTAAAGCTTGATGCAACGATTTGGTACTATAACTATAAGCCACTGCAAAATATTTATTACTTTAATTATAAGTCATAATTTTATTTGCATATTTTTTGTTATATTTTAGATATCTCAAGAATTTTGCATAGAGTTAATATAAAAAATAGTTGCATATTTTTGACCAAAATCTTGCAGATCTTTTATGACATTTATTATAATATTTCGGGGTCCTGTTGTCACATATAAATTTTTTATTTTAATAAGTAAATATCAAAAACGATACTAAGTAACCTTAAAGATAAGGTGAATTGCGTATCATAGGCCATCAGGAAATTTTTTATGTCAGAGGTTATTGTAATAATTTCGTTTTCAAAGGTTATTGAAGGTTATCAGACCAATAACCTTCGCAAATATTACGTTTATTATGATAAAGTGAAGGTTATTGAAGGTTATCGATATCAATAACCTTCGGAGTATTACGTTTTATTAATAAAAATGAAAGTTTTCGATACCAATAACTTTCGTAAATATTACGTTTATGTTGGAGATATTCGAAGGTTATCGGAGTGAAGGACTCCGAAGGCTTACGTTTAAAAAAATTTACTGATGCAATATTACCATGGTCGTCGTTGCGGTGTTTATTCAAATTATCTATAGATCATATTACTTGAAAATAATTATTATTATTTTCAATGTAACGGGTAAAATTAAAAGTTCGTTTGGGGTTAAAAATAAAATAAATAAAATATATATATTTTTTTTTTTGGGTAAAAATATTGAATTTCTAGTAACATATCAATTTGGGTGTTTATATATCACGGGCGTGACGGTATAATCAACAATGGGAGGACGTGATATTTAACTATAAGGATTGGGTGTGGTAAATAAATACGCAGCTTCCGTTTGAGTATTCGGACTCGTTATTTTCTTTAACTATTATACTAAACTACTTTTCTAAAGGTTCCGAAATTAATAACAAATTAAACTTCTTTAACTAATTCCATTATTCTATTATATTAACTATAAAAATATAAATACTATAGGATAAATAAATATAATTATTTAAACTATTAATAAATTTTTAACTAAATCGTTCGTTTATCTACTTGAAATTACTATTTAATTTAATTAAAAAAGTATACGATTTCTTTAACCATTATCTTTGCCTAGTCGTACTAGTAATATTGATTCCACGATGAGCATCACATGGAGGTTATTAATTATATGCTTCCTAATTTTAACTACAAATATCATATCTCACAGTCACCACCAAATTGTTGACCGTGATTTACCTTCCAAATAAAGGACGGAAACAGACAACTATTAGCAGGGATTAATTTGTATAAGACACACAGCACTATACTTAATTTACTAAAGCTGAAGGATTTATACTATTATTAAAGTATAATTGGGAAGGAATTAAGGTATTGCGAAATTAAGGCGAAAGAGGCAGGGGTGAAATTTTATAAAGGTAAACACTAAGTTTACTAACAATTCACTAAAAATTCAAGCCCAGAACACTAAGCAAGGCTAAATTTATACCAGATAATGAGTTCACACAGCAGGTTATCTATTATTAAAACAAATACCGAGATCACTAAACAGGGTATTTAAAAGAATTTCACTAAGAAATTATAAACTAACTATTAAGATCACAAAGCAGAATAATAGTTTATAATAAAGAATAATACTCAGATCACACAGCAAAGTATTATTATAAAGGTTTTTACAAAAGATTAAATAATAATTCATCAAGAAATATATTATTTAATTAAACTATAAGAAGTTTATTATTGAGTTAATGGACCTTTCTAACCAACTAACTGAGGATTGAGAGAACAGAAATTCAATCCTTTATATCTTTACTATTAGTAAAATTCGAAAATGTAGCTCTTAAAAAGGTTTTGATTGGTAGATTTTGGTGCGTTTGATGATTTTGTGCTTGAACGGTATTGTGGTTACACGGGTGAGTTTATGCGGATTAGTGGATTTCTATGTTTCGTGGATCTTTCGATCTAGGATTTATGCGAATTAGTGGATTTCTGTCTTTCATAGATCCTTCGATCTAGAATTTATACGGATTATTAGATTTCTGTCTTTCGTGGATCTTTCGATCTAGGATGATTTCATTATGCTGAGGATTGCTTTGGAGTGTTGGAATTTAGTTTTGGGATTACTTCATTCCGTCATGGAAATATAGCTCATGTGTGTTGGGAATAAAAATAGTAATAATGATGAAACTTGATTGGGTTCTGTGATTATTGTTATACAACAATTTGGTGTTACGTTGTTGGGAAGAAAATTCACATACTAACATAAAAATGTAAGCTCATACAAAATTGGTTTTAAGAAATGTTTTCGTTTCGTTTTGATTGAAATAAGTTCTGACTGATATCATCCTTAAAGAATACCCCTTTAATGTTATCATAACGACCGGTTTTCTATTACGTTCTGTTCTCAAGACACACTGAATTATGTCTTAAATCCCTCCTTGATATTGTAATCATGTTTATGAAATTACATCACTGGATTATGTCTTTTCGTTTTTAAAAATCCTCCTTGATTTTATCATCATATCACCATGTTTACGAAATTACGTTACTACTAAAATGGTAGAGATTGTGCGACTGATAGAAATGTATGATGATGAGTTATTTACCCACGAATTTGCGTTATCGACTGTGGCTTTCTGTCCTTAAGACCAAATTATATCTGTCTTGAATTCCTTGATATTGTAATCGTGATTATGAAGTTGAATCACTGGGTTATGGTATTTTCGTTTTTAGTCATCTCCTTGATTTTGTTATCATGCTTGCTAAAGACAGTAGTCCGTGTGTGACCGCTAAAAATATATATAATGGTAAGTTATGCACTTACGAATTCGTATTTGCGATAAAGAAGGAATGAGATTATGTTCTAATTGAAATAATAATTTCGATTGTTGAATTTTTGACATGACACGTACAACACTTTACTTTACGAGAAGAGAACGAAAAAGGGCTAGGTCCACTCAAATTCGCCAAGCTAGAATATCGAGATCAGAAAAACGACATCAGTATCAGAAACGACCTAATGTGAGTACTCAACTGCGTTCAGCGTACGAATTTGAACATATTACAAAATTTGGCCCGAAATTTTTCGGAGAATACAATTATCGCTGGTGAATTTTTTCCTCACCGGATTGCTNTGAGTTATTTACCCACGAATTTGCGTTATCGACTGTGGCTTTCTGTCCTTAAGACCAAATTATATCTGTCTTGAATTCCTTGATATTGTAATCGTGATTATGAAGTTGAATCACTGGGTTATGGTATTTTCGTTTTTAGTCATCTCCTTGATTTTGTTATCATGCTTGCTAAAGACAGTAGTCCGTGTGTGACCGCTAAAAATATATATAATGGTAAGTTATGCACTTACGAATTCGTATTTGCGATAAAGAAGGAATGAGATTATGTTCTAATTGAAATAATAATTTCGATTGTTGAATTTTTGACATGACACGTACAACACTTTACTTTACGAGAAGAGAACGAAAAAGGGCTAGGTCCACTCAAATTCGCCAAGCTAGAATATCGAGATCAGAAAAACGACATCAGTATCAGAAACGACCTAATGTGAGTACTCAACTGCGTTCAGCGTACGAATTTGAACATATTACAAAATTTGGCCCGAAATTTTTCGGAGAATACAATTATCGCTGGTGAATTTTTTCCTCACCGGATTGCTCCCACCGATTGTATTACGTGTGGGCACTGTCGTGCGATCAGACTACCAACTGAAAGACCTGGAATCTGTTGTTCTAACCAGAAAGTAAAATTAGCGGAACCAGATATTCCCATATTGCTACGACATCTACTTTGTAATCAAGATAATGAATCTAAAAAATTTCGAGATAAAATTCGAATTTACAATTCAATTTTTTCTTTTGCGTCAGTCGGTGTTAAGTTGGATCACGAACTGGCCAATGCAAAAGCGGGAATATACACTTTTCGTATCCAAGGCCCTTTTTACCATCGTATCGGATCGTTATTGCCAGAACCAAATTCTGATCCACAATATTTACAAATGTATATTTGGGATACAACTAATGAAGTGAATAATTGGTTAAATGTTATTCCAGTTGCTGATATTGATCCTGCAATTGTACAGTCTTTAAAGAATATGCTCGATGTAAGCAATTCATATATTGCTCATTTACGACGTATTTCAGAAATACCTCATCCTCACGTTATAAATCTATCTTTAGTCATTCATACAAACATACCCGGACTTGATCAGAGAACTAACAACGCGCCCACCACATCACAGGTAGCTGCGATCTGGATAAATGAAGACGTATCACCAGATGTAAGACAAGAACGCGATATCGTATTACGCACAAGAATGAATGAGTTAATACGTATATCAGAATATGCTGGATGTTATGACCCGTTGGCTTATCCACTCCTTTTCCCCAGGAGTGAACAAGGGTGGATACCTCATAACATACCTTACAGTGACTTTTTGGACATACCGATGCAAGCGAATAACAATGAAGATTTTAATTACCAGGAACGTAATAATAATGACAATAATAGTAAAACAAAACGCAAAAAAAAATTTGTCACTGCGATGGAATATTACTCATACCGAATTCAGATGAGGCATGATTCTACTAATTCCATTTTAAGATCAACACGTCTATTTCATCAGTATGTAGTTGATATGTACGTCAAGATAGAAACTGATCGTTTGAACTTTTTGCGTCAAAACCAAAATAAAATACGTTGCGAATTGTACCAAGGCATTCAGGATGNTCTGGATAAATGAAGACGTATCACCAGATGTAAGACAAGAACGCGATATCGTATTACGCACAAGAATGAATGAGTTAATACGTATATCAGAATATGCTGGATGTTATGACCCGTTGGCTTATCCACTCCTTTTCCCCAGGAGTGAACAAGGGTGGATACCTCATAACATACCTTACAGTGACTTTTTGGACATACCGATGCAAGCGAATAACAATGAAGATTTTAATTACCAGGAACGTAATAATAATGACAATAATAGTAAAACAAAACGCAAAAAAAAATTTGTCACTGCGATGGAATATTACTCATACCGAATTCAGATGAGGCATGATTCTACTAATTCCATTTTAAGATCAACACGTCTATTTCATCAGTATGTAGTTGATATGTACGTCAAGATAGAAACTGATCGTTTGAACTTTTTGCGTCAAAACCAAAATAAAATACGTTGCGAATTGTACCAAGGCATTCAGGATGTTATTTTCCGTGGAGATAATGATTCACGACATGTGGGGCGCAAAATTATACTTCCCTCAACGTTCGTTGGAAGTCCTCGCGATATGTATCAACGCTACTAAGACGTAATGGCTTTAATTCGTATTGGAAAACCAGATTTGTTTATCACCATGACCTGTAATCCCAAATGGCCGGAGATTCTAACTTTACTATTTCCCGGGCAAAAAGCGGAAGACAGGCCAGATATTACGGGTATGTGTATTACGTTCGTAGTTAACTTCGTTTGTAAAAATTCGTTCGGTATATACATCCGGAATTATATAGAGGTGTTCTAGGACGCTATATATACGAAACGTCTGGAGAACGCACTAGAACGGTGCGTTCTAGTACGCTATATATACGAAACGTTCGGAAAACGCACTAGAACGGTACGTTCTAGTACGCTATATATACGAAACGTTCGGAGAACGCACTAGAACGGCATATTTAATACGCTATATGAACGTAGGTGGTGTTCGTAGGACGCTATAGATCGGTGTATTTTAGACGCACTAGAACGTTTATATTTAATTCCTGATGTATGTATAATTAAATTTATTTTAAAGTGCGTATTTTTAGAGAAAAATTGACAGCATTTAAAAAAGATCTCACCGAACACGAAGTTCTAGGACATGTTGTAGCTTACATTGATGTCATCGAATTTCAAAAACGAGGACTTCCTCACGCACATCTTTTGATTATACTTCATCCCGATCACAAACCGATGTCCCCTGATGACTACGACGAAATCGTTCAGACGGAAATACCTAATCCAGTCGTTAATCCCAAAACATATGCTACGGTTATTGCAAACATGGTACACGGTCCATGCGGTTATTTAAATCCCGGTGCTCCATGCATGGTGAAAAATGAAGATGGTCATAAACGATGTAAAAAGAGTTACCCAAAGCAATTCCAAGAAGAAACAATTCACGGGAACGATTCTTATCCAGTATATCGTCGTAGAAACGACAGGTGTCGTTTGAAGTTGAAAGTGAAAAATCGAATAGTCGAGTTAGATAATCGTTGGATTGTTCCATACAACAGCTTTCTCTGCGCAAAATACGACTGCCACATAAACGTAGAAATTTGTGCAACTATTAAAGCTGTTAAATACCTGTTTAAATATGTATATAAAGGACATGACAAAGCTATAATCGAAATAATGAGAGAACAATCGAATAAACTTGTTGTAATAAACGAGATTCAAAATTTTGTAGAAGCTCGCTAGATTTCGGCCCCGGAAGCGGTATGGAGAATACTGGGATTTGGTATGTATAACATGTTCCCTGCTATAACACGTTTACAAGTTCACCTTCCAAATGAACATAAAATAATATTTCGCGAGAACTCAAGTTTGGACAATATAATTAACACCACTGGAAATCGACAAACTACACTTACTGAATATTTTAAGATGAACGCGATAGATCCCGAGGCAAAGAAATTTTTTTATACGGAATTTCCCTTACATTTTACGTGGAATAAAACAACAAAAAAATGGAATAGAAGGAAACGCGGCGGTTGTATCGGGAGGATATATACAGTCCATCCAAGTCAAAGCGAACGATATTATCTTCGGTTGCTGCTCACGAAAATAAAAGGTGCTACAGGTTTCGATGATTTAAAAAACGTTGATGGTACACTTTGTGATTCTTTTAAGCAAAGTGCTTTCTTGAGAGGTTTTGTAGAAAACAATGACGAACATAGACTCTGCATGGCGAAAGCAAGAGAATTCCAAATGCCCGCCCAACTTCGTAACTTATTCGCGACACTACTAATCTTTGAAAATGTGACAAACGCAAACCAACTATGGGAAGAAAGCTATATTAGTATGGCAGAAGATTTTACTCGAAAAGGATATACAGAAAACCGCGGAATTCAAGCAGTCCTTAAAGAACTTAACATAATTCTCCAGAGACATGACAAGACAGTAGCTGATTACGACCTTCCCGATCTATTACCAGAAACAATGTCTGAATTAATGCCGAAAATAATTCTGGAAGAACTGAGTTACGACATTACTCCCGAAGAACTTGCAAAAGCCAACACACTAACCAACGCCCAACGTGCTATTTTCGAAGAAATAATGATGCANAAGCAAGAGAATTCCAAATGCCCGCCCAACTTCGTAACTTATTCGCGACACTACTAATCTTTGAAAATGTGACAAACGCAAACCAACTATGGGAAGAAAGCTATATTAGTATGGCAGAAGATTTTACTCGAAAAGGATATACAGAAAACCGCGGAATTCAAGCAGTCCTTAAAGAACTTAACATAATTCTCCAGAGACACGACAAGACAGTAGCTGATTACGACCTTCCCGATCTATTACCAGAAACAATGTCTGAATTAATGCCGAAAATAATTCTGGAAGAACTGAGTTACGACATTACTCCCGAAGAACTTGCAAAAGCCAACACACTAACCAACGCCCAACGTGCTATTTTCGAAGAAATAATGATGCACGTTGATCAAAAAAATAGTGGCGTTTACTTTCTTGACGGCCCCGCGGGAAGTGGTAAGACATATCTTTACAGTTGTCTTCTCGCTCACGTTCGAAAACGTGGTTTAATAGCGCTGGCAGTTGCGTTTTCCGGTATTGCTGCTTTACTTTTGAAAGGCGGCCGTACCGCATACTCGCGTTTCAAAATTCCTATCGTAGTGGATGAAAATACAACATGTAACGTTAGAAATCAAACAGACTTAGCTAAATTACTTCGGCAAACCGTACTGATCGTCTGGGACGAAGCTCCGATGGCCCATCGACACATTCCAGAAGCAGTTGAAAAAATGCTTCGAGACGTTATGAATAACGATCTTCCCTTCGGCGGAAAAATATTTCTTTTCGGTGGAGACTTCCGGCAAGTCCTTCCAGTAATTCGTAAAGGAACGAGAACACAAATTGTCAATGCGGCCCTTAACAAATCGTACATTTGGTCATTTACTAAAATATTCTCTTTAAACGTAAATATGCGAATTGCACAAACAGACTTTGGCGAAAGTAGAATGTTCGCCGAATATTTATTGAGAATAGGTGACGGAACGGAACCGACAATCGAAAATAATTTAATTCATATTCCTGATGACATGGCAGTTCGTTTGAATGATGACGAAAATCCCATTGAAAATCTCATAAGAACAGTATACCCAAACCTTCAAGATAACGCCACAAACACTTCATTTGTAATTAGTAGACACAGGTCGAAATCTGTATTTCGGGCACCTATCGGGTACTTATCGGGGACCTATCTGGGACCTATCGGGCCCCCCGATAGGTCCCCGATAGGTGTAAATAAATACTAGTCGGGGAGATATCGGTCATTTATAAAAAATCGGGTCCCCGATATATTAAAGTACCCGATATTTTTTTTTAATCAAATTTTTTATATCCCCGATAGGTGTATTAAATATTACCGATATTTATTAAGATACCCGATTTTTGTAATAAATATCAGCTACCCGATATTTATTTACAACTATCGGGTGCACGATATTTATTTTACAACTATCGGGTCACCGATATGTGTAAATAAATAATATCGGGTCACCGATATGTGTAAATAATATCGGGCACCCGATATACATTTTAGCATATCATCATCCGGAATTATATAGAGGCGTTCTACAACGTTCTACGAACGATACGTATTAATAACGTTCTAGATCGATCCGTTTTATTGCGTATTTCGAACGTTACGTTCTAGAACGATCCGTTCTACAACGTTCTAC
>PQFF01000186.1:370717-471468 GCA_003547095.1 Diversispora epigaea | reverse complement strand
ACTTCACTTACTCACGTACCTTCAGACTATATTCAAAACAGGATAGCGATACACGAAGAAGTGTAAGCTATCGGTGATTAATTGTCGTTTAATTTGTTCCTGTGCTGTCCAAACGTGACAGTACACTGCACTGTACTTAGAAATACATTTATCAGATGATCATTATCGTGCGATCATAGATTGTTTATTATATGTGTACACGTTTTGTCGTAACGCGTGTGACTAACGACGGTAAGTGTATATAATCGAAGTATTAATTCATTTAACCCATTCATTATATTATAATTTTAACCACCATGTCTCAAAAAATTCAAACGAAAAAAAATGGGAGACCTAGATGGATAATTTATTTATTAAAGAAATTATTCAAAAAGAAAAATAACCCATTTTATCAATACTCTGAATTTCAGAATGTGAAATTGATTACTCCCAATATTTTTAGAGCCACTTTTAAAATTTCTAAAAAAACTGTCGCTCTTAAAAATGTTCATTTAAATGATAATGACAAAATTACATTGAATGATTTAATAAATGAAGTAAGTTGAATTAAATTGTTTATTCTATAGCTTTGAATTTGCTGCTGACAATATTTTCCATTTTCACTATTTTAAATTAAAAAAAAAAAAAAAAAGATTAAAAGACATCGAAAATTGGAAATTCATATTAGTATTCTTAAATTCTATGGCATCACTAAGCAAGGTAAAAATATTTAAATAAAATTTAAATGTTGAATATTATCAATTATTTACTTATTTTTCAATTAATTTTATTTTATAGCGAATACCAACAATTATATGATTATCCTCGATTATGTCAATGAAGGTTCTCTTCGACAATACTTGAAAACAAATTTTCAAAAAATGGATTGGAATGTAAAATTAAATCTTGCGAAACAAATTGCAAATGTTTTGATGTTTTTACATTCTAATGATATCATTTATGAGAAATTGGTAAATATTTTTTTGAAGAAAAAAATATTCTTATTTAAAAATAAATGAAACATTTTTAATTTTTATTTATTTTATAATCAGAATTCGGAAAATATTCTCGTTCATAATGGGATCATTAAATTTAATGTTTTTGGATTAACAAAAATTATTTCAAATTCTTTAAATTTCCTTCCAAATAATCTTGGTCCAATACAATACGTAGATCCTCAATATTTGAAACTCTTCAGCACGATTGGCAAAATTAAGAGTTCTAATATTTTTGGCCTAGGAATTATTCTTTGGGAGATTTCTAGTGGTAATCCTCCTTTTGAAAAGGAATCCTCATCAAATGTTGATTTGTTAAACAATATTGCAAAAGGCAAAAGGGAAATGACTATACCTAAAACACCTCATAAATACAAGGAAATATATACTGGTATAAATTTAAATAATCTATTAAATCATTTATATCGTTTGCATGATAAATTGTTAATGTCATATTTTTTATCAGATTGCTGGAAGCACGATGGAAACTCACGACCTGATATTTTTCAAGTTGTTAAAAATCTTTCCGAATTTATTATCTCTGATGCGAACGTTGAATTTGAAATTCCTTATAATGTCATGGATGTTAAATTAGAAAATTTAAATATGTAAGTTGTCTTTTTTAATGCTTATATATATATATGTATATTTAAATCTTCAGAAAATTCATTAAATACAAAATTTTTTATTCTTTATTAAGGCAAAGTAAAGAACCTAAAATCAAACCTGATCCTTCTTTTGTTGATGTCACGACCGAAGTTAACGGTTTTATTAAGGATCTGTTTGGATTTTTCATTGATATACGTAACAAACAGTTCCGAAGAATGCAACGAATTGTCATCAAAAATTATATTCGAGAACATAAGAAGAATCCAGTTGAACTTCTTTATGAAATGATTCATCATCCATCTCATTATTGGTTTACTAGCTTAATAGGATTTTTTTACCAGTATGGCATTGGGACTGTTGCTGACAATCAAATGGCATTTAAATTCTTTAATTTAGCAGCCAATGAAATAATTGATACCTCCTCTTTTAATTCCTCATCCTTAAGGAAATTATATAATATCGACAACAAAAGAATTGGTATCATCTCTCTTACACATATGTATTTACATGGTCAAGGTGTTGAAAAGGATACAAAAAAAGCTTTTCGGATTTATAACAATCTTGCTGATAAAGGGTCTCTTAGTGCTTTAAATAGCGTAGCATATTGTTATTATAATGGGCTTAATGTAAAAAAAAATAAAAAAAAAGCATTTAAATTATATTTGAAAGCCGCAGAAAAAGGCAATCTTGTGGCACAATTTAATATTGGTTGGTGTTATCATAATGGAATGGGAATAACAAGAGATGTAACTAAATCATTTCAATGGTATACAAAATCTGCTCTTGCTGGAAATATTTGTGCAACGTTTAATGTTGGGTATTGTTATGAAAATGGTATTGGCGTGGGTGAAGATGAAAAGGAAGCATTTAAATGGTATCTGAAGGCTGCTAAAAAAGGATCTCCTTTTGCACAATATAATTTAGGATATTGTTATAAAAATGGGGTTGGGATTGATAGAGATAAAGTGAAAGCACTTGAATGGTTTAAAAAAGCTGCCGGAAATGATAATGCTGATAGCCAATACATGCTTGGAAAATGCTTTTATGAAGGTTACGGAGTTAAGCAAGATATTGTGAAAGCGATGTACTGGTTTAATAAAGCAAAGGAAAATGGGGATAGAGACGCCAATGAATTATTAGAAGAAATAACTAGCAATATGATTTAAATTACTATTTTTTTTTTGATTGAATATATTTTTTCAATCCTTTTGTTATTTTTATTTGTAATCATTATTATTGCAATTTTAGAATTTATTGCGACAAAACTTTAAATATTTCTAATGAGATGAGATAGCAAATCAAATAAGTAAATAATGTCAACGGAATTTAATAAATTAGTATAAATTAATTATGTTAAGCCGTCAAGTAGAAAAATGTTATGTTATTTTAGAAAAAATTCTATTGTACATTTTCTGGACTTAAAACATGAAAAGAACCCAGGCATTTCATTTATTAGCACTAATAAACAAAAATTTCATTATTAAATATTAAATTGTAAAATATAAACTAAGAATACAAGCTAATAAATGGACTAACTATAACATAAGATATTTAAAAGTCTTGTTTTAATTTAAATAAAAAAGTTTTAATAGTGGAAAATTACATCAATCTACCAAACTTTAAGCCCAAATTTTTCAAGTTTATGATCAAGGTAAGAAACTTGAGGATAAGAAAATATTATCTTATAAAAAATCAATACAAATTAAAGATAATTTTTTTATGAAAATATTTTAGTTTCATTTATGCTATATTGATAATTTTGATTTTTTTGTTTATTAACTTAAAATTATGATAATTTTCATACACGAAATGACTAATTTATTTATTTATTTTTTTTGAAAAGAATAAAATATTTAGCTTCAAATGTTCGCTTTTGTTGTTTTGTTTCTTGCCTTGCTTGCCTCTTCTAATGCCAATTTTTCAATGCCCCTTGAAAAAAGTCGTCAACCTAATCAAATAAGTCTTATTATAACTATGCCAATCACGGTTAAAAATAAAGAATAATTGTCTGAGGTAAATTTAGATTGTTTTTTTTTTTTTCTTATGAAAATTTTTGCATTCTAGAACATATTTTCTTTCATATAAAAGAATTTTACACTAAGTAAGACACCACATTTACATTTTTTGGATTCTTGAATTCCTTCTGTAAAAAAAATTCATATCT
This sequence comes from Diversispora epigaea, assembly GCA_003547095.1. NCBI lineage: Eukaryota > Fungi > Glomeromycota > Glomeromycetes > Diversisporales > Diversisporaceae > Diversispora > Diversispora epigaea. The sequence goes on along the minus strand of PQFF01000186.1, from coordinate 467,721 downwards.
AATTGCAATTTTAAATTCATCTCCGAGATCTGCACTACGTTCCGTGAGAGATGAAATTATTATTAATTAATAGGTTTTCATTATAATTGTAAATATATTTACTTAACTATTTATCCAATTGTAAGATGTTTATATCTGATTTAATAAATACAACTAGTAAAATAAAATTTTACACGAATCGCTCTTTCCTATTCCCCAAAATATAATTTGGAACCAAAACGGGATCACGTAACTGTAAAAAATTATAGCGGAAATGACAAAATTATCATATTTTGAATGACCTTTTGAAAGTCCATTTTCGGGTTATATTCAAGCTAAAATTTTACTATATTTTGGTCAAAAATTAATTAGCGAACCATTACATAAGCCAAGTCCTGAAGTCTCTAATCATACGAAATCAAATTCAGATTGGAATTTTCCTATTATTCCTACTATATCAAAAAATAATAGTAAAATATTTTTTAAAAATGTAGATAAATAATAACAATAATTAATTTTTGAAATTTAATTAATGCTATGGTATAATTTTAGAACCAACATTCGAGTTACCAAAAGGTTGGGTTCTCAAAGATAATCTACGTTTGGACAACGAGAAAGTGGAAAAGAATGATGGCCATAGTTAAAACTTATCTTAAAAGTTTTTTTTTTTGGTGGGAAATGTGAATAAAACTGGTAAGATATTAGCAAAAGATATGATAACAGAATTGAAAAAAATAGCTGAAACTGAAGAAATATAACAAAGTGACGTATCGACAATCAAAATAGTTGAAGGTTGGATTACTAAAACTTATGAAGAGAAACAGCTGAACAAGAAGTTACTGAATATCATAAAAATAATATTAATAACAAGCAAGAAATGTAAATTCATTAGTAATACGTTAGAAGAAACGGAAAATCATCGATCTGGGCTTAGTAGAACGTTAGAATCAAATAATTTTAGTTGAAAACGCCTTGGAGATCTTAGTAAAAAAAAGTTTTATAACTTTTTTTTTTAATAAAATTTGAACAATATAAATATAATTAATAAGCGTTGCCACTCTATGATCACATGCAAAAATTTTATTGGACGTCAACTATTCTGACCCACACCAAATCATGTAACATTTAATTTTGGGGGCATCAAAAATGCGCGCATATGAATATTAAATGTATGTATAAAATTTTTTGTATATAAACACATTAACTAGCAACTTTAAAAGATTCAATCATGTCTTCCAACAATACTCTACCATCAACCACACCCGAGGCAACATTATCTGGTAACTCAACGAGTAATATTGATGACACTCTCCTTACCGAGATCACTGAATACTTTGTTGATCGCGGTTTTCAACCGAGTCTTGTTAACTCCTTTTTGGAGAGGAATTCTCGTCTTGACTTCAAGACTAATGAGGAAATTATGTTTGACTTTCTCAACGAACGCGAACAACTGGATTCGATAATTTTTATTGGCATTGAGGGAAGTGAAGGGGTGGAGTCAGGTGAAGATAAGGAATTACTTATGAAATGGGGTCTTACGGAGGAGGCCGCAAAAGAACTACGTGATAGTGTACGTGATGATGCCGTTTGGTTTCAGCGGGTTTTAAAACATTGGTTACTTGATTGGATCTATAATCCGGGAAGTTTATTTACTCAGATGCGTTTTGACAAAATTTTTTATGATCCACAATTTCAACGTAATCAGTGGTATAGTTACGAAAGAAAAGGTGGTCCACAAATTTTTGCCTCATCCTATGAAGAAATCGCTACTATCGGAGAGGATGCTTTATTGGGGTGCAATACAAAAGTCTCTAATCTAATAAACAATGACTTCAAAGCTTTCTTCCATGCGACAGATTATCAAAGTGCACAATCAATTAGTAAGAATGGAATCAAGCTTGACTATTGCAGATCCAGACTTGATTTTGGATATTTTCAAAGTTTTTACTTGTACTCATCGTTTGATAATGCAATCAGCTTCGTTAAGAATAATGTAGGATTTAATGGAATTGTTGTATATTGGGTTGATATGGAAAAAGCAAAAAGCATGAGATATCGAGATTTAGTTCCAGATGAGAATTTATGGAGAGAGGTAGTGGTTTCGTCGAGGTGTGGACAGTATTCAGTAGTAGATGATGATGATTTTGTTCATGGATGTCAGTTGGCAAACCCAAGACAAATTCTTTCTTCTTGGCGTACATATGATGGAGCAGATGTTGAAGATTCGTGGCAGAGTCTCATTCCTATGGCCAAATGGTTCGAACCTATCCGCCATCTTCAGCTTGCTGTAAAGACTAATAAAGCAGTGAAATTTATAGACAGCTGTCACGTTGGGGTCATTTACTTCCCTACAAAGGGATAAAAAGAATTTTAACTTTTTCACAATTGACTGGAAAGACATTCTCTAATTTAATACAATAAACTAGAATAATACACAGTCTTGCATCTGCATTTTCTTTCCATGAAATATTATAATGTATTCTCAGCTTTATTATTGAAAAATATACTTTCCAAAAATAGTTACCTTTCAAAGTTACTAAAAATTTTGTTGGGTTAAGATGCAACGCTGAGGACAGCCATATTTGTCATATAACTTACACGTGAAATAATTACCATGTGCCTATTATTAAATTGTGTTTTATTTTTATTTGTTGAAAATTACCGGTGTGATTTAACAATGTTAATTGCATTAGCAAGTGATCATTAATTTTGGATTTCAAATAATTATGTAATGTGACCACTAAAATAGACCGTTTTGAAAAAAAAAAATAGTTATATTCGATGTCATGAAAGTGATAGAGGTAATGATTACTTAAACAATGCGATAGATAATAAAGAAGATAATAGGTACATAGTAATATATTAATAATAGCAGCCACTTGCGAGTATTTTGATTAAAGCTCTCAACGGTTCGGATTCGGTTTGAAACCGAATAGTAATTATCCAAAACCGAACCGAACCGGTTTTATTCGGTTTTTATATCTTCAATAATTATAAAATGCTCCAAAATCAATATATGTATATGTAAACCGAAATATTCGGTTCGGATTGTGTTTATAAAATGTCCCATGTGATGATCACGAAATATTTTTATAGTATATGTATATCTTTAAGTTTCACATTTATTAGCATATCGATATACAGTTTGTTATTAATTAATGCCATCTAAATTTGGAAATAACCTCACTGAATAGTATAATTATATTTAGCAAGGAGTTAGACAATCATTTTTACTTTATTTTATTTTCATACAANGATTAGCAAGTGATCATTAATTTTGGATTTCAAATAATTATGTAATGTGACCACTAAAATAGACCGTTTTGAAAAAAAAAAATAGTTATATTCGATGTCATGAAAGTGATAGAGGTAATGATTACTTAAACAATGCGATAGATAATAAAGAAGATAATAGGTACATAGTAATATATTAATAATAGCAGCCACTTGCGAGTATTTTGATTAAAGCTCTCAACGGTTCGGATTCGGTTTGAAACCGAATAGTAATTATCCAAAACCGAACCGAACCGGTTTTATTCGGTTTTTATATCTTCAATAATTATAAAATGCTCCAAAATCAATATATGTATATGTAAACCGAAATATTCGGTTCGGATTGTGTTTATAAAATGTCCCATGTGATGATCACGAAATATTTTTATAGTATATGTATATCTTTAAGTTTCACATTTATTAGCATATCGATATACAGTTTGTTATTAATTAATGCCATCTAAATTTGGAAATAACCTCACTGAATAGTATAATTATATTTAGCAAGGAGTTAGACAATCATTTTTACTTTATTTTATTTTCATACAAAGCAATAAGATTCCAAATTAGTCTTTTGACTTAAAAGTCGGAATAATTAACAATACAAAAATAAATTAATTGATGAAAGAACGATAATCTTGAATAGCTTCAATTCAATATTTTTAATATACTTTCCCTTTTAAGCTTACTTACTATTTTTTTTTTTTTGCGAAATCAAATATCGTGGCATTAAAATTATTTTTTTTTATGATATTACAATTACATAATTTGGAAATGATTCATAAAAAATTAATTTAAATGATAATTCAAATTTTTTTAATCATCTATAATTTAATTATTGTCCGGGGCGTAGCGTAGGAATTATAATGGACAAGAAAAGTGATACCAAAGTTCCGTTTTTGATGTTTCAATTTTATAAAATATCAAAAACATAACTTTGGTAGGGATACCATTTCCTAGTCTAACAGTCGTTATCAAAAATCGAACAGATATCCCTTGCATAATTAAGTTTTTGATATTTTCCCATTGCTGCATCAAAAATGCAACTTTGGTATCAACTTACTCGTCCATTAAATGTCCTACGCTACGCTCCAGGCAATGGTTTAACATTTCATAGTTGATAGTTATTTCCAATTAACTGAAGGTCGTATCGGTTGTGTCGATTGTATCTCTTAACCCGTTTGACTTGTTTTACGAAAAAATAAATATAAATACAAATAATCATAAACCTTATCTTATTCCTGTCCTATCCCAAGTCCAATTGACAAGGATTTTGACGACTTTTCTGCAGTTGGAGAAGTTATAAGGGTTTGTTAGTACTCGAGGTAGTACTTGAAGTAGGACTGGAAGTAGTAGTTGTAGTCAGTTTATAATCAGGCGGGCCAAAACTTGTAATCCACTTATTACTCGATTATTATAAATTAATTCTTTAAGCGTTTTTAAAATTAATTCTACTATTGATTTTTTTTATTTATAGAACCTGATGATAAATAATCCATCATCCATCATTCACAGAAAATGATTGAATTCAAAAAAAAAGCATCCGATCCACGTCGCCTCTTTCAAAGTTCATTTTCAAAGATAAATTAATCAATGAATGTGTGGCGTATAAAGAAAGTATGTACTACATAGAATTTATTTTATTTATTATTTGTATAGTATATTTGTAACTAATTAATTAACATCAAATTATTTTCTTTCTTATTTTAACTGAGAGAAAACCTTTTATGCATGAAAGCAAACGTTACTTGGATACATTGGTATGTTAGATTAATTAATTATTATTCTCTATTGATTTAATAATAATATTATTATTATTAACAAGTGATTATTATTTGCATTATTATTCTCTATTAATTCAATAACAATAATATTATTATTAATGAGTGATTATTATTCGCATTATTAATTTATTATTTTTATTATTTTTTATTATTTTTAATATGATAGCAAGGAGAAATCTCAGAACGCATTATGAATCAAACGTTCTTTAGTTTTTAAAGATTAAAAAAACCATTTAAGTCTTGAGTAATCCTATTATTAAATTTATTAAAATTATTAAAACAAATAATCGTGAAAAAATCAATATTAAATAATATTAAAATAATAAATCCGAATGATAATAATATAATTCACCATCCAAGAGTCAACCAGTATCTGCTCATTCAATAATTGTAACTTTCCATTCTTTCTTTCTTTTTTAAAAAATTTACAATTCTTTTTATTATTTTTTTTTGAACATTTAAAACCTTTAAAATATATGAACATTTAAACATTATTTAAAATATATGAACATTTAAAAATTATTCAAATCTGATAAAACATTTTTTAGTGAAAAAAAATTGTCAGGTTTATTAGTTTTATTATTATTTTATTATTTATTAACATTATTATTATTATTATTTTATTTTGTAGTTTTTATTTTTTTTTTTGCTTTACATGGATGTCGTTTTATATTTTTATCGATGGGATGAAACTTTTATTGGTTTTTTTTTATTAAAAGAAACAAATGAGTAATTGAAAAAAATTATGAATAATGAATTATAACTACTACAAAAAAATAATAGTCGAGTCTTTTTTTTATGTTTTTATTATATTATTTAAAAAACGGAAGACACGATATTTTTAAAGATTTCTTTAATATTTTTGGGGAATTTTTTTGTACGTTATAAGAATAATTAATTTTTTATATTTAACATTAAAAAATTTTGAATCATATAATAACGTTCAATAATGTTACATCGTTGAAATTTTAACACTTTTAGTCGATTTCGTGATAAATTTATATTCATTGTCATATTTCCTTTATTATTATTTTCCTATTTTCTAAATTACAAACGAATTTGTACTCTACGCTTAGTGTTAAAATTTTATAATATAAAAAAAATTTAATAAATGGTGCTTTATAATTTAATAAGTAAAATACAAATAATGCAAATAAAAATATGTAATGTCAAATAAAATTTAAAAATTAGACATATCCAAATCAACTTGTCCAGAATCGCCTAAATAACATTGAAATGAACTAATAATTAATTATAAAAATAAAATAATATATAAATAAATAAAAATATAATAATACTTACTAGGACAAAAATCAGACATAGATTTAGTAAATTCTTCAAGTTCCTTTTCGAAATTTTCATCATTTTTTGGTTTTGGAAGATTTGAATAATTAAGTAGTCGACTTTTGGATGTGTTCGGTAATTAAAAGGAGTTGTATTTGTTGTATTGGTTGATTTTTGACTTGCTGAAAATTCTTCGGCCTTTTCAATTTGAATTCCAATTTCGGAATCATTATTTTTCCTTTCTTTTAAATAATCATCATAGAAAATATAGTATTTATTTAACTCTTTAGTCAATTCCTTAAAAGTGGGTCTATGTGTAACTCGAGCATCCCAACACCTCATAATCATTCTTGTAATTAATTTGGGAGTATGAAATGGAATTTTTGGTCGTAATCCATTGCAGATTTTTAAAGCTAAATTATTATCATGTGGTATATCGGGATATGGAGGAAAGCCTGTAACTATTTCATAAGCAATAATTCCATATGAATATACATCAGCAGCCTTCGAATATTCTTCATCACCACTCAATACCTCGGGAGCAATATATGGTAATACACCAAATATATTCTTTTTTTCGTAACTATTTGGATTTGTTCCTATTAATTTACTCAATCCAAAATCTGAAATCTCTAAAGAATCTTTAAAATCGGATGATAAAATATTTCCAGGATGGAAATTCTGGCTGGTGAACTATATCCAATTTATGAATATTCATCAACCTGTAAGATAAATGATATAGATTTAATAATTTTTGAAACCAATTAATAGTATTAAAATTAGCTTTTAAGTATTCTCGAAGATTTCCATCTTTTGCATATTGCAAAACCATCACGTATTTGTGTGTTTCTGGATCTTGTGTAATTCCATAAAATCGAATTGAAGCTTCTCCATAACGTGTTTTTAAGTGAATTTCCATCTAATTGTATAAACATTTTTAGTTAAAACGTTATATAATAATTTGAAAATTAAATTTAAATGTCAATTAAAATATTTACCTCATTTAAGACATCGTTTAAATTCACAAAATTATCGAACTTTTTTAATGCCACTTCAACTTTTTGACGATATCTTTTCCATTGTTGATTTCCATTATCCCATTCTACAATTTTTTTATAAATCCACTTAGCATAATATATTGTTTCAAATCCACCTTTACCGATTTGTTTAACATCTTTAAATCTATCGTAAGGTATCCATTCTATTATTTCCCGATCATCATGAGCATTTAATTGAGCATTTTGAATGAATTTGTCTATTTTGTCATTTCCGCTCGTCCAATTATTAAAATCATTTTGGAAATGTTTCGAGTTGCATGGTTAACACCAATCCCAGGTGGTATTTTCTTGATTGCATTCTGGACATATACCATATACCATTTTTTTTTGTTCACTTATGGTATGAAATGTAAAAATTCATTTTTTTGAAAAAAAAGAAATCCAAATTACGTTTAAAATTGCAAGTTGCAAAAAAAAAAAAATCATTTATTATTATTTATTTTTATCTCAACACAAAATGCGCAGTGTTAATCCTAGAATTGAGCAAACGAGTTTACGTTTGAAAAACCAGAAGAATATTTTCATCTCATTACACAACACAAAAATTAAAAATGATGTAAAAGGCAATTTCTTGAAATTATTTGTGTATTTAATTAGTCACACGAAATTCATTAATATTAAGAAATTATGTGGTAGATGGTATTTCATATTGTGTGATATAAATATAACAATATGCATATCACTACTACAATTTTTTTTCTGAATAAATTGTTAATCACGAGAAAATAAATAAACATTTATTTATTTTTTCTGAGTGAATGGTAACTTTAATATTGTTTATTTTTATTATTATTATTATTTATTATGAACCAACTAATTTATTACATAAATTAATAATTAATTAAAATTTAAAAAAAATGTATTGAAAATATTAATTAATTTAATTAAATTAAACTTAAAAATATGAATCAAAATATTAATTAATTAAATTAAATTGAAAATTGTTAGCTGTCAAATTTCTATATTCTAGTTCTTAAAATAAAAAAAATATGAACAAGTTATAATCAAGTAATTGATTAAATTTGATTATTTTTTATTTATTCATTTGCATTTAGTATTTCTAAATTATAATTTTATTGGCTTGAATTTTAGTTCCCCTGAAATCTTGTTTTCATCAATTAGATTACCTGATTTTTTTTTGTGCTAACATAAAGAAAGAGCAGTATGTGTTCTATATTTCTTCTTTTGAGATTAATGAACAAAACGAACTTTATTACGGCAACTTCACCACATATAAACATATAAAGTAATTGGTTTCGTTAATCACTCATTTTAATCCTGCACAACGTATCGACGCTGCGAGTATAATACTTGAGAAAAAATTAGTACTATATTTAAAATACTGGGTATTTCTAAATATCACCGCAGGTGATTGTCACCACTAGGCAAAAAAAATTTCATAATTTCTTGATCAACCCTAATCCTAACTTTGCCTATGTAAATTTAATTTTGCCCAGTGGTGACAATCACCTGCAATGATTTTAATTGCTAATCCGCCTATCAATCGGAGCATTAATTAAAAAAGTTTTTTTACTTAATAATTTGAAAATAAATAATTTGTACACATTCAGTATACATAATTTAAGGGCGGGGCAGATATTTTTAAATTTTTAAAATCAGTTTCTGTGGAGTTATTTAACATTAAAAAACCAAAAAAGATGAAATTTTCTTAAAATTACGTAATTTTCACAAATTTTTGCCAATTTTAAAACTGTTAAGGCAATATAACAAATATTTTCTATTTTCAGAATAATTTTTTTATAGGAATATGTTAATATATGTTTAGGAGTATATATTGATAAACTTTCAGACTTCTAACTAATAATTTTACTAAGCAAAAAATTGTGGGGCAATTTTGCTAAAATTTTGCTAATTGTTAATATTTATTGATTTTTTGTGAAATTTTGAGTTTCATAAAATTATATTAAAATACTCTGGCATATAAATTCAATCCCAAAGATTTTTTAAAAAAAATTTTAATTGATTAGGTTAAAAATTAACAAATATAGCTATGTAGGAAACGCAGATTCCAAATTTACGCCAATTTACTTCGATTGATAGGCGAATTAGCAATTAAGCAATTTTCTAAAATAATTAATATACACATAATTCAATCGATATTTTTTATTATTATTAATATTAATTTAACTTCAAGTTTGAAATTTCATAATAAAAATTCTTCTATTTTTTCAAATGCTGCTTTTCAATTTAGTGATCCTTTACAGTTACAAGACTTTACAATTACAAGAGATTCTATTTTATATTATTAGACGTTTCATTCATATGTAATATTAATTAAAGTGTTCAAGGTAAATGGTTTTAGTTTTTCATTAATTCTCTTATAAGAATGAATTCTCGTACACTTTTGTTTGCAAACATTAAGCAGGGAAGAATGATGAAAAAGAAAAAGACAATAATTACAGTACTAGTAATAATATTTATGTTAAGGATAGTAAGCTTTTTGATAATAATAATGATGATGATGATGATAACAGTGATAAAATAATAGTAATAATTCAATAAGATCAATTTTAAAAAATTATTCTCTTGAAAGATTTAGAAAATTATGATAAATTATTTATTCAATTTCAGTAAACATTTAATTTTATTATGTATTTTATTGTTTAGATGTATAAATCAATATCAAAGCTTGTAGAGAATGTATCAGTAGAATTATTTCTGTATTATGATTACGATTATAAATGTTTTACATATTTACACACCCGCCCACCAATAAAGTCTAGATATACAGCAAGAGATTTAAAAAGACTTGTTTCTTTTGTTTAATAATAATAATAACCATTCTGATTACTCCTAAGCAACGATCAATAAATTTATAAGTATTTGCATTTGTGTATTTACGTAGAATTCCTTTTTTATTAATAAAGTTTATTGGAACATGACCTATTGATAAGAATAAAAAAGATTATAACAACTGATAAGGTGAAATTAATGGATCTGGTAAGATTTATTTCCTTTATACTTTTATATTCACAAATTTAGAACATTAATAATCAACATCAATCTGGAAGAAATTTAATGTTTTGGATGAAGATTTCAGGGCACAAATATGCTTAATAAAATTATATCATTAACATACTTTGTGAGCTGTATTGTTATTTCAATTTTTGGTATCTGTAATCTTTATATATAATTATTTGCTGTGTTTGTTAATTGTTGTGATTTTGATAAAGTACATGTGGTTATAATATTGTCACAGGAGTGCAGAGTATTTCGAACAATTTCTCAAATCAGTCTCTCAGTTTGCATCACACAAACAAATAATAATATGCTCTATCTGTCAGTAAGTCAAGCAATCAATCAATCTAAACTTGCCTATCTCAAAACAGATAATAAATATATAATAAATAATAATAATAATCAAATAATAATCAAATTAATCGTGAAGGCACAGTGAGTAAGGTGGAGTAAAAGTAGTAACACAGTATCAAACAATATTTAATAATATTTCACAATATTACGACACAAAGTATAAGTTTATTAAAATATAAAATATAAAGTTTCAAAAGTAAAGTATCATTCAACAACAGAAATATTACAGCGTGATGTATCTTTCCTGTTCTTGAAGGAAGTTTACTTTTCTATATAATATTTATAGTATTTCGAATTATTCTGAATTATTTCTAATTATTAATTAGTTATCAATTATTCTAACTGTAATTAATTAACTATCAAAACTTACTCCCGACAACAGTCGTATTTATACTTTCTCTTTTGTTTACACTTCATCTTTGTACTTCATACTTCATCCTTTGTGCATCATCCTTCATCCTCGTACGATATCCTTCATCCTCATATGGTATCCTTCATCCTCGCATGACATTCTTCATCTTTCATCCTCGTACGAAGATGACAATCACCTGAAAGTTCATCTAGTGTCACAAAAATATCATCCCCCATGACATTTCACCTGATTACCAATTTGCTTCACCACAATACATTTGTATATTAACAAACATGAAATTTAAAAATTTATATTGGAATACTTGACAATACTGGAACATTTGATAACACTGGAATGCCAGAATACTAAACAATATTGGAGCCACACTGGATAACACTGGAACATTGGAAACTAGACAACTGCACTGGAACACTGGACTAATGAAACACTGGGCAATACTGGGCAACACTGAGAACCATTATTTTGGAACTGGAACTGAATTCTAGATATTGGATATATGACGATAAGATAGTTTTATAATTATTTAATAGTTTGTTGTGCATAAGCATTTTATAAAAATATGATTCTTTGTATTTAATAAGAAATTTTATGAATTTTATACATTTATAATTGTACCTATAATATATATGTATTTAATTTGCAATAAAATGAAATATTGTATTTATAAAGTAAAGTATTGAGCATACAATATAATTTGTTGTTATAAGTTTTAAAATATTTAAAACTATACGTCAAGGATATACAATAGAAAGTGCTGATTTTGGATAAGGTTAATTTTTTTTTTAAAATCATTCAGCAAAGTTAGACGAGAGTAATTCAGGAAGAGATCTAAAGAAAATTTATAGATTATATTAGCAAAATTAAAGAATAAAGTGACATATAATTATTTAATAATAGAAATGAATAGCATTAGCTAATATGAAAACGAAAGACTTCATAGTAATTTATTAAATTAACTATATCAACCTATCAAATGATTAAAGTTGCAACTTAAATTGGAATTTTTTTAAATTTGTATAATAGAAAAGATATTGTTACTTTAAAATTGGGCTAAATTATTTTGAGAAGAATATGATTGAGAATATAGAGTTTTAATTAATTTCATTTAAATCAATAAATATTAATTGTCATTTAAAGATTACGGTAATGTTCAAATTAATTAATTAAATTTAGATAAGAATATGATCTGATATGATCGAGAATTGAATTTTAAATAATTTTATTTCAAACAATAAATATTATTGTGATCATTAAATGTACTAACAATTAAATTATTTTATATAATGTTAAAATTTATTTATTGTTATTAAAAATATTTTTTTTAAATAATGTCAAAAATTAAATATTCAATTTCTTAGAATGGTGTAATCGCATTTCTCTGTTATGATAATTATAATAATTGAAAAAATAAAAATTATAAAGAAAGAAACATTAATTTATACTGAAAATTGTTGGATCAATACTGAATCTACCACTCCGAATTTGAAAGAAATAAAAAATACATCTTTTTTGATAACTATCACATCATATTACTGATCATTTCTTCTAATAATTCATGAGCATCTATATCCCCATTTTCCATTGCTTTATTTAACCAGTAGACAGCATTTACTATATTTTTTTTAGTTCGAAATCCTTCATAATAGAAATTTCCAAGCATGTATTGGCTATCAAGATAATCATTTTCTGCAGCTTTTTTAAACCATTCAAATGCTTTCTTATAATCCCTATTAATTCCTTCGCCAGAGTTATAACAACATCCTAAATTATGTTGAGCTGCATTATGTTCTTTTTCAGCAGCCTTCAGATACCATTTAAATGCTTCTTTTTCATCTTTGCCCACGCCTAAACCATTGTCATAACAATACCCGACATTGAACATTGCATGAATATTTCCAGCGAGAGCAGATTTTATAAACCATTGAAATCCTTTAATTTCATCTTTTGTTATTCCTATTCCGCATTTATAACACCAACCGACATAAAATTGTGCTAAAAGAAAACCTTTTTCAGCAGATTTTAAATATAATTTAAATGCTTTTTCTTCATTTTTTTCAATACCAAGCCCATTTTCATAACAATATGCTACGTTATTCAAAGCTAAAAGTGACCCTTTATCAGCAAGTTTATTATAAATCTGAAAAGCATTTTTTCTATCCTTTTCAACACCTATACCATCAAAATACATGAATGCAAGAGAGAAAATTCCAATTTCTTTGTTGATATTGTATAGTTTCCTTAGAAGTGAGGAATTAGAAGAGGAGGTATCAAATATTTGATTGACAGCTAAATTAAAGAATTTAAAAGCCATCTGATTATCAGCAACAGTCCCAATGCCATACTGGTAAAAAAATCCTATTAAGCTCGTAAACAAACAATAAAATGGATGGCAAATCATTTCATGTAGAATTTTAATTGGATTCTTTTTGTGATCAATAATATAATTTTCGAACATAATTGGTCGATTCTTTCGAGGCTGTCTATTGAACAAATCAATGAGAAATTCATGTAAATCTTTAATAAACACATTAACTTCAGCCGTGACATCAACAAAAGGAGGATCAGAGTTAATTCCAGGTTCTTCATTTTGCCTTAATAAAGAAGAATTTTAATAAATGTTCAGAATATTTAAATATGTAACATAAAAAATAAAAAAATTCAACTTACATATTTAAGTTTTCCAATTTAACATCTGTGACATTATAAGGTTGTGATTGAGGAATTTCAAATTCAACGTCTGCATCCGAGATAATGATTTCGGAAAGATTTTTAACAACTTGAAAAATATCTGGTTGTGAGTTTCCATTGAGTTTCCAGCAATCTGTCAAATATATAACATTAATAATTCATTAAATAAATGAGATAAATGATTTCAATAAATTTTTTAAATTTGTACCAGTATATATTTTCATGTATTTATGAGGTGTTCCAGATATAGCCATTTCTCTTTTTCCTTTTGCAATATTGTTTGATAATTCAACATTTGACGAGAATTCCATTTCAGAAGGAGGTTTACCACTAGAAATCTCCCAAAGAATAATTCCAAGATCAAAAATATCAGAACTCTTATTTTTGCTAATCGTGCTAAGTTCCAAATGTCGAGGATCCATATACTGTAATGGACCAAGATTATTTGTAAGGAAACTTAAAGAATCGGAAATAGAATTTGATGATCCGAAAACATTAAATTTAACGATCCCATTATGAATAAGAATATTTTCAGAGTTCTAATTAAATATTTTTTTAAAAAAAAAATTAAGAATAATTCATTTATGAAATTTATTTTTAAATAAGAATATTTTAAAAAAAAATAATTACAAAGTTCCCATGAATGATATCATTTGAATGTAAATGCATTAAAACTTTTGCGATTTGTTTTGCAAGATTTAATTTTGTATTCCAATCCAATTTTCGGAAATTGGTTTTCAAATATTGACGAAGAGAACCTTCATTAATATATTCAAGGATAATCATATAATTGCTAGTATTCTCTATAAAATACAAATAAAATTTTAAATAAATAAAATTAATTAATAATATATCAAGCATAATATTTAGATATTTTTTACCTTGCTTAGTGATGCCATAGAATTTAAGAATACTATCATGAATTTCCAATTTTCGATATCTTTTAATCTTTTTCGTTCAAAAATATAAAAAATAATTAACGAAAAATTTAAATTCTAATAATAGAATAAATAAATAATTCAATTTACTTCATTTATTAAATTATCTGGTGTAAATTTATTATTATCATTTAAATAAAGATTTTTAAGAGCAACAGGTTTTTGGGAAATTTTAAACGTGGCTTCATAAACATTTTTACTAATCAATTTCGCATTTTCAAATTCGGAATATTGATAAAATGAGATATTTTCTTTTTGAAAAGTATCTTCAATAATTAAATTATCCATCCAGGACTCTCAAGAAAAGAAAACGAAAAAAAGGGACATGATTAAATACTATAAATTAAAATGTTCTTTGAGTCACACCAAATAGCCTAATACATATAATGTACTTTAAGTCACACCAAATAAAACTATCCGTTATTAACCTTTTATAGCATTGTATTACTTTGAAGTAACGAATAAATTTTGTTATAAAAATTATTTTCTTTAAAAAATGCATTTAATGTTGTCATTTTATTGCTTAAATTAAAAATCTTCGCAAATTGTTTATTAGTTCTAATAAATAAGATGCCTGGGTACTTTTTTCATGTTTAAGTCCAGAAAATGTACAATATCACTTTCTAACATATATAGCATTTTTAACTTGACAGCTTAACATAATTAATTTATGTTAAATTCCGTTGACATTATTCTTATTTAATTAATATTATTATTTTTACTTTAAAAACCAATATTTATTACAATTCTTTAAAAACAAATTGTATATTTCTAATAAATAAGGATATATTTTAACACAAATTCCAGTAATTATATTGATGAATTCGAATAAATAAGTTTTATTAACAAAATAATATCATGCAGTAAAAGAAATATTTTTAACTATTACAACATCATATTACTAATTATTTCTTCTAATAATTCATTATAATCAGTATCCCCATTTTCATTGCTTCATTTAACCAGTTGACAGCATTTATAATATCTTTTTTAGTTTCATATCCTTCATAAAAGTATTTTCCAAGCATGTATTGACTATTCGAAAAATTAATTTCTGCAGCTTTTTTATACCATTCAAATGCTTTCTTATAATCTCCATCAATTCCTTCGCCATAGTTATAACTCCATCCTAAATCATACTGAGCCACATTAGGTTCTTTTTCAGATACCATTTAAATGCTTCTTTTTCATCTATACCCACGACAAGACCCAGGTCATAACTATACCCGACATTGAACATTGCATCTTTTTTTCCAGCGAGAGCAGGTTTTATAGTCCATTGAATATAAGGTTGTGATTGAGATTCAATGTTTGCATCAGAGATAATTTCAGAAAGATTTTTAGTAACTAGAGAAATATCTGGTCATGAGTTTCCAATGTGTCAAAAATATAACACAATAAAATTAATAATTTATTATAATTCAATAGATTATTTAAATTTAAACGAGGATTCCATTTCAAAAGGTGGACTACCACTAACTCGAAATCTCCCAAAAAATAATTCCTAGACAAAAAATATCAGAACTCTTATTTTGCTAATCGTTCCAAATGTCGAGGATACATGTATTTTTTAGACCAAGATTATTTGTTAATCCAAAAACATTAAATTTAATGATCCCATTATTAATTAAATTATGTTTTAAAAAAGAAAAATTAAAAATAATTTATTTATGAAATTAATTTTTAAATAAGAACAATTTGAAAAAACAATTAACAATTTCTCATGAATTATATCATTAGATTGCAAACACATCAAGCATTTGCAATTTGTTTTGCATTCCAATTCATTTTTTGGAAATTAGTTTTCAAACATTGACGAAGAGAACATTCATTAGCATATTCAAGAACAATCATATGGTTGCTGGCATTCTCTGCATAATAAATTAAATTAAATTAAAATTAATTGTGGATAAAAGTTAATTATTAATATTGTAATACCATAAAACTTAAGAATGCTATCATTGTTTTCCAATTTTCGTTATCTTTTAACCTAAATAATTAAATAGTAAAAAATATATAAGTTGTTCAGGTACAAATTTTGTAGATAGTGTTTACATTTTAATAAATAAATAATTAATTAGTTAATAAACAAAAAATAAATATAATATCCATAGCAAAAAATTTTACTTTAGTGCAGCCTTTGTTTCCAAAACACTATGAAACCAAAAATAATAAGTGTTCCATATTGTTTCACCGGGAGTAGCTAAAGCTATTATTTAACCATATAATGCTTTCTGTTCATTTCGTAACAAAATAAGATGATGAATGAAATGACTAACTAATTTAATTGCATTTGTGGATAAATATTAGACTCATTAAAGATTTCTCCTACTATAAAATTCATTTGATGAACCATGCAAGATATTTTTCTTGCATAATTTTTCTATTAATATAATAGAGACTTATTAGTGTAAGTGTATATAGTTAATTAGAGAATAATTTTCATATTGATCTTGCGAATGAACTTCTAAACCTTATTTATGTTTCTAAGTAAATACATTTACTGTATTTAGGAGAGTGTGCAGTTAAAATTTCAAGTGGATTGAAGAAATATTCACGGAAAAATTAACGATTTAGTATATTTTTAAAAAACAATAATGTCTTCATGAATATTTGTTCTATCTGCATAAAAATTTAAATGAAGTTTCCCTAAATATTTTGAATAACTTTACTTAGAGATAGAAATAAGATTAAGAAAGTAATTTTCAAAATCGCAAAAAGTTAATCGAATAATTGATATTTAAATAGGCGAATAGAAAAATCTTTAAAAGAGATTTAAAATATATTTACCAAGCAGCAGCATATTCTCCTGTTGATAAAAATTAATTTTAATATTTCTTTTTTTGCATATTCATTATATTTGTAAGATGATTAATTAGATCCTCAGTTCTTGATCTTTCATCACTAATATCACTTGCTCCCCAAATTAATGTTTCACCATTTGATAAAAACACCAAATAAATTTTCTTGATGAAATTATAGTAACTGCAGCTTTAAAATATTTATATTTTTTATGCCTAAATTTTCTTCAATTATCTTTTTACTTTTTTTTTTTAATAATCATTTTTTTGTTTCTTTTTTTATTTTTATCTTCTGGAATTTTCCATGCCAAAATTTCAGTTCGTTCCTTTTCTGAAACTTGATGTACGAAATTCAGTCTTTTAGACAAAAATTACAAAATCTTTTTAATTTACAGTTTTCTTTGGTGGGTCATTAAATGTAAAAAACTCCCTAAATTTATGTGCTTCTTTGCCCATATTGATTATGTTTGTAACAAAGAAAGATCATTTTTTATCTGATGTGATTTTTTTTATAATAAAATTCTTATTTAAGTAATTTATAATCTGATTTTTTATTGGTCAGTTCAAATGACTTTTCAAATGACTTCAAATGATTTTGACTGAGTCCTTTCATTTATCATTGCGAAATGACCGTCTCTAATGACTAGGTCATTTGGAGGATCATTTCAAAATAGGTAATAATTGTCGATCTGCGTGGCAGCACAGACAGGTTATATCCTGAAAATTCATGCGAATGCGGTGAAAATTGGCCATCAACTTCCAAACCGGGAGCTTTCTTAATGAATTTCATGTGACTAATTAAATACACAATACTTTCACCGAAGTGCGAGAAAATTACCTTTTAGGAATTTTATTTTGTGTAAATATCATTAATAAATACGCATACTAAAAATATTTTATAATTTTACTTTTTTTTCAAAAAAATAAAATTTCTGCCTTTAATACCATAAGCAAACAAAAAAATGTCATCTGATAAAATATGCCTAGAATGCAATCAAGAATATACTAGTATCGATTATAGATGGTGCAAGCCATGTAGCTCGAAACATTTTCAAAATGATTTTATTAATTGGACAAGTGGAGATGACAAAATAGATAAATTCATTCAAGATTCTCAACTAAATGCTAATAATCGTTATGAAGTAATAGAATGGATACCTTTTGATAGATTTAAAGATGTTAAACAAATCGGTAAAGGTGGATTTGGAACAATACATTATGCTAAGTGGATTGGTGGACCTATTAGAGAATGGGATATTGAAAATCAACAATTGAAAAGATATTGGTATAGCTATGAAAAAGATGAAGTAGCATTAAAAAAGTTTGATAATTTTGTTAATTTCGGCGATGTCTTAAATGAGGTAAATATTTAATTAATATTTAAATTTAATTTTCAAATTATTATATAACGTTTTAACTATAAATTCATTATTAGATGACAATTCACTTAAAGACAAACAATGAAATTGCTTCAATTCGATTTTATGGAATTACACAAGATCCAGAAACGCACAAATATATGATGGTAATAGATTATGCAAAAGAAGGAAATCTTCGAGAATATTTAAAATTTAATTTTAATAATATTAATTGGTTTCAAAAATTGTATAATCTACGGATATTATCTTCAAGGTTGATGAATATTCATGAATTAGATATAGTTCACCAAGACTTCCATCCTGGAAATATTTTATCATCCGATTTTATTAGTTCAAATAATTTACAGATTTCTGATTTTGGATTAAGTAAACTAATAGGGGAAAATCAAAATAATCCCGAAAAAAAGAATATATTAGGTGTATTACCATATATTGCTCCCGAGGTATTGAGTGGTGATGAAGAATATTCGAAAGCTGCTGATGTATATTCATTTGGAATTATTGCTTATGAAATCATTACGGGCTTTCCCCCATATCCTGATATACCACATAATAAAGATTTGGCTATGAAAATATGCAATGGATTACGACCAAAAATTCCATTTCATACTCCCAAATTAATTACAAGAACAATTATGAAGTGTTGGGATGCTCGAGTTACACATAGACCCACTTTTAGAGAATTAGATGATGAGTTGAAGAAATACTTTGATGATTATTCAAACAGGGGGAAAAATAAAGATTCAGAAATTGTAATTCAAATTGAAAAAGCTGAAGAATTTTCAGCAAATCAAGAATCAACCGATACAACAACTACAACAACTCCTCTTAATTATCAAACACATCCACAAGCAATTTATACCAGTCGACTTCTTAATTATTCAAATCTTCCAAAACCCAGAAATGAAAAAAAATTTGAAAGGAAACTTGAAGAATTGACGAAATCTACTTTTGTTTCAAGTATTGGTAAGTAATTTTTATATTTTTATTTATTTTTTTTTGATACTATTTTTATAATAAATCGTATTAATTTATTTCTATGTTATTTAGGCGATTCTGGAATAATTGATTTGGATATGTCTAATTTTTAATTTTTTTTTTATTTGCGTTATATATTTTTATTTGTATTATTTGCATTATTTGTATTATTTGTATTTACTTATTAAATTATAAAACACAATTTATTAAAATCTTAACATTAGGGGTAGAGTACAAATTCAATTAGTTTAGTTTGTAATTTTGATTTTATAAAATAAGAAAATAATAATAAAGGAAATATAAATTTATCATGAAATATAATATTTCAACGATGTAACATAATTGAACGTTATGATGCACGCGTTTTAAAAATTATTATAACGTTTGACACCTACAAAAAAAATTTTCCAAAAATATTAAAGATTGAATGGTAAATCGATTAGAACTAATTATTATTATATCATACAAAAAAAATTCCCAAAAATTTCAAAGATTGAATGTAAAATTTTTATTTGCATATATATTAAAATCTTTAAAAATGTCTCCCATCCAATCGCATAAAGTAAAAATAAAAATATCAAACGCCATCCATGTAAAAAAAAATTAAATCTACAAAATAAAATAGTAATAATAATAATGAAAGAATGAAAATTCAAGGGCATACGTAATAATTAATTTATCTTTTATCTTAACTAAATTAAGTCAACAAGATTTTCTCCATTTTTCTTCCAATAATCGATAATCGGAATGAACTTTGAAAAAGGTGGCGTGGATCTGTCTTTTTTCGAATTCGATCATTTTCTACGAATGATAAAGAATAAAATAGATGTGATATAGAAATTAACAAATCAATAAAAAAAATAAAGAAATAATAATTTTACCTAAATTAATGCACTTCTTTCCAACATTCATCGATAAATATTGACACATTCAGCATATAATTCTTTTGAAAGTAATTAATATATTTCGTCAGCAAATTTCAATAATAAATAAAAATCATAAAAATTAAGAAATTTGATATTAAAATAATAGTAATAAAGTTATTATTATAATTAAATGTTATTAAATGTTAATATTAGTTTACTTACTTTTTGTAAGCTCTCGAAGAATTCATCATGTTCATATCAAGGAACCAAACATTTATCCTAAAGATCAATAAACTATAAAAAATAATATTTGTAATAAATAAATAATAAATAAATAAATAAATAATAAATAAATAATAAATAAGAAATAAACAATAATAAATAATAATAAATAACGATAAATAATAATTGAATAATAATACCTCTTCAATGGCTTTTTGAATAATAATAGCTATACACTCACCTGCCAAAAGTATCCAACCAACTATTTTTTAATAAATTTTTTAATAAATTTCTAAGGTGAATTATAACACAAGGAATAATTCAAATCGCATAAACTTTTTTTTAAAAGAATCCCCTAACAAAGGGCTATCCTATGATATCTTATTTATTAAAATTGATGCTTGCTTGTGCAGTAATTGTGTTTTAAATGAAATTTACCAAAAATACTAAATTGAATTAATGACCGTAATGTCCTTCGATTTCAATAACTATTCATCATAAGTACAAACTATCTTATACAGACTTGTAGCTTAGAATAAGGGCTACAAGTTTCATTAATACCATATTTGACATTTTATAATTAAAATCAGAACTTTACTTAGACACGACTAAAAACGATCGAAATTATTAAAAATTTGACTTGATATTGACAAATAATTATGAATTGTAATTGGGTTTGGCGTAAAAAGATGAAAATACAAAGTTGATTGTTTAAAACAAACTGTTAAAAATTCAGAAGGTGTTATGGTTTGGGGATGTTTTTGCAATAATAAAATAGGACCTTTAGTGTTAATTGAAGGAACACTTAATTTTGATAGATATATAGAATTACTTAAAGAATATTTGATTCCATTTTTAAATAATTTAGGAGTAGAAAATCATATTTTTCAAGATGACAATACACCTTGTCATGCTTCAAAAAAAACTAAAACTTGGAAAAATGAAAACAAAATTGAATTTCTTCCATGNATTTCAATAACTATTCATCATAAGTACAAACTATCTTATACAGACTTGTAGCTTAGAATAAGGGCTACAAGTTTCATTAATACCATATTTGACATTTTATAATTAAAATCAGAACTTTACTTAGACACGACTAAAAACGATCGAAATTATTAAAAATTTGACTTGATATTGACAAATAATTATGAATTGTAATTGGGTTTGGCGTAAAAAGATGAAAATACAAAGTTGATTGTTTAAAACAAACTGTTAAAAATTCAGAAGGTGTTATGGTTTGGGGATGTTTTTGCAATAATAAAATAGGACCTTTAGTGTTAATTGAAGGAACACTTAATTTTGATAGATATATAGAATTACTTAAAGAATATTTGATTCCATTTTTAAATAATTTAGGAGTAGAAAATCATATTTTTCAAGATGACAATACACCTTGTCATGCTTCAAAAAAAACTAAAACTTGGAAAAATGAAAACAAAATTGAATTTCTTCCATGCCCTGCACAAAGTCCTGACCTTAATCCAATTGAAAATTTGTGGAATATATTGGAAAAAAGGTTAGAAAACACAGACCTATTCCAAAAAATAAGAAAGAATTTTTTGAAGTATTAAAAGAAGAATGAAATAAAATTGATGAAAATCAACTTATTAGATTAGTAAAAAGTATGCAAGAAGAGAAAATGCAGTAATAAAAAATAAAGGAAACCCAACTAAATATTAAATAATACTTAAAAAATTTATTAATTATAACTAGCCATTTATTTTTTTTTGGGTATCCACCACATGAATAAGATTGGAATTGACAATGTTAATTAGTGTCACATTTGTTATACATTTTTTTAATTTAGTTTAAAAAATTAAATCAAGGAGAGTGTTAAGATTTTTATTTTTATTAATTTTAAGAAAGTACATGAGGATTTAATCTTGAAATTTCAGTTAACCCTTGATATTCCTGGAGGTAATGACATTGATGGTGTTTGAATTAATTGTGTATTAAATATTTGATCTGATACTTGATTTATTTGTATATTGTTTAATTCATCTGATTGTATATTGTCAGATAGATTTAATAAATCTTCATATTCATTATCAAATGAGTAAATTACAGGATTCATTTTGGATAGATTTTTTAATCAAAAAATATAATTAAAAAATAAAAAATTATATTTTAAATAAAAAAATTTATGGCACTTGTCCTTTATTTATTTATTTTTTTTAAAAAAGTTTAAATTTGAAATTAATAAAATAAATCATTTTTCCATTTCTATTATTAATATAAACTTTATCTTCAAAAATATTTATTATTTAAAAATTCAATTAATTAAATGAAAAAAGAAAAACTATTTATTATTAAAAAATTTAGAATATCTTGTTTACTCAAAAAGATAAAGAAGATTGATTTATTTATTTTTTAATAAATAAAATAGATAATAATGTTTTTAATAAAAAGCAATAAAAAAATTATTTGATATTTTAAAAAAACATGAATTTTTTAAAACATAATAATAAAAATAAATTATTTTAAAAGATTTAAATTTTTTTTAAAGAATATTAATAATTTTGTGTACTGGTTGTTCTGGTTTTTCTGATTGTTTTTGTTGGAGGTTTAGATTGTTCTGATTGTTCTGGTTGTTCTTGTTGGGAATTTAAAACATTCATATTTGGAAGAGGACTAGAATTTAAAGCTGTTGTAGGAGTATTAGTTCATCTTCTTCTTGTAGTTCTAGGTGATCCTCCTCTTGCAACACAGTTTGGTCGTCTTGGATTTAACCAAGGTGCATTTATAGTTTGGTTATTGTTTGTTTGATTGTTATAGTCGTTGTTGTAAATTAAAGAAATGTCTTCTAAGTCTAAAACAAACTTGAAAAGTGATATTTCCAGATTAGTTACTGGATCATTAATTGGAGGTACATTCTTGATTATTCCAACCAAGATGGCAGTTGTGGATCTTGAATTTTGATTAATTGATCTGGTTTTATTTATGAGGTATCGACTATTGGCTTTATGTTTTACTTCTAGCCAAAAGTTTTTTGGTGCTAAATCACCTAAATACTCATCAATGTTAAAATCTAAAACAGAATAACCATTTTCATTTCTTACTGTTTGTGTCGTAACTCCAGTTAACACTGCACTGATTCCAATTGCAGGCATTGTATCAAAATTCATTTCATGAAGTACTTTAATTGAAGTAGCAGTAACCTTTAAAATCATAAAAAATCATGAACTAATTATATTATTTAATTTTCTCATTGAATAAAAAAAGAATAAGAAGACAAGTGAGAAATAAGAAGAATAAAAGAAAGAAAGATAAAAGGAGAAAGGTAAAAGAGAAAGTGACAAGAAAAAAAATAAGAAATAATCAAAGAGAAAAAAGATAAGACAACAAAGAAACTTACTGAATACCAGCCTTCATGCGCAATGAATTTACCTTTCAGAAATATTACTTGCTCATTCACAAAGTCTTCTATATTGTTTTCAACTTCTTGGTTTAGTGGAATAAAAACTTTTATTCATAAATAAATAATTTCAGCAGGATCCATATCATTTAATCTTGAGATTGCAGTTATTTCTGTTAAAATAAATTCATTTGTATTTCATTCACTACAGCTATGTAAATAGCAAATAGTCTGTAATTATGCTGGCATTCTAGAATAATAATAAAATAATAATAATAAATTGTGATAATAAATAAAAATAGAAAAGTAGATGATATTAATTTATTAATTATTTAAAAAAATAAAAAAATATAGATATTTTTTAATTAAAAGAATGGACTTGATTTCTATACTATAAGTATGTAGGTTGAAAAAAAAATCATAAAATATTTATTAAAAAAGATATTGCAACATTTTATTTATCCTTTTTTTTGAAAAAGGATTGAAGATCAATATATATATAAATAATTTAACTTGTAAACATGAGAAATAATATTTATTTAATTAAATATATTAAAATAGTTATTATGAAAAAAAATTATTTTTTATTTAATTTTAAGTGGTAAAAAGATATTAATTGTGATGATAATCACTTATAGTAATAATAATTTTAATAAAATAATCACTTATATTAATTTTTATAAATGATAAAAAAAACAATTTTTTTTATTTATTTTTATTTATTATAATGATTACTGAAAATGATTTTCAATAATTTAATAAAAAATCGCTTGTATTTATTTTTAAGCGATAAAATAGTAAAAAAAATTAATTATTTACTATTTTCAATAAGTGATAGTAAAAAAATAATTTTTTTTTACTATTTTTAAATTTTTTATAAAAATAAATTTATTAATAGTAAAAAAAAAATTATTTTTTTACTATCATTTATTGAAAATAAATTTAATTTTTTTATTTTTATAAAAAATCGCTTATATTTATTTTTAAGCGATAAAAATAGTAAAAAAAATTAATTATTTACTATTTTCAATACGTGATAGTAAAAAAATAATTTTTTTTACTATTTTTAAAAATTTCAGAAATTATATAAACACCCGCTATTCTTTGGGTGGGTGGTGGGTGGAGGTTATTCTTCTTATCATGTATCATGTACCATGTACCATGTATCATGTATATAAATTCTTGACCTTTTTTTTTCCATTTCGGGTCATGAAAATCTTTCCAAAAAAGAGTATTGTTGGCAAGTGATTGAACTTAAGAACTTACCAATACTCACCAATTGGGTGAAAGTATTTTGTGCCGTGACTTCACCGAAAAAGGAATAATAATAGGGTAAAATCTATATTATGATAATTATGATAATTTTGATGTGACAAGAATTTAAACAATATATTAATATAACACTAATTAACATAGTCTAAAATGATTTGCATAACAATGAAAAAAATTGGTATATTGTTCGACATACTATAAAACATATGCATATGTAAATATATTTTACTTTATTTAGCTTTATTTAGTGCATCTTAATCTGTCAAATCCAAAGTTTGCAGGGCAAATTTGCCCGTTCGACAGACGAAGGGATATTAATTTTTTTATAATATCAAAAAAAAACAAAATAATATAAAATGGATGACAAAAAATTATTTACTACTTTCGTTGATAAAATCAATTTTTGTATCGATATTCTCGTACATTTTTCTTGAAAAATTTATTTCCTTTTTTATTACGGAATTTTTTTGGAACTTTTCCGAGAGCCACATTTTGTGTACCCGATGGTTTTAATAAATACTCATTTATATTCTAATGACTATTAAAAAATCATAAGTCTATCATGGAGAATTGGAATGATGACATTCGCGTTGTTGTATCAATAGGTTGGAAAAATATAAATATAAATTTCATATTTTAAGAATCGTTATTGTCGTTGCTTTTACTAAATTTATTTTATCTGTTATAAAACTATTAGATTTTGGAACTACATATTCTGTAAAATTTTAATCTTTTATATTTAACCAAAAAAGACTACAATATAACTTATTAACTGTTCTGACTTTTGAATTTAGGGTTTTGCATATAGTAATAAACTAAACCAGGAACACACAATTAACGATACTTGGGTAAGTAATTGTTGGGTAGAATTCACGAAACAAACCAATTTTTTATTTTTATTTATTACTCAAGAAATAATTTTTAAATAGCCTGGTCGCATGGGCCAAACCAAAACGAATTCCGTGCTTCAATATGCCGATTCGGAATTCTCAGAAGTATCAGAATGGGGGTATCCGGCTCTTGCGCAGAAACCTTCACGTAAAAATAAGAAGAAACCCGACCCAAAGCCAGTTGAACTGTTTAAATTGCATTTGGGTAATATGCCCGATAGTGAGAAACCCCCTCTACCCAAAGGTCTAGACCACAAGAAGGCCATTACTGACTATTTAAAAAAAATGGGTATGCATAAGATTCCACGAAAATTAATTTTTTAATATTGAAGAAATTAATTTTATTAATATTTTATTATTATAATTTAAATTAATTAGGCGAGGTATATTTAAACTTCGATATATATATGTATATATGTATGCGCTAAATAATTTTAATCAAAGTAAATGAAACAAAAATTTGTATTGATTTTCAAACTAAATAAAAATTTATATAGTTAATTAAAGAAACAGTAGAAATGAGATGGCCAAATCTTAAATTCATGAATCAAGTTTTAATAGTTATGACTGTTCCGGCAGAGTATCCGGAACAGGCTTATGCTATAATGAGAGATTGTGCCTACAAAGCAGGTTTAATTAGTACTAAGCATTCCCAAAAACTTCAATTTTCTACCGAACGTAAGTAATAATTGTTAGAATTCCGTTTTAATTTTATAATTTCTTACTGATGTATTGAATATTTAAAATATTTTTCAGCGGAGGCTGCTGCCATTCATTGCATGACCGTGCTGAAAGAACATTTTCTTACGGATGTCGGAAGTAAGCATGAATTTATTATATTTATATTATTTATATTCTATTTATGATTATATTTATTGAAAAAAGAAATTTTAACATTTTTAGTGAATTTCCTTATTGTGGATTGTGGTGGCGGTACTGTTGACCTGACAACTCGAAAATTATTGGCTAATCAGAGATTGGGGGAAGTTACAGTACGTACCGGTGATTTTTGTGGTGGAACGTATGTAGATAAAGAATTTATTAAATTTTTAAAACGTAAAGTCGGCGATTCGGCAATAAAATTGTTGGAAGAACAAAATTATGGTCAATTTCAGTATATGATACAAACATTTTGCAGGGAGATAAAATTACCTTTCACTGGTGTCAAAGAAGACTATAAAATCTTTGAGTTCGATCTTGAAGAAGTGTGCCCAGTTCTGAAACAATACATTTTTGGAACAACAAAAGCTAAATTAGAAGAAGACGAATGGACTATTGATCTAGATTTTGAGACCGTAAAATCATTCTTTGACCCAGTAATCGGAAAAATTATTAGATTGGTCAGTAATCAACTTAATAGCGGTAATGGTTGTTTAGCGATGTTTTTAGTTGGTGGATTCAGTGAATCAAAGTATCTACAAAGGAGAATTAAAGATGAATTTAGGATGCAAGTTAAGAATATTAGTGTTCCTAGACAACCACAAGCTGCAATTGTTAGGTGATAACTGTTGATGACTATTTATTATTCCATCGTATTTTGATATTTTCTGCAAGATATATTAAACAATTGGTATTATTATTATTATTATTATTTAGAGGAGGATTAGAATACGGTCTAAACATGAAAACCATCAAAACTAGAGTACTTAAATGGACTTATGGTATCGAAACATTAGCAAAGTGGAAACCTGGTGATCCACCAGAACGTAGAACTTCAAGTAACCAAATTTTAGAATTCTATAAACTCGTATCTAGAGGAACTATAGTTGACGTTCATCAAGAATTTGGTGAAGAATTTGGTCCATCTCTTGAAGATCAAACCTCTGTATCGTTTAGTATATATAAAACTCCTGCGATTGATGGTAAATATGCCGACGATCCTGGTATGGAAAATTTAGGAGAATTGATATTAGACTTTCCAGAACCTCATTTGGGATTTAACAGGAAATTAAAATTTACCCTAACCTTTGGTCAAATAGAAATCAGAGCATCTTGTGTTAATCAGCATGGAAAGAGCGTTGATACTAAGTTTAACCTGGAACTATAAATAACTTCATATTAAATTTATTATTAGATTTTTTTTTATATTTATTTGTATTATGAACCTCTTCATATTATACTATTTTGTTTTCGTAATTTTGTGATTTTAATTAAATATTTAGTGAATTATAAATTAGTATTCAAAACGCTAAATAACACGTGAATTTTATTAGTGTACACTTGAAAGATGCTCACATATAATATATAAACATTGAAAAATATTTGGTCGACATTATAATAAACACATGAAAAAAGAAAAAAATAATCTTACATCAATAAAAAATAAGCGTATTGTATATACAAATATATAGTATTTTACAAAAAATGCTTCAGTAGCTGAATTCACAAAGATCAAATTTTTTTTTGATCTCGGTCAACGAGATAAATATAAATGTTTACCAAAACCTTATTGACTAATAAAATCATGCCACCAAGTGTCAAAACATTTCAACTCTCAATAATATCTGATTCATTCTTGCTCCAGCTCCTGTTGGTTTGTTCTCCATTATTGTTATATTGACGATATATTTATGTTGTTTTAAACTTAGATCAAGTATAAAATTATATTTTTTAAATTTTTGGAAAATAATAAAAGAATCGATCTGAGGCACAACATAAATATATAAAAATTACCCATCAATCTTTGTTTAATTTCTCGTGCAATCTCACAAACCCAATCCGTAGTCTGATTTTTGCCGAATAAATTATCAGCATCCAATCGTTGATAAACCACAGAATGAAGCATTTGCTTCGCAGATGTTGGTCGTTAATATCTATTAATTTTTGGTAAATAATTTATTAATTAATCTGATATGATAGAGAATTTACTTTACCCAAATGTATAGAGATAATTCTTACTATCTTTAGTAGCAAAATTTGACCGCATTAAAGAAAAATCATCAGAATCACTTCCAGGATCACTGCCAAAATCACTTCCAAAATCACTTTGCAGTTGTAATGTATCGTCTAATAATCAATTTGTACTTTCACTTAACAAATGTAAATTATGATTCAATATTTCAATATAAGCTCCTTCCATTTGTGATAAAATCTAAATAATAAGAAAGGAAAATATCATAATAATAATAGCAATAATTAATAGTATAGTAATAATAGATAGATAACAAATAACTATTTATTAATAATTAATTAATAATTAATATTTACCATCAAAATAGTTACTGCAATTTCACTTATTAGCCATGATATAATAAATAGCTTCAAAGAAATTGATCAACGACGAAATAAAATATTCTGATATTGTAATGGCTTTTTGAATAAATAAAAAAATAAAATGAAATAAATAAAATAAAATAAAATAATAAAATAATAAAAATCACTAACAATCAGGTTGATCTTTGGAGAAAAGGTGTATCTCGTAATAAAAAGCATTAATAGGTTCGGCTTTGATTTCAAGATTTTCAGGAGATGAAAGATCTAATATAAACAAGATTGAAAATATATTCTTGCGAATCATTTGTAATTGTCCTGGATATGCTGGGCGAAGTATATGAATAATAATATTTAAATAATATTTAATAAAATAAATAAAATAAGATTGAGCTATGGCTATAATCACAACTCCCACATGTAATTTTACTGAATTAAAAGAAAGAGGTAAATACACAGTAAAGATTATCAACCGGATTTTGTATCAAAAAAATTTGCTGAAAATTTAGCCTAAAAATGAAGAAAAATTTGATATATATAATTATTATTTATTAAATGAAAAAAAAAACAAATTTAACAATTAAAAAATCAACTTATCTTAATAAATCCAATATTTACATCAAACTTCCTCTCAGAACACATTCACTAGCCTAAAAATTTTGATTATATTATTATTTTTTTATGATTATTTATTAAATGAAAAAAAAACAAATTAACAATTAAAAATCAACTTATCTTAATAAATCCAATATTTACATCTAACTTCCTCTCAAAACACATTCACTAGCCTAAAAATGAAGAAAAATTTTGATATATATGATTATTATTTTTTTATTATTATTTATTAAACAAAAAAAAACAAATTTAACAATTAAAAATCAACTTATCTTAGTAAATCCAATATTTACATCTAACTTCCTCTCAAAACACATTCACTAGCCTAAAAATGAAGAAAAATTTTGATATATATGATTATTATTTTTTTATTATTATTTATTAAACAAAAAAAAACAAATTTAACAATTAAAAATCAACTTATCTTAGTAAATCCAATATTTACATCTAACTTCCTCTTAGATCTGCCGTTTTCCCATTCTTGACTGAAACAATGACCAATAATAATAATAAATATTGACTCTTACAGGGACCCATGTAGGAATTGAACCTACTAAAGAAATATATAAAATATATCTTTAAACCATTTGGGACCTTTTTGATAATGCAGAAGTCAATAGAAAAGAAACTGCAATATATTTCAAAAGAAATATACCGAATGCTCAAAATCTTTCATAAATTTTAATTCAAAATTTTTCAAAATCAAACAGTTTCATTGCTAATATGCTTAATTTTTATGCGTATTTCAAATACTTCTGTTAGATTTCAAAAGATTTCAATTAATAGATTGTCCGATTTTTATTGCATTCTACTTTAAGACCAGTAAAGGTAAACTGGATAGTTTAAGGTAGCTATCACCACAATTTTTATATGGAAAAAAACTTGCAAAACCCCTAGGGAGTGAGTAGACAACCAACCAATTCCTCTTGTAGAATCAGTTTTTATTAGCAACTACTCCCAAATTAGTTCAAGCTCCAGTGCAAAGACCGGTCTAACCAGCACCTAGGTTTTTATCCCAAGGTTTGATCCTACACAGCGGAAGCCTGAATAATTTGCCCCCCAGTAATGATTATTGTAGGAATCGAACCCACTGAACAAAAGTTCAAACCATTATAACCAATTTTGATGGCCAAAAATTATATTATACACTTAAAATATTTGCAAAATATTAGTTTGAAAAAAGTTTTTTTAAAAAGAAATAAGCGAGTGGAAATGTTTTTTAAAAAAATAAAAAAATAAGAAAAAATAAGAAAAAAATAAGAAGGTTGAATAATATTTGCAAAATATTAGTTTGAAAAAAGTTTTTTTAAAAAAAAAATAAGTGAGTGGAAATGTTATTTAAAAAAATAAAAAAATAAGAAAAATAAGAAAAAAATAAGAAGGTTGAATAATATTTGCGAAATATTAGTTTGAAAAAAGTTTTTTTAAAAAAAATAAGCGAGTGGAAATGTTTTTTAAAAAAATAAAAAAATAAGAAAAAATAAGAAAAAAATAAGAAGGTTGAATAATATTTGCGAAATATTAGTTTGAAAAAAGTTTTTTTAAAAAAAAATAAGCGAGTGGAAATGTTTTTTAAAAAAATAAAAAAATAAGAAAAAAAAAGAAAAAAATAAGAAGGTTGAAAAGGATTTAAATAACATGTGCTAAGTTTTTATTTATTTATAACTGACTAAAAAAAGTTTTTTAGGAATAAACAAAAATTATTGGTCACTTCAGGTGAACACAAAAATTTTTTGCAGATAAAAAAAAATTTCTTATTACGTAATTACATCATCATCATAATCAGTTTTCTAATTTTAAAATCTAATTAATAAATTTGTTTATTTTGTTTGTTTATATTAAATATATTTTATCGCTAAAAAAAATTTTCTGATATAATATTTAGTATTACGCATATTTTTTTTTGAGCCAAGCATCATAAAATTTTACATATATTCAAAAAAAAATTCTAATTTATTAATTGGCAAAAGAAATCATGTGAATCGCGCGGAGTTTTAGTTAATATAAGTATTACATAGATAATATACACAATTTATACATATGATTATTACATAATTTAATTACAATTCTAGACACTATATATTATACTGTAATTAACTATTAATTAAATCGGAATTCCGGCCGGATTGTATTGAAATTTAAATATATTGTAGATAAACAAAAAAATTTTTTTATGTTATTATTATTTTATATTTAATATTCTTTTTATTTGTATTTCGATTATATTTTCAATAAAATACTTTGTTTTAAAGTTATTTATTTATCATTTTCAGGAATAGAGGGAAGCGAACAGAATCACTTAAACTATTAAAATAAGAATGAGTATATTTAGTACTGATAGTTTAAGAAAATTATTTGAAAGATGATGTTGTAAAAGAAGAAATTAAGTGTTACCGTATTAAATATAAAATGATTTAGATAAAGTCAAGTGATGAACATTTTAAAGTTATTGAGGTTCAATTTGTGAAATAAAAATTCATTTATTTATCTCGCATAATAAATTTAATACTAAATCAGAAGATGTATTACATTCTTAAGGCTATTGTTTAAACAAGGCTAGAGAATTTATTAAAATCGATTGTTGTGGGAATGAGAGCTTTAGTGGAAATTAAATTTCTTTTTAGAGATCTATTGTTCTTATATTAAACATTTGATTCACTAAAGTTATTAAACAAAATGTAGATAATTTTAAACTTGCCAAGATATATTAATGTATTTACAAAATCCAAAACCTTGAACTTCTAAGAAAATAGCAAAAGAAGTAAGCAAAGATGTTTTTAAAAGAAAACTATCCTAAAGAAAATTTAGTCCTATTCCCTCAAATATTTGATTTCTCATTTTTCATTAGTATAGTAATTATTACGTAATTTTTATCATGACTCGCAAAAAATTTTATTATATAAAAAATTTTTTGTACAACATTATCTTCCTTTTTTTCTTTTTTTTTCCTTTTCACTTTTTTTCACTTTTTTCAAAATTTTTATTTTTCAACCCTTATTTTTTTTCCTTTATTTCCTTGTCTTGAAAACATTTCTATTCTTTTATTTTTCTGAAATTATATGGATGTCTTTAATATTGTGTAAGTATATATTTTTTTCCAGTATGTTTTCTTTATTTTCTTCACGTTGTATCTTTTTTTGTTAAGAAAAATATTTTTTCTTCCTTCAAAAAGGTTTGTTTTCATTAAAAGAACTTTTTTCTATCAAAAAAACATAATGTTTGTAGGTTCATTTGTTGCTATTTTTTAAGTCATGTATTTTATAACTGCTTGCTTTTTTGTTATATTATTCCATTAACTTCTTATTTTTTCGCTTTAATTTTGGTTTATATCATTTCATTTTGCAACTTGTAGAATGATTAAATGATATTTTTGTTTTCCTAAATAATTTTCTCTGGTATTTATTGTATTTGTTTTGTAATATTTTATCAAATAATTTTATTGGGAATATCATTAATAATATATTTCTGCATTAATCTATCTATCCTAGACTGAATTTCGTTGCTGTTTGTGATTAATTGAAGAAATTGATGGAATCAGTTGATGAATGGAATTGAATTGAATGGAATGAAGGACATTAATCATAATCATATAATTGAATTCTTTAGTTTAGGTTTTTAGGTGAGAAAATAATGTTTCTTTTGTCTGATATGTAGATGAAATACTAGCACTAATCTTTCTTTCATTTCATAGATATTTTCTTTAGTTCTCATCTTTAAGGTATGAAAATTTTTTACTTCTTTGTTATTTGGGTGACATTGCGTAATGCTAATTATAATTATTTTTTTATAAATAGTTTTTTTTATTAGTCAGATTTTTTTGGCTCATATAAGGTGGCAAATGTGGTTCAGGTGGATTTTACTGAATTTCTTTTTCATACTAAACTTTCTTTTTTTTAAAACTTATATTTCTTTCATTTAGTTTTTTTACTAACTTTTCTTTCCTTTTTATTATTTTCGGTTTGTCTAGGATATATTTTTTTTAGGTAGGAAATCTGCATTTTTTCTTTTATTTGTATGCATAATATTGACGAACATTAATACTAATAATTCATTCTTTTTATTGTTATTTTTTAGTTTTCTAAACTCAAGTCTAGGTTGATCTGATCAATTTTTGTTTTTTGGATGGTGGTTTAAGTTTCTTTATTTTTAGGTAAGAAGATTTTGCGAATGTACATTGATTTGATCAATTTTTCTTATGATTATTGGTATTAATAACTTTATTTTGCTACGATACGATAAAGGATTATATTAGTAGAAATGTATATGCAGTTCATTTTAATAAATACTGTTTTTAAAAAATTAATCATGAATTAAATATTTAATTATATTGTATTTCGCTTTGCTTGTCAAGATGATTTTTATTATGTAAGCAAACTACTACTAATTGTTGTATCTTTTTTTTATTTTCAATGAAGTAATTTACTAACTGCTTGTTTAATTTTCGTTTGTATCAATTCTTGTTGTATCTTTTTGTAGTGGCATCTGAGTTATAGGATGGGATAATGGATGCTTCAGAAATAATTGCTATGGTACTAGTTCTAAAAAACTTATAAGAACCCCATCATTAAATACTTTTCAAATGTCAATTATAAAATATTTAAACTAATAAGTAATTAGAAATTACTTTTTTAGAAACAAAATAATGGTACGAAATTTTTTATGTTTTATGAAAGTAACAAATTTGAGATATTATACTGTATACACAATAAAATATTCTTCCATCTAGAAATTTTTCCGTAAGTTCAAAAATGAAGTCAAACCTTTTTGACAAGCTATTAAAAACTTTATTGAACTGCATGATAAAGATGATTACAATGTAATTATTGAAATTAAAGTTTGAAAATAAAGAATCATCATTACCGACACGTTCTATAACTATAAAAGGACTTTTACAAAAAATGAAATGGTGATAATACCAAAAGTGCATCTCGTAACTATTAAGCTTGATGTACATGGACCCTTGGAATCGAACTTTTCTTTTAATTCTTTACTCTTAATCATCATATTCATCAACCAAACATCCCCATATATCACTTCTCTTTCATGGAACCCTTTATAGATAATTTCTTCTCCCTTTCTGTGATATTGTCTCCTAATTTTGCAAAAGAACCAACAAATGATGTAAAACAAAACAAAAGCTTAATGAAGTACACCAAATTTTAAAAGCTTTCGTATATAAATATCTTGAATATTTATAAGAGGACCAAGGTAGATCATGATTTCATTTAGCATTTCTTATAACAAATGTTCATTTCAACAAATTTAATGGCACCTATCTTTCCACAAAGATTTGCTGTAAAAATAACTCCAGATCGACTATTTCCCAATATATTTCCCAAGGAAAACTTATTACGATCATAGTGTTTCATTTCCTTGAGTAGCTATTCTTTTTTCATTTTTCCCTTTATCTTTTAACTTTTCTTTTCTTCGTAATATATTTGGAGTAATTATCCTTAAAGAATTTTTAAAAGAACTTCTTCGTGACTTCAATCGGAGTAATCTTTACCATTCTTTTCATCACGACACCTAACCATCATCAATAGTGAAGGGTGTGTAATCAGTCCTTATGTAGATGTATTTTTAAAATAACCAATACATTTTAAGAGTGAGGCCTTTTCAGGTGTTTCATAATCTGTATAAGAAATGGAACTTGTTAAAACTACTTTTCACGTCTTCCTTAGTCTTGAATTACCTCGCATTTCAAAACCAAGACATTCTTTTTCAGAAATTTTTAAGAAATCACAATTGTTAATCTCCTCTTTCAATAATTTCGCTTAACTCAAATAGATGGTTGAACTTAATAAACTGCTCTGTTTCCGATTTCGTACTATTGAAGCCAAGGTTAAATCGTCGAGCCATTATTTTCAAACATACTGTATATGTTCTTACAGTTTATACCACATAACGGAACTTATGAACAATGATTGAAAATTAAAAAGAAACTCGAAAGGAGCAAGTTATAGGGTTTGAATCGCGGGAGAATTCAAAGTTAAAATAGTGGATACCATGTCATAGATGTCACACGGAAGATCACTTGGTAATTGGTCTCAAAAACAAAAAGAAATCAGTGAAAGAAAAGTGAGAAATTTCGAAAGATATGGGCATTCATATAAATGACAAAGACCACAACTATATAAATCATTTGCGGAAGGATTTAATATGGGAACAGAATATGCAGATGCTTTAAAAAGAAACACAAATAGAAGAGGGAAAAATACTGCAACAGAAAATAATGACCCAATGAATAAAAACGTTATGGATATTTTACTAGAAATTCTTCAAGATATATAGGATCTTAAGGAACAGATGAATAGATGAAAGATTAAAACTTGTGGAAGGTCACTGTGCATACGAACTTTTAAATGAGGAAGAAATAGAAGAAATGAGCAAATGTGAGAAATTAAAATTAAAATTTAACAACTAAGAAATGGATAAGAAAATGGAAGAAACAGTTAAATCATTGTTAGATGATAATAAAAAAAATGCAGTTACGATTGATCGGAGTAGAAAATAAAATTGGAACAAGGAGGGGACAGAACCTTCGTATAAAGAATCTAATCTAAAAAACATCAATTTTATGATAGACAGTCATAAAAACATAAATAATAACAAAAATAATATAATAGAAAGTGAACAAACCACTACATTAAATAATAACAATAATTTTCAAAATTTAAATATTAATAATAACCTATTAAATAATAATAATTTAGAAAATAATAAAAAAAAAAAAGTAGTTAAAAATACTGAAAAAAAGCAAAAATATAAATAATAAAAATGATATAAATAATGGACTTATAAATAGTAATAATAACTTAGTAAATATTAATCTAAAGTCATGATAAATAAAAATTTAGATCGGAATGACCTAAACTATAAAAGTAGCCACTCAAAATAAATAACATCACGAAACAAATAGATTGGCTAAAATTTTGTGAGGATAAAGATTTAGACATAGTTGGACTAGCTGAAACCTGAACAAAGGAAGAAAATTGCGAATATATATTTAAAAACAACATAATCAAAGAAACGTTAAAAAAGATATAAACGAAGATAAATACACATACTTTTGGGCAAATGGACAAATAAATAGATCAGGAGTTGGGATCATGTTAAAAAAAAAACATGGGTAAAACATATTTATAAAGTTGACAAATACGAAGGCAAAGTAATCTCTATAAAGTTGCCATTCAAAAAAAGAATTAAATTACAAATATAATACCCGAAGGACACATGTAACAAAATAGATAAAACAAGAATCAAACAACTGCATGGCTATGGACAAACACTATGTAATAGTTATGGGTGATTTTGATTCTACATTCAACCCTAAAATCGACAGGTTTAATATTAAAATTAGTGATAGATAACAACAAGCATTTAGAACATACAAGTATGCTTAATTTTATTGGTCAAGTCTAACATGTGATATACGTGACTTAAACGTGATCATGAATTCGAATGTTTATTGGTAAATATTAATCAGTGCCCGTATTGTCATGGCAAATAAGCCATTCAATTTCTCTGCCTTTGTAAAAGCCCTTTTTAATAAGTAAATAGCTCGTTGACATAAAAATAAATTTTTATTTTCGTGCAATGTGGCACTTTTTCTTTATTTGAAATTAATAATATTTAATAGATAAAACGTAATCTTGTATTTTTAAAATCGGTGTAATTTCAAGATAATGACTTATTGTATCAAAGAATAAAATAAATAAATGAATGGTTATTATAAATAGTCAGGTTTAAAACTTTCCATTTATTATTTATGAAATCATGCGAATTATATTTAATTTAAAACTGAAAATGTATCAACTTTTCGTAATTACAAAAATGACATTCATAGTTCTTTTAATTTCAATTTATTATCATAAAATCATGCACTACAAATTTAAAATTTAAATTCCATAAATTAAAGATTGCTCAGTATTAATTATCAGTCAAATCGATTTACTGTATTCTGTTTTGAAGCACTGAGGAAGGTCATTATTTAAACGTTCATTTAGGAAGGGAAAGATCTATTTGGTAGAAAAGAAATTACTACAATAAAATAATCAGTCATAAATATAAATCTTCATTGAGATTAGTTCTTTAATTTATTACATTACATTATTATAATATTATCAACAAGAATACAATGTTATTATTGAAGTTGATCAAGAACCAAATAACAATACCTTCACTGCTCACTCAAACCATCTTTATTAAAAATCTAGCTGTAGGAGAAGTTAACTGTTATTATTTTCTTATTTTGTTTAATATTTAATTTTATAATGATTAATACTCCATCGCATCAAGAGACGAGGAATAATTAAATTAGTGATAGAACTATAAATTATTGCATGGCCATCAGCGGAAGCGTAGATAGAATAAATATTAGAATACAATTCGTAACCACCAATAAGATTATATTAATATCTGTCTGGTTATTGTCACACATTTGGATTTTACTCAAGTGTGATAATTATTATTGAT
This sequence comes from Diversispora epigaea, assembly GCA_003547095.1. NCBI lineage: Eukaryota > Fungi > Glomeromycota > Glomeromycetes > Diversisporales > Diversisporaceae > Diversispora > Diversispora epigaea. Next base: position 428,945 of record PQFF01000186.1, on the reverse strand, counting down.
AATAAAAGTGACTAAAAGTAATTTTAATAAAAAACTTTATCAGACAATGAATAGAATTAAATTTAAATTATTTAGATTCAAATTTAATGATTATCAATCTATTAAGATGATATGATCTTAAGCTATTTTATTGGTCTTTAATAGTCGAAAGTAAATTTTGTATATTTATTCCATTTTACTTGATCTTATTTTTATAAAATGATAAGTTTTATTAATATGTATTAATATGAGTCATAAATTGTTCGAGTTTTATAAGCACAATATATTAAAAAAAATATTTATCTATCAATTTTACTAATATTTTTATTTTTCTTAGATTATAGTTAGATAGCTAGAATTAACGAAGTCTTTTGAACTATTTCTTTTTATTACATTTCGAATATAAAAATAATTTTTGAAAAATAAAATAATAAAAAATAAATAAATGAATAGCCAACATTTATTATTATTTTTATTATTATTTTTTTTATTCTTTGAAAGAGTTTTATTAAAAAATGGTAAAACAATGATAATAATTGGGTCAAATGAAAGCAATGTGATGATTTTAAAATTTATAAAAATCTTGGGTGTTTGATTTGTCTTATAGAGTATGAAATATATCTATGTTTATATTTTGTTTATTTATTCTATTAAATTATGGTGGTGAATCAAAATTAAATTACAAGAGAACGAAACACATCACTTTAGCAACAAAGGATATGTGACTTTTATATTTTTCCACTAACAAACTATTAATCAAATATTTATCAACAAAACTGCAATTATAAGATGATTATTAATTGGAATAGGGGTTCTCCCATGATTTATATGCTTTATAAGACTTAAATTTTTCTGTAGTTCCAGATACAAATTACCCTCTGTCACTAAGCAATACTCCATAATTATTAAAATGATTATTTTCAATTAATTATTTTTAGTTAACTATTTTAATTAACTTTAACATTAAATTAGTTTAATTTTAATGTTGAATTTAATTTAACAATAAAATCCATATGATATTTTAATAAATTTTTAAAATTATTACCTAAAAATTGCATAAATTTATATACTGTTGAATTTTAATACATACTATGAAACGCTAAATAAAATGTCAATAACTCAATATGCAGATATTAAATTAAATAAATAAATAAAATATTATATTATTTGGAATATTAATATTCTTAAATATTCATCACTAGTCACACTTGTTCTGTACATAATATTATACAATAATTTTTTGATTTTCACCTCCTTTAAACATTACTATTATTTTCCCAAGATTTCAAATTTGGTAATCTTTGTACAATAATTTAAAATTGCCGAAAATGAATCAAACGTAATTGTGGGATATAAAAGTAGACAACCATTTTTTAAATCGTTTCAAGAATTTTTATAATAAATTCTTGAGGATACCTATTACTATTATTATTGAATACATTTTCAAAATCAAAATAATGAAAATTAGTAAAAAATCTGATTTATGCAACTTCCAATGATCTAAAATACAAAGCCCTTGAAGATTATTTCTTTTTGCTATTGATAACCCAAAATGCTGAATTATCTTTAACAGCAATTGACAGGGTTTCCAATATTGGTAATTGTTCTTGATAATAAGTAAAGTTCTAGTTTGAATATCAATACATGATATATGAGTTCGAATACACAATGCTTTCTTTTTCACTTCTTCTATCCATACAACATTCTTCACCAAAAGCCAATTCCCAAAGTATAGGTATAGTAAATTTACACCAGATTCGACTAATAAATCTTGGGATGAAAGAGATGATTGAGCACTATTAAAAAAAAATTTATTTATTATTCATTAAATATTAAAAAATAATCGTGTCACATTTATGATTCAGTGTGTAACCACTCTGGTGGAAGAATAAACAAACGAATTATTAATCAAGTTATAATTTGTACTTTTCAAAGTTACACAATGCAAACTTAAATTATTTTATTAGAACATTCTTGATTTAGTAATTTTATTTGGATTAATCATGCCACAAGAAAAGACAGACGAAAAAGAATGGAATACTTGGGACAATTTGATTATTGAAGATAAAATTCAAAAAGAAAACATCCCATTTTATCAATATTCTGAATTTGAAAATGTGAAGCTGATCAGTGGAAATGTTTATAAAGCCACTTTTAAAATTTCTCAAAAAACTATTGCTCTTAAATGGGTTCCTTTGAATGATAAATTTACATTGGAAAATTTAATAAATGAAGTAGGCTAAATTATATTTTTTTTTTCAATTATTTGAATTTCTTCTAATGTTTTGCTATTTTATTATTTTTAATAGGCTAAAGGTCATCGAAAATTGGAAATTCATATTAATATTCTCAAGTCATATGGAATTACTAAGAATGCAAATGATTATATGATTATTCTTGAATATGTTAACGAAGGTTCCCTTCAACAATATTTAAGAACAAATTTCCAAAAATTGGACTGGAATGTAAAATTAAATCTTTCAAAACAAATTGCAAATGTTTTGATGTATTTACACTCTAATGAGATTACGCATGGAAAATTAGTAATTATTATTTGATCAAATATTATTTTTAATGTTACGAATAAATTATTTTTAATTTAATTATTTTTATTATTAAATGATTAGAACTCCGAAAATATTCTTGTTCATAATGGGAGCGTTAAATTAAAGATTTTTGGAATAGTTAATTGTTTATCTGAATCTTTGAAATTCCCAGCAATTAAATATATGGATCCTCAATATTTGAGAATTTTCTATAAAAACAAGAGTTCGGATATTTTCAGTCTAGGAATTATTCTCTGGGAAATTTCCAGTGGTAATCCTCCTTTTAAAATGGAATACTCTTCAAATGTTAATTTATTAAACTTTGTGAAAGAAAAAAGGGAAATGGTGATACCAGGAACACCTTCAAAATACGAGGAAACATATACTGGTATAAATTTATAATGATTTGCTGATATCATTTATATTGTATACTTAATAATTTATTAATGTAAGAGAATATATTTGACAGATTGCTGGAAACATAATGGAACTTCCCGACCAGACATTTTTAAAGTAGTTAAAAATCTTTCTGAAATCATTATCTCTAACCCAAGTTTTGAAAATACAACTCTTCAGTCACAACCCTACAATTTTACAGATGAAGTTATTTCTGTTAAATCAAACATGTAAGATATATGTTTTTTATATTTTTAAATTTGGAACATTTTATTAAATAATAAAATTATAAAATTCTTTTATTAAGACAAAATGAAGAACCTAAAATTAAACCCGGTCCACCTTTTTTTGTTGATGTCTCAGCTAATATTAATGTGTTTATTAAAAATTTATTTGAATTTTTCATTAATTTACGCTGTAAACAGTTTCAAGAAATGCGCCTAATTATGATCAAAAATTATATTAGAGAACACAAAAAGAATCCCGTTAAAATTCTACACGAAATGATTAGGCATCACTTGTTTACTTGTTTAATAGGATATTTTTACGAGTATGGCGTTGGGACTCCTAATGATAAACAAATGGCATTTAAATTCTATAATTTAGCTGCCAATGAAATTGAAACCTCCTTTTCTAATTCCTCATCTTTAAGGAAGCTACACGAAGGTAACAAAGAAATCGGAACAATCTCTCTCGCATATATGTATTTAGAAGGTCTAGGTGTTGAAAAGAATACAAAAAAGGCTTTTCAGATTTTTTATAAACTTGCTGCTAAAGGGTCCCTTACGGCTTTAGGTTCCGTAGCATATTGCTATGATGAAGGATTTGGTGTTGAAAAAAATGAAGAAAAAGCTTTTGAAATATATTTAAAATCTGCTGAAAAAGGCTCTCTTGTAGCACAAACAAATGTTCGCTCGTGTTATGAATGTGGAGCGGGAGTGGCGAAGGATGAAGCTAAAGGGTTCCAATGGATTACAAAGTCTGCTCTTTCTGGAAATATTGATGCAATGTATAATGTCGGGTGTTACTATTGCAATGGAATAGGTGTTGGTGAAGATAAAAAAGAGGCATTTAAATGGTTTTTGAAGGCTGCTGAAAAAGGATTTTCTATGGCACAACAAAGTTTGGGATTTTGTTATAAATATGGTCGCGCAGTTGATATTGATCAAAAGAAGGCATTTGAATGGTTTAAAAAAGCTGCAGAAAATGATTATTCTGATAGCCAATATAGACTCGGAAGTTGCTTTTATGATGGATATGGAACCCAGGTCGACATTATAAAAGCGGTATATTGGTTAAATAAAGCAAAAGAAAATGATAATACAGATGCAGAAGAATTACTAGGAGAAATAATTTATTTAAGAATGTATTAGTTAAAAATAAAATATTAATTAGATCTTTCATTTATTGTTTAGATGATTATTTTGTTAATGTACATGTTTTTATTGGTTAAAATGTATTTTTAAATTCCTTGTTATTTTTATAACAAATCTTCAATGTCTAAGTTAAAAATCACATCGAAATAGTAGAAGTTTTATAGTCCATGGTTACTGTAATTATATTTGAATTTAAATTTCAGTTTAGATTTGCATTATAGATCTTTCTATTAAACAAGTGCACTTTATATATCACGTCACGGAATAAAATTAAATAAAAATTTAGTACCGATCATGTGAATAACTATTTCTATTGCTATTTCTAGTCAAATTTATGATACGAGAAGCCTCACAAGTTCAACATTAGGAACAATGACAAAGCTAACACGAAGTTCAACAACAACCAAAGCGCGGTCTAAAAAAGGTAACAACAACAACAAACAACGAAAAAATCACCAAAGTCAACCACAAGAAATAAATTATCAACAGCAACAAGAAAATAATCGTCAATAATACTAAACATATTAATAACAGCAACAATTTCTCAACGAGAATAATTCAAAACCAACATAACATTATTATAAACCTCAAAATTACGAAAAAGAAAATTCAGTTTCCGAGAAATTATCAGGTTTATAAGTATTCAAGTTGGCAGTAGACAAAAATGACAGCAACTTAATAAAATGCAGTTACTACAATTAATAAAACAACACTACGAAGCAGAACTGTCAACTAATTTATAAATGTTATTTAATATTATATATATTTTTATCTGTATTTTACTTATTAAATTGACTTTTTGATATTATAAAATCTTAACACCAAGTATAGGGTATAATTATAATATGAATTCAAATAACCCTTTGTTTGAAACATTATTTCATCTGGAAATAGTTTATCAATCAACCGCAGATGGCCAAAAATATACTGATTCATCACAGACACAAATGTTGAGCGGAACATTTTCTTTTATTGTTTCTCCTTGTAATCATAGATTCATAAATCTTTTCAATACTAAAGCAAATGCATCAGCTGGAATCAGGTCTTGTTGAGATGAAGGTATTGTCCAATCAATAACTTTATTTCTAGAATCTACTAAATCATTTGTGATCAGAACTTTGCATTTTTCAGAAATAAATTTTACAGTGGTATTAGCCACTTGTTTAATTATTCATATAATCCAACTAAATGTTTAAACTTCAGATCTGCATTCAACAAAACTATTGAATTTAACATTTTTAGAAATTTTTGATTGTGATATCCATTGTGATACTGTCACAGGAGTGCAGAGTATTTTGAACAATTTCTCAAATCAGTCTCTCAGTTTGCATCACACAAACAAATAATAATACGCTCTATCTGCCAGTAGGTCACAGCTAATACAATCGATTTAACTGGCCTATCTCGAAACAGATAATAAATATATAACAAATAATAATAATAATCAAATAATAATAATAATCAAATAATAATCAAATTAATTATGAAGGCACAGTGAGTAAGGTGGAGTAAAAGTAGTAACGCAGTATCAAACAATATTTAATAATATTTCACAATATTATGACACAAAGTATAAGTTTATTAAAATATAAAATATAAAGTTTTAAAAGCAAAGTATCATTTAACAACAGAAATATTACAGCGTGATGTATCTTTCCTGTTCGTGAATGAAGTTTACTTTTCTATATAATATTTATTAAAGTATTTCGAATTATTCTGAATTATTGCTAATTAATTAATGACTAACTGTGATCTAAGTAACTAACTTGACTGACTACCGAAACTTACTCCTGACAACAGTCGTATTTATACTTTCTCTTTTGTTTACACTTCATCCTTGTACTTCATACTTCATCCTTTGTGCGTCATCCTTCATCCTCGCACGATATCCTTCATCCTCATACGGTATCCTTCATTCTCGCACAGCATTCTTCATCCTTCATCCTCATACAAGGATGACAATTACCTGAAAGTTCATCTAGTGTCACAAAATATCATCCCTGTGGCATTTCACCTGACTACCAATTTACTTCGCCACAATATTTCTGTTGTTGAATGATACTTTACTTTTAAAACTTTATATTTTATATTTTAATAAACTTATATTTTGTGTCGTAATATTGCGAAATATTATTAAATATTGTTTGATACTGTGTTACTACTTTTACTCCACCTTACTCACTGTGCCTTCATGATTAATTTGATTATTATTTGATTATTATTATTATTTATTATATATTTATTATCTGTTTCAAGATAGGCAAATTTAGATCGATTGATTGCTTGACCTACTGGCAGATAGAGCATATTATTATTTGTTTGTGTGATGCAAACTGAGAGACTGATTTGAGAAATNATCCTTTGTGCGTCATCCTTCATCCTCGCACGATATCCTTCATCCTCATACGGTATCCTTCATTCTCGCACAGCATTCTTCATCCTTCATCCTCATACAAGGATGACAATTACCTGAAAGTTCATCTAGTGTCACAAAATATCATCCCTGTGGCATTTCACCTGACTACCAATTTACTTCGCCACAATATTTCTGTTGTTGAATGATACTTTACTTTTAAAACTTTATATTTTATATTTTAATAAACTTATATTTTGTGTCGTAATATTGCGAAATATTATTAAATATTGTTTGATACTGTGTTACTACTTTTACTCCACCTTACTCACTGTGCCTTCATGATTAATTTGATTATTATTTGATTATTATTATTATTTATTATATATTTATTATCTGTTTCAAGATAGGCAAATTTAGATCGATTGATTGCTTGACCTACTGGCAGATAGAGCATATTATTATTTGTTTGTGTGATGCAAACTGAGAGACTGATTTGAGAAATTGTTCGGAATACTCTACACTCCTGTGACAGTATAAAGGCATCGAAAAATAAATTTTCTGATTCTTTCCAATGTTTGGGTTCTTGTTTTCAACACTCAAATAAGTATTTTGATTATTTTCTTGTGAAAAATTAAAATCAAAACCCATTTCTTCAATAAATTCATTGTCAGAATCTTTATTTTTAGTTGTGTTTTCATTGCTATTAAGATTTTTTTATTGTTTCTTTCATATGTATAAACATCCTAAAAATGTCTACCGTGTCTATGGTTAAAAGAACTTCAAACATTTTTTTTACAGAACTTGATCTTTTAAATGATTCAAATGTAACTTTTCTTTTTTTTGAAGCTTTTGCTTTATTCTACAAATAATAAATATGAATTATAATTTAAATTATAAATATTTTTAAACATTTTTAAACATTTTTAAATATTTTTAACCAGATAAAAACAAACCAAGTCTGTGTTATGATGTTAGTATAAGGAAACTATTAGTTATCAAGCATAAATTACATACAGGTTTAAAAGTTTTCTCAACTGACCTTGTATAATGCTTTCTTGTTTCTAATTTTCTACATTAATTACAAATGATTATTGTGTAAGAAAATTTTTATTTTTCATAAAGAAATATTTCGATCACCTTCAATGTAGTAAATCATTCTTAGAGATAATTGCGCAAGTTCATTTGTAAGTCATTGTTTGTTATAATAAATAGTTTCATGAAAATCGCTCTTTTTTGGGAAAAAAGGAATAATATACAAAATTGGATAACAAATAATATTATATTATTAATTTATTATTTCTTGAAAGTATGCAAATTATATTTAATTGGACCTGCATTACAAATTAAAAAAATTTAAATTCTTTTAAAAAATTATTATAATTCTTTTTTTTTTGTAAAAAATTAGTATTTAATTACATTACTTATTTTGATCAAATAAAAAATGACAAATCAGTAAATATTGAAGTGATAAAATTTTTTTGATAAATTTTATTAATAATTAAAAGTTATTTGTTTTGATAATTATCATTTGATTAATAAACTAATATCTTTAAACAAGTGTTATATAATCAAGTGTTGATTTATTTTGTATTACGATATTTTCTTGGCGTGGGAAATTTTCTATTTTCTATTTTACTAATCTAACTAACAATGATGATTTATCTTAAAAAATTTATTCATCTTACGAAACTATAACATACAATTAACAAGAATTCAGCTGAAGTTCTATATACTTTAATTTTAACTTAAAATTTTCTAGATATATGTTAAGGATGTATTGTAAAATTAATTGTAAAAATTTATTTTTTATAACTAGAAAATAATTGATAAAACAAAGATGACTTAAGCTCGTTCACACGTGCCATTATAAAATTTTTATCACACTTCCATGATTCAATAATTATTTTGTCACTGTCTCATAATAATGAAATCTGAAATTTATAGAACTTTCGTGATATTTTAATTTGGCATTTCTCAAATGTAAAACGGAAACCCTTATGAATGACCATAAATGTTAAAAACTGAGTTCTTTTTTAACTATAATAAATTTATTGCTTTATTTTAGAATAATCATTTACTTTAATATAATATTCCTTAAATATCATAAAATATATTAATTAATTAAAATATTTTATCTCTTTTAATTTGAAAAACTTCATAATCATCTATTAAAAATTCACCAGTTGTTTTTCTAATTAGTTTTTCATAGCCTCGAATGCCATAAATATTAAATTTTTTAAAATTTTGACTATTATACATATTATACATACAAAAATCATCGTTAAAATTTGGAACCTGACTACGATAATTAAAAAGAGCTTTACTTGCATTTTTTACACGACTAAGAATATGATTTTTGATATTTCCATTTTTTAAAGAAAAAATAAAACTGTCATTGGTTGTAGAAAATTGCCCATGTAAATTGGAATCCCAACCAATAGGATTGTAACCACCAAGGATCTCGTCAGTATCTTTAACTTTCACAACAACAACAAGATTTGTTTTCTGATTACATAAACTCCAAAATACGTCGACTCCAAATCCATCTCTGCTCCCACGAAGGATAAGATTGAATTCATATGGATTATTATTTACATCATATGTTACTTCTTTCTTATCAATCCATGACGCAATATTAGCTGCATGTTCATTTGTAATAATTAATGAAGTAATTTGAAAACGATTTGGAAGTTGAGTGGTGACTATTTTACGAGGTGGTAAAATTGTTGAGGTCATAGGTTCGTTCAGAGCCATGGAATATTTTAAAATATCGGTCATTAATTTTTTATTAAGAATTTGTTGATATGGATATACTTTTTGCATGATGTTTTTATTGGAAATTTGAAAATATCGAATATGGGGTAAACATTGTTGTAAAGTGTTTTTTAAAATTTGAAAATCTTTATCAATCCAATCATCAATGTTTGAAGGTAAAGTTTTATTTTGAGAAATTCCCCATTGAATTACGTAATCCCAAATTTTGGATTCTTCAAGTTGTAAATCTTCCCTTTGAATGATAGATACCAGAGCTGCTTCTGGAAGAGTATTAAAATCGGTTGATTCAAAAATCAAGTTGGGATATTTTGCGATTATATCGTTGCAATAATTTTGAAGTCCTTTAAAATCAGCTTGGAAACTTGAATTATAAATTTTTGAAAAATTTAATTTTAACCAAGAAGGATGATTTTCAATAAGAAAAGTCTGAAGTCTTAAGACCAATTCTTCAAGTTGAAATTGATTCGCAGTCATCAAAAGACCGAAAATAATGGATGTTTCGACTTTTTCAAGGTTAATCGTAGCTCCATAAATATATCTGTTAAACATTTTAATAAATTATTAAAATATTATTTTAATAGTAAATATAATTTAATATAGCACTTACTTTAGAATAAAATTAAAAACTTTAGCAGATATTTGTGATTTTTGAATAATTTTAATTTTATCGTCGTTATTGATAGTTGATTTTTTAAATTCATCGTAGAGATAAGGACATCGGTAACACAAAACTGTTGAATGAACTTTGAAAGTTTGCATAACTGGAGTTTCTCCAACTTCAATAATGATATTATGTTCATCTCCGTTTTCTAAAAGCTTAATATAATCATTTGATAAATTTTCATAAAAATTTAAAGTCATTTTTGAAGAAGAAACAAGAAAGTGGAAATGAAAAAGATGCAAATAAAATTCACCATTATTTCTAAAATTGTATTATCGATCTGCATTGAAATTCTAAATTAATTTTCAGAATTTCTTTGTTATACTTGTGATAAATATCACACTGATACAGAATAACTATTAATTAATTAATAACTAGCCATTTATTTTTTTTTGGGTATCCACCACATAAATAAGATTGGAATTGACAATGTTAATTAGTATCACATTTGTTATAGAAAATAATAAAATATTTAATTTTTTATTAGCGATAGTAAATTTATTTTTATAGTGATTACCAAAAATGATTTTCGATAATCACTATAAAAACAAAAATTAATTTTTTTTTTATATAAAAATAGTAAAAAAAAATTAATTATTTACTATTTTCAATAAGTGCTAGTAAAAAAATAATTTTTTTTACTATTTTTAAAAATTTCAGAAATTATCATGTACCATGTACCATGTACCATGTATATAAATTCTTGACATTTTTTTTTCCATTTCAGGTCACGAAAATCTTCCATTGTTGGCAAGTGATTGAACTTAAGAACTTACTAATACTTACCAATTGGGTGAAGGTATTTTGTGCCGTGACTTCACCGAAAAAGGAATAACAATAGGGTAAAATCTATATTGTGCACTCAAAAAATTATAGATTTAAAATTAATTTATTTAACTATTAATTTAATTTATCAAATTTATTTATTATTTTATTGTAATTATGAAGATCTAAGTAAAATACCAGACTAAACTATTTATTGATAAGTGTCTCCTATATTGTTTGCTTTTGCTAGTAAGTAAAAGAATTAATAATAATAAGCAAAATATTTATTATCCGACAGCTAATATTATTTTAGGCAATCGATATTATCGGTTACCGAAATATTTTTGGTGAATTATGCTAAAGCAAAACCCAGAAAAAAATTCCCCAGGAGTCATTTAAGTCCCTATTGATCTGAAATTCACACTTATTGCTTTTAAATACTTTATTTCCACCCACCCAAATTACTCTTGTATAAATACAGAAGTCCTTACGATTTTACCAAATTCTTCTGCTTTAGTCATCAATCGGTTCTTAAATTTAGCATGTACCCAACTCATCACCTTTCTAACTGTCTTACTATTAATTTTCCTTTCTTGTCTCTTAGATATTTGTTTACAATCAAATTTGCAAGCAATTATGTCAAAATTCCGAGTTAACTATGATACAGTTTTTTTTATACACTTCATACATTAAATTTCTAACGCATCTCCTCATGAGTGCTTGAGTGCATTTAGTAGAATTATATTTTTTTTTATGATGCTTTGGTGGTGCACAAAATGAAGGCGCTGTCGCGGTCTGTGCAGAACAATATGGAAAGTTACGCAAATCAGTCTCAACAAATTTAGGATAATCACACGATAATTCAATGTATTGTCGCGGTCTGCGCAGAACAATAGGGAAAGTTAAACCACGAAACACAGTAAGACCGGGCAATCAGTCGATCCAAACCTGCTTACTAACACTCTCAAACAATGCAATCTCGTGTACGATGAGTAAGTGGAGTAAAAGTATCTTTACTAACACTTGCACACTACCGAAACTATTGTAGACTTTTTGATGTAACTTGCCAAGAAATAAAAGAAATAGTTTATATTTAAAGTTGAATATCAGATATAACAAAAGCAATATATTACTGCTTTGGCGTATCTTATCACTTTTGTAATGCAAGAGTTTATTTTATTACAAGAAATATTTTTAGAATTATTAGGTCACTATTGAATCACTTATTATTAGAATTAACTATTACGAAAGGATTATTTATTATTTTATTATTAATCAAAAAAAAGTTTATTACAAAATAAAAAAAAGGAAAAGAAATATTTCGAAACTATTTTTATTATTATTGTTAATCAATTAAATTGTAGAAAATTATTAGAATCTTTTATAGAATGAATAAAAAAAATGTTTTTCACCCAAAAGGAATCTCTCGTTTTTCTTCCCCACCGCAGCTATTTTTATAAACCTTCTTCTTGTTTACCGTCATCCTCTGTCATCCATAAAAAAACGTTTTTGTGCCAGGATGAACAGTCATCCTGGATGATGGATGACACACATCCAAATAGTGACACCCATCATCCTCTATCATCCCCCGTGATTTTCGTATTCCCCGTGCTACCTCAGTATTACTAACACACTTTCTCTTGTGCACAATATCACGAAGCAAGCAATCAGTGATCTAAACCTGCTTACTAACACTCTCAAACAATGCAATTTCATGTATTATCTGAAGGTACGATGAGTAAGTGGAGTAAAAGTATCTTTACTAACTTCTTCGTACTCTGCCAAAATTTGATAGACTTTTTAAAGTAGCTTTTCAAAGAAATAAAAGTAGTTTATTAAAAGTATTTATAAAGATTTGTTACAAAAGTATAACAATAGAGATATATTACTGCTTTGGCGTATCTTATCCCTATTGCTATGCAAAAGTTTATTTTATTACAAAGAAGTATTTTTAGAATTATTAGGTCAAGGTCACTGTGAAATCATTTATTATTAAAATTAGCTATTACAAAGAAATTTATTTATTATTATTACTAATATTAATTAAAAAGAAAAGTTTATTACAAAAAGAAAAAGAAAATTATTTCGGAACTATTTTTATTATTATTATTTAAGATTGTACGAAATTATTAGAATTTTTAGTATAAAAATGAATAAAGAAAAATGTTTTTTCGCCGNCCTTCTTCTTGTTTACCGTCATCCTCTGTCATCCATAAAAAAACGTTTTTGTGCCAGGATGAACAGTCATCCTGGATGATGGATGACACACATCCAAATAGTGACACCCATCATCCTCTATCATCCCCCGTGATTTTCGTATTCCCCGTGCTACCTCAGTATTACTAACACACTTTCTCTTGTGCACAATATCACGAAGCAAGCAATCAGTGATCTAAACCTGCTTACTAACACTCTCAAACAATGCAATTTCATGTATTATCTGAAGGTACGATGAGTAAGTGGAGTAAAAGTATCTTTACTAACTTCTTCGTACTCTGCCAAAATTTGATAGACTTTTTAAAGTAGCTTTTCAAAGAAATAAAAGTAGTTTATTAAAAGTATTTATAAAGATTTGTTACAAAAGTATAACAATAGAGATATATTACTGCTTTGGCGTATCTTATCCCTATTGCTATGCAAAAGTTTATTTTATTACAAAGAAGTATTTTTAGAATTATTAGGTCAAGGTCACTGTGAAATCATTTATTATTAAAATTAGCTATTACAAAGAAATTTATTTATTATTATTACTAATATTAATTAAAAAGAAAAGTTTATTACAAAAAGAAAAAGAAAATTATTTCGGAACTATTTTTATTATTATTATTTAAGATTGTACGAAATTATTAGAATTTTTAGTATAAAAATGAATAAAGAAAAATGTTTTTTCGCCGAAAAGGAATCTCTTGTTCTCCTCTCCAACCGCAGCTTCTTTTATAACTCTTCTATTGTTTACCTTCATCTTCCGTCATCCATAAACACGTTCTTTGTGCTAAATCTTCATCCGAGATGAAGGATGATGCACAAGGATATTTCATCCCCCGTGACATTTGTTACCTTCGTGCCACCTCAGCGCTAAGATGATTTTGTTTATGATACAAGCTTGTTTAACATGAAAATTCCTAAAGTAGCTAAATTTCGGTCATGCAGTATAAAAATTCCGATTGAAAATTAAATTCGAAAAATTGCACTTATAAAAATCTTATGTATTGAAACGTAAATTCTAGTCCAAATTTATTGATTTTTTTTTAAAAAAAATTCTGCATTAAATACTATAAACAAAAAAAAATGTCATCTGAAATATGCCCAGAATGCAATCAAAATTCCTATAAATATGGATATTGGTGCAAATCATGTAACACGAAACATTTCCAAAATGATTTTAATAATTGAACGACAAAATAGATAAATTTATTCAAGATGCTCAGCTAAATGCTAATGATCACTGGGAAGCCATACAATGGATACCTTATGATAGATTTAAAGATATTAAACAAATAGGTAAAGGTGGATTTGGAACAATATATTATGCTAGGTGGATTGATGGAGATATTGAGAAGTGGAATTTTGAAAATCAACAATGGAAAAGATTTGGTTATGGTGGTTTTGAAGTGGCATTGAAAAAGTTTGATAATATTGTAAATCTCAATGATGTCTTAAATGAGGTAAATATTTTAATTAATATTTAAATTTAATTTTCAAATTATTATATAACGTTTTAACTATAAATTAAAAATATTTATATTATTAGATGGAAATTCACTTAAAAACATACTCTGGTAATGGTCTCACTACAATTCGATTTTATGGAATTACACAAGATCCAGAAACACATTCATTTATGATGGTTTTAGATTATGTAACAGATGGAAATCTTCGAGAATATTTAAAAAATAATTTTGATAATATTAATTGGAAACAAAAATTAAGTAATCTACGGGAATTATCTGAAAAGTTGATGAATATTCATAAATTAGATATAGTTTCCATCCTGGAAATATTTTATCATCCGATTTTAAAGATGATTTAGAGATTTCAGATTTTGGATTAAGTAAACTAATTGGGGCGAATCCAAATAATCCCGAAAAAAGAATATAGTTGGTGTATTACCATATATTGCTCCAGAGGTATTAAGTGGTGATGAAGAATATACAAAAGCTGCTGATGTATTTTCATTTGGAATTATTGCTTACGAAATAATTACGGGCTTTCCTCCATATCCCGATATACCACATGATGAAGATTTGGCTATTAAAATATGCAATGGATTAAGACCAAAAATTCCATTTCATACTCCAAAATTAATTACAAGAATGATTATGGGGTGTTGGGATGCTCGAGTTACACATAGACCCACTTTTGAAGAATTACTTGATGAGTTGCATAAATACTATTTGGATTATAAAGATTATTTAGAAAAAGGGAAAAATAAAGATTCAGAAATTGTAATTCAAATTAAAAAAGCTGAAGAATTTTCAGAAAATCAAGAATCAACCAATACAACAACTATAGCAACTCCTCTTAATTATCAAACACACCCACAAGCAATTTATACCAGTCGACTTCTTAATTATTCAAAACTTCCAAAACCAAAGAATGAAGAAAACTTCGAAAGAGAACTTGAAGAATTAACTAAATCTTTTTTTCATATTATTACTAGTAAGTATCAATTATATTACGTTTTACTTATTTTTCTTTTTTATTTTCCGATTAATTATATTAATTTATTTTTTTATTTAGATGATGATATCGATGAATTCTAAGTATTATATATATTTTATTATTTTTTGTGAAATTCAATTAAATTAGTTTGTATAACTTTAACCATTTTTAATAACTTTTAAAATAAATAAATAAATAACTGTTGCTAATAATTTCATTAATCTATTTTTTTAAATGAGAAATGATTGATGTAAAAATTAATTTGATAAATTAAATTTAATGATCGTAATAAACCTCAGGCTTCGGAGCATATTGTTATATCACAAGCTCACAATACTACATAAATTTTCTTAACTAAATTGGACCAACAAGATTTTCTTCATTTTCTTCTTCCAATAGTCGGAATGAACTTTGAAAGAGAGACGTGGGTCGAATTCCTTTTTTTTCGAATTCGACCATTTTCTGTGAATAACGTGTTAATATAAAGAATAAATTTAATGTAACGTGGAAATCAATAAAAAAACAAATGAATAATAATTTTACCTCGATTAAGGCACGTCTTTACAACACCCATCATTAAATCTTGGCACATTTGACATATAATTCTTGTAGGCGAGATACTTCTTGTGAAAGTAATTCATATACTTCGTCAGCAGATACAACTATAAACCAATAAAAAATAATAAATAAAAAATATAAAAAGTTAATTATAAATAAATTAAAAAATTCTATATTAAAATGTCATAGTAATAATAATAAATAATATTATTAGATGTTATTTTACTTATTTGAAGAATTCATCACGTTCATATTGGTGAATCAAACATTTATCCCAAAGATCAACCAATTGTAATATTAAAAAAATAAAAAATAGTGATAAATAATAAATAAATAAAAAATAATAAATGATAAATAAATAATAAATAATAATAATAAATAATAAATAATAATAAATAACGATAAATAATAAATAATACTCAATAATAATACCTCTTCAATGCTTTTTGAATAATGGCTCTCATAATTTCTCTTAACTATAAAAGATATAATAAAAGATAAATAATTAAATAATAAATTAATAGTCAATCAGTCGATAAATAAATAAATTAAATAAATAAATTAATTAAATACTCTTCTTCTAAATTATCATCACAAAGTTTAAATCTTTCCTCCGCGGCGCGGGAATCCCCAATTCACATATAAATTTTTTACATCTCAAATTTCCCTTTTCGAACTTGGTAATCATTTTCAAATGATTTCTCTTATCCTCAAAATTTCAATAAACATTTATCCTGTGCATAGAAATTCTTGGATTTGTCGAATTAGTTTGGGACCAAACAAATAATCTGATTCATCACCATCACCTCATCATTACCATTACTATTATTCTTATTATTATTCAAGTTCTTTCGATTTTTGATGATCTCTTGTAATGCTTCAAAAAGTTCTTTGGGATTACTCTTCTTATTAGTGAATAAACAAAACATTTCTTTATCTATCTCATTTTGTGGAGTGTAATGATGAAGTTGAATTGCACATTCTTCAGATGATTCACGTAGTGGGCCTATTTATATATAGATATATATGTATATTTTATTTTAATTTACCAGGGAATGCAGGTGTAAATGAATATTGAATGTGTGGATTAACAAATGTAAATAAATGTAAAATAATAATAATAATTAAATTAATTAAATTAATTAAAATAATTAAAATAATAATAATAATTAAAATGATTAAAATAATTAAAATAATAATAATAATTAAAATGATTAAAATAATTAAAATAATAATAATAAGTAAAATAATAATAATAGTTAAAATAATTAAAATAATTAAAATAATAATTATAATTAAAATAATTAAAATAATTAAAATAATTAAAGATTACGTACCACAATTCGAACCCTTTCATCATATTTATGCTGCACCTATCAATAGTTAAATTATAATGATTTATAAATAATAATTTATTAATTATAATAAATTATTGCATAAATAATAATAAGTAAAAATAATAATTATTATATCCAAACCGTAAACTGAAGAACTCAGGTCAGAATCGAAAAGCTAAAAGAAAATAAAATGAAATAAAATGAAATAAAATAAATAAATATAAATAAAATAAATTAAATAAATTAAATTAAATAAATTAAATTAAAATAAATAAAATATAATAAAATAAATTACCTCTATTCAATTCTTTAACAAACACTGCTAAATGTTTCACTCATGGTTTGACATTCCTATAAAGAACAACACATTAGATATTTTAATAATAATAATATAATAAAAAAATCAAATACCTCTTGTAGTAAATTAATGAATTACGAATGGAAAAAAGTTTATCACGAGTATTAACTTAATTCATAACTCATCGACGCAATATGTAGTATTATCGTATTGAAATATTTAATGAACTAAATTCATCATGATTATAAATAAATAAAAAAAATAGAATATAAAATTTAAATCATTCATTATTATTATTATTACAGTATATAAGATAATGAAGGGTTGTACAACAAAAATCCGGTGATTTTTTTTATTTATGATTTTTATTTTTAATGTAGATTTTGTTCGAATTAAGAAAGTGGT
Source organism: Diversispora epigaea (assembly GCA_003547095.1). Lineage (NCBI taxonomy): Eukaryota > Fungi > Glomeromycota > Glomeromycetes > Diversisporales > Diversisporaceae > Diversispora > Diversispora epigaea. Next base: position 410,831 of record PQFF01000186.1, on the reverse strand, counting down.
GCTATGTAAACAATTTCCTTTTCAAAAAAAAATTACCTAATATAGTTTCCCACACCTGCTAAAATTCTAATTCTAATTCTAATATTAAATTATTAGGAGGTAGAAATAGGAGGAAAAAAAATTTACCTCAACGAACAGAGGTTGATTAAATATTATTTTTTTTTCTGTCAAAACAAAAAAACCAACAATGAATCATGAGATAAGAAGCCCGAGAACCATTATTTATAAATAAAAAAATAATAAAAAATAAAATTATTATNAATTAAATAAATTAAATTAAAATAAATAAAATATAATAAAATAAATTACCTCTATTCAATTCTTTAACAAACACTGCTAAATGTTTCACTCATGGTTTGACATTCCTATAAAGAACAACACATTAGATATTTTAATAATAATAATATAATAAAAAAATCAAATACCTCTTGTAGTAAATTAATGAATTACGAATGGAAAAAAGTTTATCACGAGTATTAACTTAATTCATAACTCATCGACGCAATATGTAGTATTATCGTATTGAAATATTTAATGAACTAAATTCATCATGATTATAAATAAATAAAAAAAATAGAATATAAAATTTAAATCATTCATTATTATTATTATTACAGTATATAAGATAATGAAGGGTTGTACAACAAAAATCCGGTGATTTTTTTTATTTATGATTTTTATTTTTAATGTAGATTTTGTTCGAATTAAGAAAGTGGTGCTATGTAAACAATTTCCTTTTCAAAAAAAAATTACCTAATATAGTTTCCCACACCTGCTAAAATTCTAATTCTAATTCTAATATTAAATTATTAGGAGGTAGAAATAGGAGGAAAAAAAATTTACCTCAACGAACAGAGGTTGATTAAATATTATTTTTTTTTCTGTCAAAACAAAAAAACCAACAATGAATCATGAGATAAGAAGCCCGAGAACCATTATTTATAAATAAAAAAATAATAAAAAATAAAATTATTATTACAAATAAAAAATAAATAAATAATAAGTGTAAGAGTAAATAATAAGCATGATGCTCATTATTACTAAATAAACAAAAAATGAGGCGAGGATTATTGAATAAAATTCATTTAAATAAATTGATTTTCTTCAACAACAACAAAAAAAAGTTTTTTTCATCTAAAAAAATGTCATCATTTAAGCACAATTTGTTATATTGACCAATACACCAAAAAATTTACAAAAACAAACTTAATGTTGGTATTTCTTTTTTTTTCACATAATTAATAAATAAATTTAATAAATAAATGTAGTGTGTTGTTTATTTGATTTTTTTTATTACACTCAATTTATGAAAAAAATAATTTTAATAGTAATATGTGTTATTATATTGTTATTTCACAGACAATTTCTTAATAAATTTTTGACTAATTATATACACCAAAGTCCAAAGAAATTGCCTTTTAAACTTAGTTGCTCAATAAGATAAGATTTGCAATAATAATAAAAAAAATTAATGAAATTGTTAAAACTTGAATTTCTACTAGAAAAAAAATCATAATATAAAAATGTACTACTTACAAAAGTTGTCCTGGAGAAATAAAATGAAACTTAAATTTTTTTTTTTAATTTTGATAAATATCATTTTTATTTAATAATAATGAAAAAAAGAAGCAAAATAAAATCTATGGTTCAAATTTTTTTTATTTATCGTTTATTATTATTTATATATTTATTTTTTAAAATTTTTTTAATAACTAAAAATATTATGGAAAAAAAGAGAAAATAATTATTTTTATTATTATTATCAACCTTTGTAAAATGCACAGGAATAAATAAATTGTTGTATTGTGGCAGGACAAATTGGTAATCAGGTGAAATGTCACGGGGGATGATAATTTGTGACACTAGATGAACATTCAGGTGATTGTCATCTTTGTGTAGCCGTCCGTAATATTGTCACGTCTGGACAGCACAATTCTGATTTTTAGTCACACTGATAGCTTACACTCTTTGTATGTCACTATCCTATTTTAACACAGTGTGACAGCTTCTTAGATAACAACTACAAAATTGTGAATATAATCTGAAAGGTATGTGAGTAAGTGAAATGGGGGTATTTTTCCCTTCTACTTTGTATACTGACAAAACTAAAGCAGATTCAAATGACTTTTTATTAGAAGTTAGACACCAAAATATTACAATGGTGTGTTTCTATTCTGTTACTACTTCCACTATTTGTAAATGTTATATTTATTTAATAAAATAAAGTAAATAAAAGATAAAAGTAATGAAAATATCAAAAATGTTACTATCTTAAAATATGCCACCTTCAGAACTCTCTTTCTATTGCTACTTTTATATTTCTCCCTCATCATTTTCTTTCTTCCATCATTCCCATTATTGTACAACTCCATCATTCCTGTCATTATACAACTCTATCATTTCCATCATTATACACTCCATCATTTCCATCATTTGTACTCCATCATTCTCATGCCACACGTTTTCCACTTCTATCTTTGTACCACCCTTCCAACTCTCCATTGTCACCACAATATGCTATACGAGGATGAAGGATGAAGTACAAAGATGAAAGATGATGCACAAAGGATGAAGGATGAAGTACAAAGAATGAAGAATAAAGTACAAAGGATGAAAGATGAAGTGTAAACAAAAGAGAAAGTATAAATACAGCTGTTGCTGGGAGTAAGTTTCAGTAGTGAATTGAGTGAATAAAATAAATAGATAATTGATTAGTGAGAAATAATCCAGAATAATTTGAAATATTTTAATAGAAGAGTAAACCTCCTATAGCAATATCTCTGTTGTTGAATGATACTTTACTTTAAAAGAAACTTTATATTTTATATTTTAATAAACTTATACTTTGTATTGTAATATTGTGAAATACTATTAAATATTGTTTGATACTGTGTTAATACTTTTACTCCACCTTACTCACTGTGCCTTCATGATTAATTGGTTATTATTATTATTATTATTATTAAATATTATATATTTATTATCTGTTTTGAGATAGGCCAGTTAAATTAATTGTATTAGTGACCTACTGGCAGATAGAGTGTATTATTATTTTGTTTGTATGATGCAAACTGTGAGACTGATTTGAGAAATTGTTCGAAATACTCTGCACTCCTGTGACAATATCATAACAATTTTTCCGGAGAAAAAAAAATATAAATGAAACTTGAATCTTTTTTTGATTCATTTTCCATTTCTTTTTTTTCATTTTCTTCTTTGAATTATTAAATAAAAAGTCATATGAATTAAATAAATTCTCAGTTTAAATATTTATTATTTATTGTTTATTTTTATTTATTTATTATCCACCTTCGCAAAATATAGATATATTTATTTTTTTAAAATTTTTTTTAATAAACAAAATATTATAACATCCCTATAGGCCTATAGGCCAATTATTTTTATTTATTTATTATCATAATATAAGCCAATTATTTCTAATCTACTTTTGCGAGATATATATATTTATTTTTTAAAATTTTTTTTAAAAAGGAAATAATATAAGCCAATTATTTTTATTTATTTTTTATCCACTTTTGCAAAATATACATATATATATTTAATTTAAATATATAAATAATATTGTTATATCATTATCGTAACAATTTTTATCAGAAATAAAATATAAACGAGATTCAAAATTTTTTTTTTTGATTAATTTGATAAATATCATTTCCTTTTTTTCATTTTTCTTTGAATTATTAAATATAAGGTCATATGAATTAAATAAAATCCTTGGTTCAAATATTTATTATTTATTCATATTAATAAATAATACAACCAATCATTTGTATAAATCTTAATCAATATATTTTAACATTATATTAAAGCTTATTTAAAACCTTTTATTTCAATTTAATTGTATTTAAACATCAATAAATTACATAATTAATCATATGTATAAATTTTAATTACGCGGCGACGACGGAGTCGTCATATCCAAAAATTTCTAGTTAAAATACAAAAATCATTTTAAATGATAGATTATCATGTGTTCTTGAAACATCTAAATTATTGTTACACATTTTTTTATAAAAATTTTGCTCACTTTACTTTGCTTTAATCGAACTAGAAACTATCTTTATATTCTAATCGGATTTTTTGCATAGATGTATTTTTAACATTTCGGAAAATACTCCTTTTATAAAACATCTCATTTATCTCATTCGATTACGATTATCTTAAAAAAAGGGTTGAAATTGAAGCTCCAACTATAGATGTTGCCCAAATTATTTTTCAAAAATCCAAATCCCAAATTATTTATATAGTGCCAAAATCCCAAATACTATATAATCCCAAATCCCAAATTCCGAGAAATTTGGATAACATGTATAGCTCCAACCCCTATCCATGAAACCGCTATAGCAGGTGAAACAACAAAAATTCCAAGAATTATTTTTCAAAAATCCAAATCCCAAATTATTTATATAGTGCCAAAATCCCAAATACTATATAATCCCAAATCCCAAATTCCGAGAAATTTGGATAACATGTATAGCTCCAACCCCTATCCATGAAACCGCTATAGCAGGTGAAACAACAAAAATTCCAAGAATGATTTTTCAAAAATCCAAATCCCAAATTCCGAGAAATTTGGATAACATGTATAGCTCCAACCCCTATCCATGAAACCGCTATAGCAGGTGAAACAACAAAAATTCCAAGAATGATTTTTCAAAAATCCAAATCCCAAATTCCGAGAAATTTGGATAACATGTATAGCTCCAACCCCTATCCATGAAACCGCTATAGCAGGTGAAACAACAAAAATTCCAAGAATTATTTTTCAAAAATCCAAATCCCAAATTCCGAGAAATTTGGATAACATGTATAGCTCCAACCCCTATCCATGAAACTGCTATAGCAGGTGAAACAACAAAAATTCCAAGAATTATCGCTAATGTTATTCCAATATATGTTGGAAATAACACGATAATTATATTTATATAACACTTATTAATAAAAAAAGCTTTTCTCAACAATTTTAAAAGTAAAATAAAAATTTGAGCCCCAAATATAACACAATTCAAGATAATAATAAAAAATTTAGTAAAATTTTCATCTATGATATACTTTGCAGTAACAGTAATGGCAATGGTAGTAAGTACACTAATCGCATTGAAAACCGAGGCAATTTCATATTTCTAAAGATAGGGAAAGAAATAACGACGAAAAAACTAATCCGATTTAGTAAAAAAAAATAAAAAATAATCAATAAAAAATATATGATTTTCAAGCAAACTTACTCCTTTTTTACGCTCACTCATAATCCCTTCAAATAAAACAATTTTTTCTCCCATGTTTTTACATCTTCGATAACGTTCCTTCTGTCTTTTATCTAACTTTTTATACACTTCCTCCAATTCAAGTGTGAGAATACCATCATCTTTATTATCTGAACCATTTTCTACGTCTTGATTTCCTTTTCCTTTTTGAGAGGCTTTGCTTGTTAAATTTGGTGCGTTATTGATATCGAGAATATCGTTATCTGAATCATTTTGTACGGATGGTACATTTTGGATGGCCTTACTAGTTGAGTTTTGGTAATATTCATTTTTAAATCGAATTAAACAAGTAGGATTTTGTTTTTAAATCGAATTAAACAAGTAGGATTTGGTTTTTAAATCTAAAAATTTTTATGAATGAGTTAAATAAGATATGAATTAAATGAATTGATCATCAATAAATCAATATAAGATACGAGTTAAATAAATATAATAATAAGATCAATAAATCAATATAAGATACGAGTTAAATAAAAATAAATTGATCATCAATATAATTTGCTATGCGGACTTTTTTTATGATTTGATTTGATTGTGTACCTATGACTGTAGTTTTAAGGGTCTTCGTAATATCAAACCTAAGTTGATTCACTCGTGCTGTTCGATAAAATTAAGAATTTATAGGACTTTTCATATTGTTCTTGAATTAACCATAGCATAATAAAGAATATCTAGTTATTATTAAAAAAAGGAAACGAGAAAGAGAAGAATGAAATATTCCTTGGAAATCTGGATTTTTCCTTTGATGCACAGTTAATTATCATAGTATTGATTTTACCCTATTGTTATTCCTTTTTGGTGAAGTCACGGCACAAAATACCTTCACCCAATTGGTGAGTATTGGTAAGTTCTTAAGTTCAATCACTTGCCAACAATACTCTTTTTTGGGAAGATTTTCGTGACCCGAAATGGAAAAAAAAGGTCAAGAATTTATATACATGGTACATGATAATCCAAAGAATAGCGGGTGTTTATTATTATATAATTTCTGAAATTTTTAAAAAATTAATTATTTTACTATTTTCTATAAGCGATAGTAAAAAAATTATTATTTTTTATTTATTTTTAGTGATTACTATTACCAAAAATCATTTTCGATAATCACTATAAAAATAAATTTATTAAAAATAGTAAAAAAAAATTATTTTTTTACTATTTTTATTTTTATAGTGATTATCAAAGATAATTGCTAAAAATAAAATTAATTTTTTTTTTATCGCTTAAAAATAAATATAAGCGATTTTTTATTAAAAAAAAAAATTTAATTTTTAATTCCAATCTTATTCATGTGGTGGATACTCAAAAAAAAATAAATGGCTAGTTAATGAAATAAATTTAATAAAATACTAATAAAACAAGANTTATTTATCATAGTATAGATTTTACCCTATTGTTATTCCTTTTTCGGTGAAGTCACGGCACAAAATACCTTCACCCAATTGGTGAGTATTGGTAAGTTCTTAAGTTCAATCACTTGCCAACAATACTCTTTTTTGGGAAGATTTTCGTGACCCGAAATGGAAAAAAAAGGTCAAGAATTTATATACATGGTACATGATAATCCAAAGAATAGCGGGTGTTTATTATTATATAATTTCTGAAATTTTTAAAAAATTAATTATTTTACTATTTTCTATAAGCGATAGTAAAAAAATTATTATTTTTTATTTATTTTTAGTGATTACTATTACCAAAAATCATTTTCGATAATCACTATAAAAATAAATTTATTAAAAATAGTAAAAAAAAATTATTTTTTTACTATTTTTATTTTTATAGTGATTATCAAAGATAATTGCTAAAAATAAAATTAATTTTTTTTTTATCGCTTAAAAATAAATATAAGCGATTTTTTATTAAAAAAAAAAATTTAATTTTTAATTCCAATCTTATTCATGTGGTGGATACTCAAAAAAAAATAAATGGCTAGTTAATGAAATAAATTTAATAAAATACTAATAAAACAAGAAAACAATGATTCCGGAAAAAAAAATCTAAAATTAAAACTATCCCTGGAATTTCAAAATATTTTTATTGGGAATGGCACCTTTAGCAGGTTATATTCGAGCAAAAGCACTTCCATTCAAAAAACTCCAAACCAATTTATTATTTATATAAGTAACAAGAAAATACAATGATATAATAAGATACCTTGGGCAGAAAAAAAATGTGCTACTTATTATAAATAAAATAAAATAAAATATTAATCATTATATGAAATTTAACCATACCAAGAAAATATGTAATACACTACTTATTTATAAATAAATAAAATAGATGACACACTTGATTAAATAATACTTGTTATTCATACAAATTTTAAATTGTAAAAAAAATTAATTTATCCAAATTATTTAACGGAAAATTTTACTTTAAAAATTATATTTACTATTTAATTTAATTAAATAAGTAAATGAAATGTTATTATTCTTTATTTAATAAGTTTCAAAAAATATTTATTTATTATAATTTATTTTATTAAAAATATAATTTATCACATCGCTCAAGTTTTGTTTTTTATTTTGATATCATATTTAAATAAATGAACAAACAATAATAAATAATAATAATAAAATTGTTCTAAAACTAGATTAAAAAATAATATAAAAATATAATGCTTATAAAATAAATAAAATCATTATCATTAGGTAATTAGTTATTTTGGTCTCATTGGTTAGATTATTATAATATAATATAATATTATATAATATGGTTGGCATTAAAAAACTTGGATGCCATGTGATACTTGATTAATCTTTATTATTTTTATTATAAAACAATTATTATGCAACACAACATCTATTTCATATACTATCTTGATGAAAAAAAAAATCAGTTATTTTTATAACTATGAACCCTTTTACCAAAAAAAAACCCAAAACGAAAATAAAGAAAAAATAATTATTTTTTTATTTGAAAAATGAATTCACTTTTCAAAAAACGCAAAGATCATTTCCTTTTTCTTCAAAAACATAAAAATCTCCAAACTATTTATTATCTATTATAATTAAATTATAATAAATATCAAATAAATTATTTCATAAATGTGAATTTATTAATAGACAAATTCATTATACCATCATATTATCATTAATATATTCATCATCGCCATCCTCATTATTATTATTTTTTTATTCACTGAAGAATAATAGTAATTTAATTATTATTATTGTTGTTGTTATCATTATTACAATTATTATTATTCTTATATCTATATGCTTATCAAGCTTTTAAAATATTTAATGCTTATGTATGCTAAAATAAGCTTACATCTTCGATAATTTTTAGTTGTACTAAAATATATATAACATGCTTGTCTTCGATATTATCGTAATTTAATATCTTCAATATTCGTGCTAAACATATTATTTTATAAAATTAAATATAAAAGAAAAATAGAAAATATCAATTAAAATTCTGACACCGATATATTATTTAATATATCTTTCCAAGATTAATCATACTAAATATTAAGACTTCAACAAAAATATTCTTTTTACTTGTATTTGATATTCTTTTTATAAATTTTGTTAAAAATAAATTAATTAATTAAAAAGTAACTAAATGTTATTCTCATGATGAGAATATTTTTAGATTGAATTTTTAAAAGTAGGCTTAGAAAAATTAAACTGAATGAGGGTTCTCTAAAATAAATCAAAGTTTCGAAATATAATTCTATTACTTCGAATCCTGCAATTCATGTCTATCATTAAATCGACGAAAAGTGAAATTCCAACCACCGATTATATTTAAATTTTTCGTTCATTCTTATATACTGGAAAATTTACCAATTTATCAATGATCAAGAATATTATGATATGATATGGAAAAAATTATATAAAGATTTATTTTTAGATATTTATACTAGTTTATAACTTTATTTAAATCTTTGAGATGAATTAATACTGCTGGTGAGAAAATAAAGCTGATGAAAGTTATAAATAGATATATCATTTAAATATTTTACATCTATCAGAATTATCATTGTCATTAAGATTAGAATAATAGAAAATGATCTGTTATTTTTGAAAATATCTCAGACTGTAGTATACGTGATGTGACTCTTTCTATCATTGATAATATTTTTTTGTACACTTAATTAAATCAAATCCAATGTTGGATTATTCCTCATTAAATATTCGTATTGGATAATATAGAAATCTCGATTGTGGAATATTCATTATCTGTGATTTTTTTCGGGTGTACCGGTGAGGAAAAATTCACCCTCGCTTATATGTTGGTTCGAGGTGATCTTTATTCTAACGAAAATTGATTCAAAATCAGTGATGGCGCAATTGGAGAAATTTCTAAAATACGACTTGCCTGTAGCGAAAAGTTTATAGTTTACGATGCTATTGGATTATGTGAAACATCCAAAGGAACTGAAATGCCTCAAAATAATCAGAAATTATTTCGCAAAGGTTCAGGCCCCACTCAACTTTATATGCTATGTTAAAAAACAGAGAAGGTTCACCAAGGAAGACAAAAGCACGTTTCAGAATTTCATTAACATCATCAGAAGCGATAAGGAATGGATATCAAAAAACCTTAAGACATTACTTTTTGTAGCCGATTTTCCATTTAGCGACCGTTCTGGTGTTAACTTCGAATTTCGATCAAACAAGGCAAAAAAATTGAGAACTGATAAAATCTTTAAAGGATCTATGATTTCAGGATGTTAAATTATCAGTTCTTGAGTAAGCACCTATAATTGAGATAAAAGTTACAGATGTTATTACTTTTGTGCCGTTGTTAGTTCAACATATGATCTGTTGACTTCTGGTATATATCTTGCCAAATTTACCAAGGAGGCGACTATCCTAGTTTGGTTCAGATTGTTCAAAAATATATTAGTTATTAATTAAGTTAGATAAAAAATGATATTTCGGTTAAGAAAAAAATTGTAAAATTTTTTAATATAATTGGTCTATATTATTATTATTACTATATTTTCATTATTACTCCTTCACCCAGTCAAATTTTAGATGAGAGAAATGATTCAAAAATATTGACTGGCCAATCTTATAAAGACAGTTACATTTGCACGTAGTTAAAACTGTTAATAAAGCAACATAGGTGCTCAAAATGCCATATAATTGGACGTCATACTAATTCTCCCAAGTTTCCTTATAATAAAAAGAAGAGCAAATCTTAATGATTAAAAAAAAGATTGATTTTCTGTGCGTCCGTCCATAAAAGTTGAAATATTTGACTACTTCCCTGATCCTATATGTTTTATTAAACTCAATAATTCTTCATCTCATCTTAATAATAATAATGATGATAAATGTCTCAATTAACAAATTACCAAAAAATAAATAAATAAAAATATCAACTTCATCGCCCATGAATCCTTTTTTATTTCAGGACTAAGTACATTCATCCATCTCTCACGACATTAAATGGCAGTTCTACCTATTACATATCTAATAAAAAATTATTACCTATAATCTTCTATTTTCGTTGCCCACGTTGAATTGCGGGATTTAATGTTTTGGACCATTAATATAACCATTGTTGTCTCGTTCTATTATCAAGACAATGTACAACTGATAAAAAGATAATTGAAGAATGATAACGAATTGAATTAAAAATATAATAAAGAATTTGATTAAATGCAAATTAAAAGAATTACGTGTAATTAAATTAAAGATTATTTCTACCTTGTTGCCAATTTTTCTCTCCATAGAGATCAACCGCTCGAATCAATATTTCATCTTCCTCTTTTGTCTATTTTTTATAAAATTTAAAGTGTTATGCTACATTTCCTTTTAATAAAAATAATCTCAAATTAGGCTCACCCAAATCTAATGCGTTCTTAATCCAATTTCTATATTCATTTTAGTTCGTTACTTCATTTGTTTCTTATTCATTATTATTTATACAAGAATGATCGTAATTAGTCCATTGAATTGCAAAATCTTTTGTTTTATTTAAACAAATTATTATCCATAATTTTTATAATTTTGGAATCCAAGTTCTTAATATAATCTGTAACTCGTACCTCAATAAATACTGTTTCTCTAAAAAATGCCACTTCTTTAATCATTTATTCGAAGTAAAATTATATTTTTCTTTTTTTTCAGTAATATTGTACATTTTTAAATAAAAACAATTTATAATAAAGATAATTTCAACAAAGTTTATTATATAATTTTATTCATTAAGGAAATATTACAAAATATAAAATAGATATATAAATTTTTCTATTTTCCGCTTTTCTAATAAAAAATTTTAGAACGCTTACATTATATCTCTTCTTAATTTCTTGTTCGCGTTAAAAATCTACAAAATAGAGTAAACCTTCTTNATCTCAAATTAGGCTCACCCAAATCTAATGCGTTCTTAATCCAATTTCTATATTCATTTTAGTTCGTTACTTCATTTGTTTCTTATTCATTATTATTTATACAAGAATGATCGTAATTAGTCCATTGAATTGCAAAATCTTTTGTTTTATTTAAACAAATTATTATCCATAATTTTTATAATTTTGGAATCCAAGTTCTTAATATAATCTGTAACTCGTACCTCAATAAATACTGTTTCTCTAAAAAATGCCACTTCTTTAATCATTTATTCGAAGTAAAATTATATTTTTCTTTTTTTTCAGTAATATTGTACATTTTTAAATAAAAACAATTTATAATAAAGATAATTTCAACAAAGTTTATTATATAATTTTATTCATTAAGGAAATATTACAAAATATAAAATAGATATATAAATTTTTCTATTTTCCGCTTTTCTAATAAAAAATTTTAGAACGCTTACATTATATCTCTTCTTAATTTCTTGTTCGCGTTAAAAATCTACAAAATAGAGTAAACCTTCTTTCTTCTACACCTACAAAATAGAGTAAACCTTCTTTCTTCTATGCCTACAAAATAGAGTAAACCTTCTTTCTTCTGTACCTACAAAATAGAATAAACCTTCTTTCTTCTATACCTACAAAATAGAGTATTGAATAAAATAGAAAACTCGCACCTCAATCCAAGTATATCGTCCTAATAGATATGGAAAATAAAAAAAAATGAAGGTAAATATTTTTTATTCTTGATATTCTTTAATAATAATAGTAAACTTGAAATTAGAAAAGCGGACAAAAAGAAAATTAAAAAGAAGACAGGACAGAAAAGTAAAGTGGAGAGAAAGCAAAATAAAGTAAATAGTTGATAAAAATAATATTTATATTTTTGATTTGCTGATCAGGATCAACATATATACGTAGTTCGTGACTCAATGATCATCGAAAAGTGTGACTCATGAAAATCTACAATACTGTACCAATAGTTCGTAGTGTGGCGGTCTGCCCAGAACAAGGAGTAAAGTTACGTCAATCAGTCCCACTAAATCGAACTCTCGTCACACCCCTTTTCGTACTAACTCAACGTACTCTTGTACACAATATTTCGTAACGCCCACTATCCGCCAGTAGGATCAAGCAGTCACTTGCCTACTCGCAACGAATAGATATATAAAATAAACTCTTAACACAGTACACACAGGTGCGATCTGAAGGTACGTGAGTAAGTGGAGTAAAAGTATCTTTTTACAGCTCACTACGCAAACTTCCGAATCTTAGCTTCAGACTTTATTCAGTAACTTTATTCAAGAAATTACAAAATTAGTAATAGAGGTATTACGGGCTGTTAACCGTTTCTCACCAATATTACCGTTATCACGAAATAAAAATATTAAAAATGTATCAAATTATTACGGGGTATATCGAAACTTTTAAACTTATTGCAAAGATGTAACAACAAAAATATATCACTGCTTTGGCGTGTCTTATCTCTGCTGCTAAATCAAAACAATATGTTTCTATCTTTATTATTTATTTTTATTATAAAATGCGTACCAAAAGATTATTAATTTTATTATTACAAATTAGGTGAAAGATTTTCGTAATTATTCGAAATGTACCAAAAGAAATTAAAAATTATAAAAATTGTAAAAATGAGCCGATCCTTTTCACATCCTAAATTACCAGTCTATTTTATACACTTTCGAACTTATTTTCCTTCATCCTGTGTTGTCGCGTCTAAACACGTTCTTTTCTAATTTTAAAGATGACACACAAGGATGAAATACTTCGTACAAAGATGAATAATCTGTCATCTAGATGGTAACACACTCATCCGGTTACACTGTCATCTCAATGTCATCTCCCGTGACCTTCGCAACATTTCGAAATCCCGTGCACATCCCATGTGGAATTCGTGCACCCTCAGTAGGATCATCATCATATCAGAAATAATTGTTGTATAAATTATTGACGCTAAATCAATATCGTTACAATAATCTGATATGGTGAATTTTTAGAAGAACAAAATAAACTGTTGCGCATAGAATGAAATAAATATACTATAATCTATTTTGGTATAATGTAACTTAGGCAAAGTTCTATATAATTAAGTAAATAAATAATGANTGTGGCGGTCTGCCCAGAACAAAGAGTAAAGTTACGTCAATCAGTCCCACTAAATCGAACTCTCGTCACACCCCTTTTCGTCTGTTCCTGTTAGGTTTCTCTACCTAATTACGCAGGCTTGTACTATCCCAGTCAGGCTACAACCTGATTACGCCGGTCAAGTACTACAGATATTCTTTAAACAACTACACACACAGGCGTGATCTGAAGGTACGTGAGTAAGTGGAGTAAAAGTATCTTTTTACAGCTCACTACGCAAACTTCCGAATCTTAGCTTCAGACTTTATTCAGTAACTTTATTCAAGAAATTACAAAATTAGTAATAGAGGTATTACGGGCTGTTAACCGTTTCTCACCAATATTACCGTTATCACGAAATAAAAATATTAAAAATGTATCAAATTATTACGGGGTATATCGAAACTTTTAAACTTATTGCAAAGATGTAACAACAAAAATATATCACTGCTTTGGCGTGTCTTATCTCTGCTGCTAAATCAAAACAATATGTTTCTATCTTTATTATTTATTTTTATTATAAAATGCGTACCAAAAGATTATTAATTTTATTATTACAAATTAGGTGAAAGATTTTCGTAATTATTCGAAATGTACCAAAAGAAATTAAAAATTATAAAAATTGTAAAAATGAGCCGATCCTTTTCACATCCTAAATTACCAGTCTATTTTATACACTTTCGAACTTATTTTCCTTCATCCTGTGTTGTCGCGTCTAAACACGTTCTTTTCTAATTTTAAAGATGACACACAAGGATGAAATACTTCGTACAAAGATGAATAATCTGTCATCTAGATGGTAACACACTCATCCGGTTACACTGTCATCTCAATGTCATCTCCCGTGACCTTCGCAACATTTCGAAATCCCGTGCACATCCCATGTGGAATTCGTGCACCCTCAGTAGGATCATCATCATATCAGAAATAATTGTTGTATAAATTATTGACGCTAAATCAATATCGTTACAATAATCTGATATGGTGAATTTTTAGAAGAACAAAATAAACTGTTGCGCATAGAATGAAATAAATATACTATAATCTATTTTGGTATAATGTAACTTAGGCAAAGTTCTATATAATTAAGTAAATAAATAATGAATGTCGTTAGAAATTTCCCAAAGATCAAAAAATTATATCAAAAATGAGATTTTCTTTGATCACTTCATTGTTTTTCGCTATTGGCGACCTATGAAATCCATAGAATTTACCTTGGAAATCTGTAGTTAAATGACTGTTAACAGGAGTAAGAACTGGTAGTTCTTTCGTGAATTCATCATCGAAATTGGAAGTATCAGCTGGGGAAGACTAAAATACCAATTTTCTCATTAATGGTTTATATTAGTTTTTGTATCACAAACAACCAATATGAATCTAATCAAATTTTAAACTTACAATTATCGGGTAAAGTGGAGGTGGAACTTTCTGATAAAACATATCTCAATTAACTCCTTAAAGAATGGTTGATGAATTTTCGGATCTCGAGCAAGTAACTGAGCAATTATAACAATTATAAAAAATCGTTAGAATCAAATAATTTCGTTATATACGATATATATAATTGAAATTAACTTCTGCGATATTTAAACAGAATCCCTTGTCACATTTAAAGGATAAAGAATTTCATCTTCCAAGATCGCGTCAAATATCTCACCTTCATCATCACCGCGGAATGGTGATTGACCTGGGAGTACTTCATATATCAAAATACCAAGCGCCTACTAATCTACTGCGCGGCCATAACTTTTTTCCAAAAGAATCTTAAATAGTCATAAATCCAAGTTAAATTTCCTCCATTTTAAATAACAACAAAAAACAAAAAACTTGTAGAAATATTTGATTTTTACCCCTAGTGTCTAAATTCTACATACCACATTTCTTCTTTGCAAAGACCGTAGTCATCAATTTTGATATGTCAGTCAAGCGTAAGCAATATATTTGCCAAGTTTAAGTGCTGCATCTTTACGCGATAATTTTCTAGATATTCAATAAATTATATTTAAATAATACATAGAGTTAAATGTCTTAATTTTTAAATTTATAATTTATCCCTCCGTGTATTGTGTTATTATGTTTTCATTCAATTGATTTCGGAATTGTTATCGAAATTATTTAAATTATTTATTTAATATCAATGTTTCAAATATGTATTTTTACCTTCATTTGTATTATTTATTTCATCAAATAAAAACGTATTTTATTATTCTTTCGGACTTCTAGAGAGAATTTGTAATTATACAATGTAATTCTTATATATTTCAATTCTATTGAACGATAAATATTATAAATAATTAATACTTTTTTTGCTGAACTTTTAATGTTTCTAACGTAACTTATAATGATAATTTCTATATTTTTTTTATCGGGAATTAGAATTTTACTCATTAGTTGGTTTAGATGATAATATTTCTATTATTCATTATTATTGAGAAAAAATTTATTTAAAAAGGAAACGTACCTTCCTATCCTAGACTTTCTAGATTATTCTTTCCACAATTTTTCTTATATTGACCAAATCAATGTACATGTGCAAAAAGCAAATTAAACAAAATAGAAAATTCTTACCTAAAAATAAAGAAATACATATTCAAGAAATCTAACTATTAAAAAACTATCTATAAAAAAGAAATAATAATAATTAATATTCTATGATGGCATTCAAATAAACAAAGAAGTAATGAAAAATTTTTATACCTTAAAAAATCTAAACTAAAGAAAAACTATCAACGAAATGAAAGGAAAAGAATGATTAGTGAATGTTAATATTTTATTGATGCATAGCAGACAAAAGAATCAAAGGGAAAAATAAATATTTTCTCACCTAAAAATCTAAACCTNTTATAATGATAATTTCTATATTTTTTTTATCGGGAATTAGAATTTTACTCATTAGTTGGTTTAGATGATAATATTTCTATTATTCATTATTATTGAGAAAAAATTTATTTAAAAAGGAAACGTACCTTCCTATCCTAGACTTTCTAGATTATTCTTTCCACAATTTTTCTTATATTGACCAAATCAATGTACATGTGCAAAAAGCAAATTAAACAAAATAGAAAATTCTTACCTAAAAATAAAGAAATACATATTCAAGAAATCTAACTATTAAAAAACTATCTATAAAAAAGAAATAATAATAATTAATATTCTATGATGGCATTCAAATAAACAAAGAAGTAATGAAAAATTTTTATACCTTAAAAAATCTAAACTAAAGAAAAACTATCAACGAAATGAAAGGAAAAGAATGATTAGTGAATGTTAATATTTTATTGATGCATAGCAGACAAAAGAATCAAAGGGAAAAATAAATATTTTCTCACCTAAAAATCTAAACCTATCCTAATAAAATCTAATCTAATAAAATCTAGTCTAAAGAAATCTAACTACAAAAAAAAATTTTATACAATTATATGATTAGTATCCTTCATTTATCAATCGTATGCACATGTACATTGATTCCATCAACTTCTCCAATTGATTAATTCTCAAAACTCTATTAATGCAATGCACTCGTCAACAGAAACGAATTTAATCTGGAATAGATAGATGAATTCAGGAATAAATTATTATTAATGATTTCAAACTATTAATAAATAAAAAAAATAAATATGAAATATTGGAGAAAATTATTTTTTGAAAACAAAAGAATGTTCATCATCCTACTAGCCGCAAAAATAGATGATAGGAATAATATTACAATTATTAAAAAAAACAAGAAGCAGTAGTTTACTTACGCACAATCTTTGCTGAAAACAAAAAAAAGTAACAAGCAGTTGGTGGCTTGTTTACACATCTTTGCAAGCTTCGCTGACAATCTAAACAAACAAATAGTCGCACTGGCGTAGCAAATAAAGATCACTCAAAGAAACAAGCAGTTAGTAGTTCGCTTATTCAAAAATTAAGTGCACAAGCTTTGCAAACAAACAAAATAAAAGAAACAAACATTAGTAGATCACTTATGCTGTAAAATAACTGGCTTCGTTGACAAGCAATCAAGCAATAAGTATTGCACTTGCAAAGTAAAATACCTGCTAAAACAAGACTCAAGCGGTGGACGAAGCATCAAAGGAAAAAAAATCCAAAAAAAAACAGATCTAGTAGTTGTTTAAAATACTTAAAAGAATATTTTGCACCCGAAATATTTGCAAAAAAAAAAATAAGTTGTTAGAGCCAGCAACATAATTCAGTTTATCAAAAAAAAAAGTTTTTGAAAACGAAAAAATGAGGAGGGGTTGAAAAAATTGAAAAAGGATTTAGTGAGAAAGCGTTATTTATAACTGATGATGTTGTACCAAAAAAAATTTTTTTAAGAAATAATCAAAACTATTGGTTACTTCAGATGAACACAAAAATTTTCGCAGATAAAAAAACTTAATGATTAATTACATTATAAAGTAATACTCTAAAATATGTACAATATTTGTCTAATTGTTAATATAATAAATAGATTATTTTTTAAAAAAAAATGTTTATTTTTGTATTTTTCAACTTTGCATATTTTTTTTTTTTTGCGTTGGAAATCTTTTTGTAAAATTTTTCTGCATTTAACAATAAAATTTCGAATTAAATATTTAGAACAGAAAGAGTCTCTATTTTTTAATTACTTTACATATTTATTTGCATATAAAATGAGATAACAATTAGATAGTTTATTATTTAAAAAATATTATAATAATTTTTTTCAGTTAGTCTCACCGATGTAATTATTGTTATATTTTTTTTTTCTTAAGGAGAATTTCCTTTTTAATATTCAAAAGAAACAAAAGAAATATTTTAACTACAAATCATACCATATTAATATTATTTCATATTGTACATATTATAAGAAATTTGTTTTTTAGAAAAAACAATTGTTATTATTTTTAACAGGTTGTTAACAAAAAAGAATTTTCAAAAGACAGTTTCATTTTCCAAAATTAGGTAGTCCGACATGAGTATTTATGACGCAATAAGATAAGACAATCGATTAAATTTTTTTTTTGAAAAGTTCCCATGATCTGACTTTCATTTATAATACAATAACAATATATAATATATTATATTAATAATGTACAATATATTATATTAATTATATAAATACAAAACCGGAGATTCAAATCTTGCATATACATATATTATATTAAATCATTAAATTACAGTAGAGCAATTCGATGCGTCTAGAATTTTTTTTTTTGTTGGGTCTAGAATTTTTTTTTGTGGGTAATAGAAAAAAATTCTGCTTACTAATTAAGTTTTTTGAAATGATTAGTTACATCAGATAATATATTTTGATTTTTTGATAATGACTTCCTAATCATATTTACGTCTGCACCGCTAAGCCATAAGTTATAAATTTTTTTTTTGCACCAATGGATCACGGAAATACTTCACGTGAGATAAACAAGATAAAACTTATAAAAAAAGCCAATGTTCCCAAATTGAAAACTTATCTTTTTTTTCTTTTCTTGGTACTCTCTCTTGGTTAGCTTCTCTTATTTTGAAGGAAATATCTGAACTTATTATTTTATTATCATAAAAATGATTTATCATTTTTGTGATTTTATTATTATAAAGGAAGATTTATCCTTTATATATAAGAGAGAAAACCCCTTTTACCCTTTCTGGGGATTTCTCATGGTCTTTATGTCCGCCTTGTCAGAGTGGAAATCCTCGGTCAGCGTCCTATAGTTGCGGGCCGCTAAGCCGCTAAGGGGGCGGTAGGCCCAGACTGCAGGCCTGATCATTTTTATTCCTTTAATATTCCCATTCCTTCCGGGTTTTTTCTAGTTATTACCGTTTCTCTATTAACTAGCCCGGTTTTTACCAAGTTATCTTCGGATTTCTAGTTTCCGGGTCACCAAAAAGGGTTTTTTGCTAGTTATTACCGTTCTCAATAACTAACCCCGGTTTTTACCAAGTTATCTTCGGATTTCTAGTTTCCGGGTCATCAAAACTTCCTAATGGTTTGGGATTTCTTTTCCCAGTAGGTTCGATTCCTACAAGGAAGCTTGAAAAATTTTAAATCCTTTATGTTATTTGAATTCGTGTGATGGTGTGGAAAAAATGTTCGAAGGGAGATAAGTATATATTCCTTTATTTCTTCTTTTTCCTAATTTTTTGAAATTTATTACCATTATTTTCTTACAATTTGTTGCTGTAGATTACCGTGGGCATGGTGTGGAAAAAATTTTCGAAGGGAGATAAGTATATATTCCTTTANAGCCCGGTTTTTACCACGTTATCTTCGGATTTCTAGTTTCCGGGTCACCAAAAAGGGTTTTTTGCTAGTTATTACCGTTCTCAATAACTAACCCCGGTTTTTACCAAGTTATCTTCGGATTTCTAGTTTCCGGGTCATCAAAACTTCCTAATGGTTTGGGATTTCTTTTCCCAGTAGGTTCGATTCCTACAAGGAAGCTTGAAAAATTTTAAATCCTTTATGTTATTTGAATTCGTGTGATGGTGTGGAAAAAATGTTCGAAGGGAGATAAGTATATATTCCTTTATTTCTTCTTTTTCCTAATTTTTTGAAATTTATTACCATTATTTTCTTACAATTTGTTGCTGTAGATTACCGTGGGCATGGTGTGGAAAAAATTTTCGAAGGGAGATAAGTATATATTCCTTTAGTTCTTCTTTTTCCTAATTTTTTGAATTTTATTACCATTATTTTCTTAAATTTGTTGCTGTAGATTACCGTGAGCATGGTGTGGAAAAAATGTTCGAAGGGAGATAAGTATATATTCCTTTATTTCTTCTTTTTCCTAATTTTTTGAATTTTATTACCATTATTTTATTAAATTTGTTGCTGTAGATTACCGTGAGCATGATGTGGAAAAAATGTTCGAAGGGAGATAAGTATATATTCCTTTGTTTCTTCTTTTTCCTAATTTTTTGAATTTTATTACCATTATTTTATTAAATTTGTTGCTGTAGATTACCGTGAGCATTGACTTACCGAATTAGAAAAATAAAGAGCATAGTTAAAAACTTAAATAAAAGACAAGACAGTGGGATTTGACATGATGGATGATGCGAAATTATTCATATTGCAAAATTACTATATTGACGAAGAAGCTAAGGAATTGGGCTTTAAACAACTATGTAGGCTAATAGATTTTTCACATTATAGTTGCGATTATATTAAAAAACAGATTAATTCAATTTAAAAGAATTAAGTTTTAATTCGGGTGTTGTCTCAAGTGCCGAACTTAACACACTGCATCCCAATACGAAAGAAAACTCAAGAATACCTCCTCTCCAAAATTGCGAATCCCAAAATTAAAGAAGTTATCAAGACCGCAAATATAGTAACTGTTGAAAAAACAACAAAGAAGAACGCAAAGGTGGGCTGTAGAAGTCAGTAAATCAACTACTACATCCGAGATCGTCAAAAAAATTGTGATGGCCAAATTGAATTGTGCAAAGAATTAGACATCCCTATACCAAGCATATACCAAAAATGAAAAACATAAGAGACCCGAATCGGCTTCATGGTTTTCCACTGTTATTAGTTTCAGTTATCTTCAAATGTAGCATTTCAGCACGAAGGTGGATGGATTATTCAAATTGGTGATTCCGAGACAGAGAAAGAATTGTTAGAAGTAATTGATAATGTATGTGCATGGATAGAGAAATATGACAAAGAACAAAAATATCTTTTAGCACAATTCGGTGATGATTAAATTAGCGAAAAAATCACTTAAAAGATGACGGTTCATTTGATGAAATCAGAAAAAAAGAATAAAGAATTAATAGACTGCAATGACAATTATGTTGTAGGCAATGTTACTATCTGTCGCAGAGAAAAAGGAAACCGCTGTTATTGCAATCCTATTGAGAACTATTATTTATACTCAAAAGAAAGATGGTTCATTTGAAACCAACGAAAAAATCACAAAAGTGTCACTTCCTTCAATGACCTTATTATCTCAGCTCAAAACATCACCACTAATGACAAACTCAAATCCGTTGATCCTTCCGTGTAGAAATCTGCACTTACTCGTGGTTATCTTAATACAGCTGCACCCACTATGAGTATAATCAACCAAAACTCTAATAGAAAAAGGATTTTAGATGCCTCTAACAATTATGTAATTGATGAATTAACACGGGAAGTAATCAATATTAAAAAAGGAAGAAGAATCAGGTAATCATATTATTTTTAATAAATTTAAAAGTAATTATAATATCTTGTTTTATTTTAATTTTTATTTAATAATGTTAATGTGTATATACATATATTTTTTGAGAATTTTTAATTTAAGGATTCAGATTCAGATGATGATTTAGATGAAATGAATAAAAAATATTTAACTCAAAAATATGATTTTACACATTTAGGTAAATTGAATAGTATTTATTTATATGCTATATTATTTATACAATTTATTATTACGTGCATTAAATAGTCCTAGATTGTTTATACGTATACAAGCGTGATCAAGTGTATCGGTATATTAGTTTTTAGGATAATCTGATCCATAATTATTATTGATTCTCGCGATCTTGGTCACTGGTACCAGTCCTCATACTTTTTCTGACCATTATCATTGTCATTCGTGATGATTTTTTTTTAAAAATAAATTTCCTTGCATAATTACTGATCTTATGTCCTCTTCTACAAAAAATCAAGCATTTTGAAAATCAATGAACTGTTATATGCAAAAAGAAGCATGAAATCCAGAAATAACATATTTTGAACTTCACAAATGGGTGGAGCAGGAGTTTTTTTTATTAATGATTAAATAAATAATAATTATTATTCTTTCTTCTTTATTACAAAAAAAATTAAAATAGATCTGGATGAGAAAATTGACGAAATTTTAAAACGCGTTGAAATTATGAGGAAATACCACGAACAGCGACGCAAAAAAAACTAACAATAATAATATATTAACATTATTAACATCAATTTTTCAATTTTTTAATTCACATTTAAATAAATAAATAAAAAAATTATTTCTATACATTCAGTCTAATTTTTTAATTACTAATTCTTATTTTTATTTATTTATTCATTTTCAATTTTTTCATTTTTGGTGATTATCTTTTTGTTAATTTTTTTTCTCAATTTTTTGATTTTTCTTCAATTTCACAATTTTCACTTTTCATATTTGATTTGCTACTGCTACAACAAATATCATTATTGCGGAATATGAATATGTGACCTTAACTGAATAAATGAATTAGAACTTACGTGAAGTTAAAACACATGATGGAAATTTTTTAACGAAATGGTAGATCAATCGGCAAAAAATCAGGAAAACTCTACTCAATGGAAGGAGAATGCGACATACAAATCAATCATAAAGAGATAAAGAACTGTTTCAATTTGGAACGGTATACCATTAGATATTTTAATAAAATAGAACTTTTGAAAGATTAGGTCAGTTAAAATCAGACAAAATAGAGTTAAAAAATATATTTCGAAGAATATTACACTACAAGAAGGAAAAAAAAAACATAAAAAAGGGGCCACTTTTAGATCTGTACATCCAAGTAAATCAACAAATGATTTAACCGGCGGAGAGGATCGCGATAGAAGAAGGATTGCAATGAAACTTCTAAATGAAGAATTTCCAGTAATGCTTTAAAGATTTCAACACCATCCACATATATAATCCTAAATGTGTTTTATGTGGTTTATTTGAAGAAAACGATACTCACGTTTTCGAATATAAAGGAAAATAATAGAGATGGAGAAACATTGTAAAATGCTTAGTGACCACGATTTAAAAACGAAAATACTGATACAAAAACAATTGAAATTAGACTTGAGTCTGTGAGCAAAATATTTGTAGAGTATAGATGTACTAGAAATAAACCATTTAATCACACAACTTTATATGGTTTAATTAAAGGGCAATATTAAAATCTAAAGAAAATCCAAAGAATCAATTATAGAGATTATAGAGGGAATGATTAATTTCAAAGTTTATTTAAAAAATTACTGGTAAAAAAGATGTGAAAACGTAATGGAGTGAAGAATATAAATAATATTTTCTGCTAAAAATTAATATAAATTATAATTATATACCAATTCAAGTGAACAATTGAATTTAGATTGCATAAATCAGATTTCTTATTCTTTGCTGATAGATAAATTCCGGTTATGATGTTAATGTTCATTAAAGAATAATTTATTAAAAATTTTGGAATTTGGTCTAGCACGAATGCTAACGTTAAAAAATCTCAGATAAACAATCATGTATATAGTCTAAAATGGATACCTTATAATTTTCATAATACCAAATACATAGCTGATAGTGAATATTACAAATTGATTTCGGATATATAAATGACACAATGGACGAATGGGATGAAGATTGAAGAGATTAAAAGATTATAGATTTGATATTTGAAAGCGGTATGTTCCTTTTTACTTAGATTACCTAAATTATAAAAATATTTTATGTATCATTGTTCACGAATTTTTTTATATTCTATTTCAAATTAAAAATATAGAGATTGATAATATTTATTCTTGTTGCATCACTAGATTTTTTGGAATTTCTTCCACGCAAAACTACATTATTATAATGGCATCACATGATTATACCATTCATAGTTTTTATTCTGATATCTTTCTAGAAATTGGACGGGGCAAAAATAGATTTGATAAAACAAATAATAGAAAGTCTTGCTATTTTACATGAAAACATTGTGATTTACATTGTTCTATTACTTTTGATAAAATCAAAAAAAAATAAACTACATATTTTACTTTTAAATTATACTAAAATTATTTCAAAGTTTTCATGAGATTCTTTTTTGTTAATTAAATATTTAGTACGTAATTATTATAATAATTTAAATATATTTGAATTGTTTAGAATATAAATATATCGGCTAAAATGTATTAATCTAAAAGCAATGAAAAAAAAATCAATGATATTAGCTTTTTATCATAAATTCGAAGTTTAAATTATTCTTTGTTTGTATGGTAAATACGCGACTGACAAGAAATAATACGCGTCATGCTCATGCCAATTGAACCATGGAATTCATCTGCCCATAATGGATGCGGATAATTCCATTGAAGGTACATAGTTATTATTTAATCACGAAGAAAAAAAAAAGAAGAGTTTTTCTTAATATAAAGCGGCCTAAATAATAAAATTATTGTTTCCATGGTATCCTTAAGTCCATATGTATGTCTTATGAAGATATAATGGGTACTTAATAATGCACCAAAAAAATTATTTTTTTTATTTATTTTTATTACGGTTTTCATCTCTTGAAATTTGGAAAACATACCAGTTGGTACAATTGTGGCTGCAAAGGTTACTGAAACTGATGAAATAGTAAGAGATTATAATCCTTTGCCTGGGAAAATTCAACCATTTACATTACTATAGAAACAAATGATAGTTTCATTTTTTTATTAATAAATGTTAATCTTCGAATTCCTTCTTGGCTTGGTAATTATTAATTTATGATGGAATCAAATGTTTCCAATCTTACTCAAGGTAAAAAATGTCGTGTTGTAATTGATCTGACAATTATTATTACACAAGTAATGAATATTTCCTATTGTAGATTATGAAGTATTTAAGATTATTAAAAAAAATTCCAGACTGTACAATATATTTTGTATTTTAATGATAAAACCTATTTACATATTATATAAATAACGATTTAGTTAAAATCTAAACTTACACCATGAATATGAATTATTACTGAGACAATTTCATGTCATTGATATGAATGGTTAATTTGTTATTTTTACGTTATCGATATTTAGAAAAATATTTTATAAAACTTTATATATCGCGGGGTTAGGGTGTATTTGTCACCTTATGTCACACCTTCGAATATCAGAAATCCATATTTGTCGCAAAGGGTTCATTTTTGATAGACTTATGGTTATTTTTTTGATATATCAAGATACGCGTGAAAAAAGTGGCTATTTTTTTGATATGCCTATAATTGTTTATTTATAGATGCATCAAAAAGATAACTATTTTGTCACATGAAAATTTAATATATCAAAAAAATAACCCCTGATCTATCAAAAATGAAACTTTTGCATATTTGTCACATAACTTGCATGTGAATTATTAAATCATGTGTTTTATTTTTATTGGTTGAAAATCACATCACTGGTGTGATTATCAACTTTACTTTTTTCCCGAAACTTTTGATAAGAAATAAAATCTCTAATAATCAACATATGATATTATTTTACTTTGCCTGAACTAACNTTACATATTATATAAATAACGATTTAGTTAAAATCTAAACTTACACCATGAATATGAATTATTACTGAGACAATTTCATGTCATTGATATGAATGGTTAATTTGTTATTTTTACGTTATCGATATTTAGAAAAATATTTTATAAAACTTTATATATCGCGGGGTTAGGGTGTATTTGTCACCTTATGTCACACCTTCGAATATCAGAAATCCATATTTGTCGCAAAGGGTTCATTTTTGATAGACTTATGGTTATTTTTTTGATATATCAAGATACGCGTGAAAAAAGTGGCTATTTTTTTGATATGCCTATAATTGTTTATTTATAGATGCATCAAAAAGATAACTATTTTGTCACATGAAAATTTAATATATCAAAAAAATAACCCCTGATCTATCAAAAATGAAACTTTTGCATATTTGTCACATAACTTGCATGTGAATTATTAAATCATGTGTTTTATTTTTATTGGTTGAAAATCACATCACTGGTGTGATTATCAACTTTACTTTTTTCCCGAAACTTTTGATAAGAAATAAAATCTCTAATAATCAACATATGATATTATTTTACTTTGCCTGAACTAACGATAAAAAAATACTTTGATTTTTTATCCTGATCTTCGAAAAGCAAAATTGCCTTAAATGCATGTTCAATTAATTCTGTATAAGAAAATCACCACTTTAATTTTGTGAAACAGTTAAGACCAATGATTGTTCAATAAAGTCACAATTAAATAATGTAACCCTTAAATAATAATAAAAGGTTCGATTTTTGAAATTTTAATAATAAAAAATGATTTTTAAATTTTTTGACAAATTATCTCAAGATTTTTCAGAACTTCTTAATGACAAAAAAGATTGTAATGTTATTATCGAAGTTGATAAAGAAGAAAATAAGAAATCTTTTACTGCACACTCGGTCGTCTTACGTTATCGTTCATCATATTTTGATAAAGAATTAGAGAACGTTACTACGAATAAAAATCATGTTAAAACTGTTATTAAACCAAATATTTCTGCTCAAGTATTCGAAATTATTCTTAAGTAAGTAAAGAAATTATTTATTACTTTAAACTATATTGTGACTCAATTTTAATAAAATAAAATAAAATTTATAGATATATCTATGGTGGAATTGTCAATTTTGTAAATATGGATACCAAAATCATTTATGAATTAATGGTCAATGCTAATGAATTAGAGTTTGAAGAACTATCCGTAAAATTGGAAAATTACCTTATCGAATCTAAAGCTTCTTGGTTAAGAACTCATTTCTCCCTTATTTATCGGTCAATCTTTGATGGAAATGAATTTAAAGGTTTGAAAAAATTTTATAATGATATTATCGCAAAGCATCCAAATTTGATTTTTGAATCAAGAGATTTCACTTCACTCCAAGAAGCAGCATTGATTTCTATTTTGAAAAGAGATGACTTGAAAGTTGAAGAAATTAAAATTTGGGATTATGTTATTAAATGGGGAATCGCACAAAATCCCACTTTACCTAATAATTTGGAAGAATGGTCCAAAGAAAATTTTGATGCTTTGAAAATTACTCTACAACACTGTTTACCACTTATTCGATATTTTCATATTCCTGATGAAGACATTTGGGAGAAAGTAAAGCCTTACAAAAAAATCCTTCAAAAACATCTTTGGAATGATTTAATCCAACATCTTGTATTCCCAAATAAACCAGTTAAATCACTTGTTTTGCCAGCAAGAATAATTTCAACCCTTGAATTGCATTCAAGATTCATTTTAACCCCCGAATTTCCATTATCAACCATGATCAACAAAGAACATGTTGCAGAACTTTCATCATGGATTGATCGAAAATCCACTATTTATTCTTTAGCAAATATACCTTATGAATTTCAATTAATTCTTCAAGGAAGTAAAGATGGTTTTCATCCTAAAACATTTTGGAACATGTGCCATGGACATGCTGGTACAATTGTGGTTGTAAAGATTTCAGGAACTGAAGAAATAGTTGGTGGTTATAATCCATTGGCTTGGGATAATTCAAGAGGATATATGAGTACAAATGATAGTTTCATTTTTTCATTAAAAAATGGGAATAATCAAAATTCAATTCTCAGCCGAGTCACAAATCAAAGTCAGGCTCTAGACTATTCTAATGATCGGAATATTTATGGTCCAAATTTTGGTAGTGAATTTGTGATGAAATCAGACTTTTCTGATTTTTCTCGAGATAAAGGATGCTGCTATAATAATGATCAATTTTTTCCTTCTTTTAATACTTATAAAAAACCTATTAGAAAAACTGTTGGATATTTTTCTATTGTGGATTATGAAGTATTTAAGGTTCTTAAGAAACAAATTCCAAACAGTACAATTAGATAATATAATCTCATCATTCAAATAGTTTATTTAAATATTTTATTATTATATTTTGTATTTTAATGACAAAGTTTATTCATTATGCAAATAAATATTTTTTAAAAATTGAGAATTACACAATGAATATTAATTATTGTCGAAAACAATTTTCTCAATATAGGTGACTATTTTGTTATTCCTACGTTATCATTTAATCTTTCGTTAAAATTATTTTATAATTCAAATATTTATTTTAATCATAATAAAAGATAAAGTTAAATTTATTTAAAGCCTCTTCTACCAACTTTCGAACTGATTTATTGTCATAGGACGTTATTAGGCTCGGATACGAATAGTTTCTAAATAAAATTTCAAAAGAAAACTTTCGATCCTAAACGAGATAGCGTAAAGTGAGGTTGAGGTCGAGTGTATCCAACCGTAAAATGATGATTATTATTAGATAATTATATATGATTATTAAATATATGGCGATGATAATCGTTCTTTTAGTTAGTTTTACTTACAATAATTATTATTTAATGCTAAATTTATCTCATTGTTGTTTTAATTTTTATTTATTATTCCCAAGATGGTAAAACCTTATTTTATTCTTCTAAATAATTATTATTTTTAAAAGATATTGATGACATTGATCCATTATGTAAATTTCACGTATCATCATCATCACCACCATAATCATCACCGTCATCATCATCATCATTCATCATCATCATCATCATCATATGTTCTTTTCATCATCACCACCACCACCATCATCATCATCATCATCACCATCATCATCATCATCATCACCATCACCATCACCATCACCTAAAAGATCATCACCATCATCTAAAAGATATTGACCATTATGCGAATTTCATCATCATCATCATCATCATCAATATAATCGAAATAATCTACACCAAGATCCAATTATATCCGAAAATGAAAATAATAAAGAATTCTCTTGTCGTTGTTGTTAATCAAATACATCATCTTCCCCATTTTATTCCCTTTAACCATCATATTTTGATCTATAAAATCGGTGAACACGAAATTCAATTAAAATTATTATCATTAACGATCTTCATTGTTACCCTATTTCCACGAACGACGAGCGATACGTGATCAGGCATTTAAAAGACGTGATGAACTTTTATTTCCTTTTTAGGATGAGAGTGAATTTAAAAGATGAGGAACGAGATTCATTCTTAGTGCATGACTTTGAACTAATGGATTATTCTATAAATAAATATGATTAAAAAAAATAAATAAAAATAAAATAAATCAATTAAAAATAATTAAAAATAAAAATAATAATAATAACATAATAAATAATCATCACCTGCATCGCTGCACCAATAACCAAAGCAGTTTTCTTCTTGACATCATTGGAATCATGATATAAAGCGAAATTCTAAATTTCAATCCTTTAAATAGTTTAATATCAAAATCAAGTTTATGAACTAATTCTTCTAATCCAATTTAATTGCAATAATTTGTCCGGAGCGTAGCGTAGGACACTATAAGGGACAAGTAAAGTGATACCAAAGTTTTGTTTTTGATGCTTTGATTTAAAAATATCAAAAACGTAAATATGCACGGGGTTGTCTGTCCGATTTTAGATAATGATTGCTAGATAACAATCACATGTCACAATATTATAATATAAATTGCTTACGCTCCGGACTTGCATGGTTTTACCATTTCCTAGTATAAGATGTTGTGATGATGGTTGGATTTAATTGAGAAATATAATCATCAAAGAGTATGTGAAATACGATTATTTTCTTTACGTCGTTGTTGTGGTGATCGCAGTGGTTGTGATTTCTTTTGAATACTTAGTAATGAATAATTATNAATGGATTATTCTATAAATAAATATGATTAAAAAAAATAAATAAAAATAAAATAAATCAATTAAAAATAATTAAAAATAAAAATAATAATAATAACATAATAAATAATCATCACCTGCATCGCTGCACCAATAACCAAAGCAGTTTTCTTCTTGACATCATTGGAATCATGATATAAAGCGAAATTCTAAATTTCAATCCTTTAAATAGTTTAATATCAAAATCAAGTTTATGAACTAATTCTTCTAATCCAATTTAATTGCAATAATTTGTCCGGAGCGTAGCGTAGGACACTATAAGGGACAAGTAAAGTGATACCAAAGTTTTGTTTTTGATGCTTTGATTTAAAAATATCAAAAACGTAAATATGCACGGGGTTGTCTGTCCGATTTTAGATAATGATTGCTAGATAACAATCACATGTCACAATATTATAATATAAATTGCTTACGCTCCGGACTTGCATGGTTTTACCATTTCCTAGTATAAGATGTTGTGATGATGGTTGGATTTAATTGAGAAATATAATCATCAAAGAGTATGTGAAATACGATTATTTTCTTTACGTCGTTGTTGTGGTGATCGCAGTGGTTGTGATTTCTTTTGAATACTTAGTAATGAATAATTATAATCCTTATACTTATACTTAATTCTATTCCTATACCTATACCAATTCCTATTCTCGTAATTATTACTATTATCAAGATTCAATGTATATGGAATGAATCTTTTAATGATTCTTGTAATCTTTATCATCCTCGCAATTTTCAAAAAGAATAACTTTAGATGATAATCATTAGGATTTAAAGTTGTAATAAATAATCAAACATAATTAATAGACAATATTTAATTTGAGAAAATGTTGTACTTCGAGGTATTTCTTAACCTTCAAATATTGCTTTAAACTCTTCAGTTGCTTCGAATAATAATTACCACCATTTTCACAGATTTCTATGGTAGACAACGAACTTGGGTAAGCGTCGGTGACAATACAAATTAATAAATATAGTTATAGTTAGTATAAGTTTTGGATGCCATGGAAATTTTTAATAATGATTTGAATTATTATTTTTACAATTATACAATTATGCGATTGTTAGATTTTTTAGGGACGGATCAATACCGTATACAGAAATCTATGGATTTCCTATTTATAAGTTATTGGGGATGTCTGTTATATAGTTAACAATGAGATTTGGGCTCAATGCACATCGGTTATACAAAATAGATTAAAATTCAAATGCGTTTGTTACACGAATTTTCCAGACAAACAAGGCAAAGCAATTTTAGAAATCAGCAAACAATGATCAACATAATTTTAGAAATCTTACTGCAGATCGGTTATGCCAGATAAATAAGATGTCTAATTGTAGAAACAATGAAATGTTGATCGACACGAATTATAATAGTTATAAACGACTACGATTAGAAATAAATTACTTATTAAATAAAATTTTACTATTCCTAATAATCTTGGTTTACATAGCTATCGAATTCACACATATAAATTAAATTGAATCTTAAAATTTAATCTTTTCAAAACTTATGTTCTCTACATAAATGGCAAATATAAATTGCAATGAAAATGGTTCCACAAAAAACGAAGAGGAAGTATTTCAGTCATACTTGAAATCAGCCGAAGAGGGAAATATTACTGGACAGTATAATCTTGGATATTGTTATCACTATGGAATTGGAACAACAAAAGATGAAGAGAAAGCATTTCAATGGTACTTAAAATCAGCTGAAGGAGGAAATAGTAAAGGACAGAATAATCTTGGATATTATTATCAAAAAGGAATCGGAACAACAAAAGATGAAGAAAACGCATTTCTGTGGTACTTGAAATCTGCCGAAGGTGGAAATATTAATGGACAGTATAATCTTGGAGATTGTTATTGCTACGGGATAGGAGTAACAAAAAATGAAAAGAAAGCATTTAATTGGTACTTGAAATCAGCCGAAAGGGGAAATGTTACTGGATGGTGTAGTCTTGGATATTGTTATCAAAATGGAATTGGAACAACAAAAGATGAAAAGAAAGCATTTCAGTGTTACATGAAATCGGCTGAAGGGAGAAATAGTGATGGACAGCATAATGTTGGGTATTGTTATCAAAATGGAATTGGAACGACAAAAGACGAAGAGAAAGCATTTCATTGGTACTTGAAATCAGCTGAAGGGGGAAACATTTCTGGACAGTATAATCTTGGATATTGTTATCAAAATGGGATTGGAACAACAAAATATGAGGAGAAAGCATTTCTGTGGTACTTGAAATCAGCTGAAGGAGGGGATAGTGATGGACAGTATAATCTTGGATATTGTTATCAAAAAGGAATTGGAACAACAAAAGATGAAGAGAAAGCATTCCAATGGTACTTGAAATCAGCTGAAGGGGGAAATGTTACTGGACAGCGTAGTCTTGGATATTGTTATCACTATGGGATTGGTATAACAAAAGATGAAGAGAAAGCATTTCGGTGTTATTTGAAATCAGCTAATGGAGGGGATAGTGATGGACAGTATAATATTGGATATTGTTATCAAAATGGAATTGGAACGACAAAAGATGAAGAAAAAGCATTCCAGTGGTATTTGAAATTAGCCGAACGAGGGGATAGTGAAGGACAGTATAAGCTTGGATATTGTTATCAAAATGGAATTGGAACAACAAAAGACGAAGAGAAAGCATTCCAATGGTATTTGAAATCAGCCGAAGGGGAATTGCTACTGGACAGTGTAGTCTTGGATATTGTTATCTCTATGGGATTGGAACGACCAAAGATGAAGAGAAAGCATTTCAGTGGCACTTAAAATCAGCTGAAGGTGGAAGTATTATCGGAAAGTATAATCTTGGATATTATTATCAAAATGGAATTGGAACAACAAAAGATGAAGAGAAAGCATTTCATTGGTATTTGAAATTAGCTGAAGAAGGAAATAGTATAGGACAGAGTAGGCTTGGGAATTATTATCACTATGGGATTGGAACAACAAAAGATGAAAAGAAAGCATTTCAGTGGTATTTGAAATCAGCTGAAGAAGGGAATAGTGATGGACAGTATAATATTGGATATTGTTATCACTATGGGATTGAAACAACAAAAGATGAAGAGAAAGCATTTCAGTGGTACTTGAAGTCGGCTGAAGGTAAAAATATTTCCGGACAGTATAATCTTGGATATTGTTATCAAAATGGAATTGGAACAACAAAAAATGAAGAGAAAGCATTTCAGTGGTACTTGAAATCAGCTGAAGGTGGAAATATTAATGGACGGTGCAGTCTTGCATATTGTTATCAAAATGGAATTGGAGCAACAAAAGATGGAGTGAAAGCATTCCAATGGTACTTGAAATCAGCTGAAGAGGGTAGCTTTACTGGACAGGGTAGTCTTGGATATTGTTATCTCTATGGGATTGGAACAACAAAGAACAAGGAGAAAGCATTTCAGTGGTATTTGAAATCTACAAAAGGTGAAAATACTGTGGCGGTCTGCCCAGAACAAAGAGTAAAGTTACGTCAATCAGTCCCACTAAATCGAACTCTCGTCACACCCCTTTTCGTCTGTTCCTGTTAGGTTTCTCTACCTAATTACGCAGGCTTGTACTATCCCAGTCAGGCTACAACCTGATTACGCCGGTCAAGTACTACAGATATTCTTTAAACAACTACACACACAGGCGTGATCTGAAGGTACGTGAGTAAGTGGAGTAAAAGTATCTTTTTACAGCTCACTACGCAAACTTCCGAATCTTAGCTTCAGACTTTATTCAGTAACTTTATTCAAGAAATTACAAAATTAGTAATAGAGGTATTACGGGCTGTTAACCGTTTCTCACCAATATTACCGTTATCACGAAATAAAAATATTAAAAACGTATCAAATTATTACGGTGTATATTGAAACTTTTAAACTTATTGCAAAGATGTAACAACAAAAATATATCACTGCTTTGGCGTGTCTTATCTCTGCTGCTAAATCAAAACAATATGTTTCTATCTTTATTATTTATTTTTATTATAAAAATGCGTACCAAAAGATTATTATTTTATTATTACAAATTAAGTAAAAGATTTTTGTAATTATTCGGAATATGCCAAAAGAAATTAAAATCNCTACAGATATTCTTTAAACAACTACACACACAGGCGTGATCTGAAGGTACGTGAGTAAGTGGAGTAAAAGTATCTTTTTACAGCTCACTACGCAAACTTCCGAATCTTAGCTTCAGACTTTATTCAGTAACTTTATTCAAGAAATTACAAAATTAGTAATAGAGGTATTACGGGCTGTTAACCGTTTCTCACCAATATTACCGTTATCACGAAATAAAAATATTAAAAACGTATCAAATTATTACGGTGTATATTGAAACTTTTAAACTTATTGCAAAGATGTAACAACAAAAATATATCACTGCTTTGGCGTGTCTTATCTCTGCTGCTAAATCAAAACAATATGTTTCTATCTTTATTATTTATTTTTATTATAAAAATGCGTACCAAAAGATTATTATTTTATTATTACAAATTAAGTAAAAGATTTTTGTAATTATTCGGAATATGCCAAAAGAAATTAAAATCATAAAAATTGTAAAAATGGGCCGATCCTTTTCACATCCTAAATTACCAGTCTATTTTATACACTTTCGAACTTATTTTCCTTCATCCTGTGTTGTCGCGTCTAAACACGTTCTTTTCTATTTTTAAGGATGACACACAAGGATGAAATACTTCGTACAAAGATGAATAATCTGTCATCTAGATGGTAACACACTCATCCAGTTACACTGTCATCTTAATGTCATCTCCCGTGACCTTCGCAACATTTCGAAATCCCGTGCACATCTCATGTGGAATTCGTGCACCCTCAATACTACTGGACAATATAATCTTGGCCGCTGTTATCAAAATGGAATTGGAACAACAAAAGATGAAGAGAAAGCATTTCAGTGGTACTTAAAATCAGCCGAAGGTGGAAATATTAATGGACAGAATAACCTTGGATATTGTTATTCCTATGGGATTGGAACAACGAAAGATGAGGAGAAAGCATTTCAGTGGTATTTGAAATCAGCTGAAGGAGGGAACAGTAATGGACAGTATAATCTTGGTTGCTGTTATAACTATGGGATTGGAACAACAAGAGATGAAGAGAAAGCATTTCAGTGGTACTTGAAATCAGCTGAAGGTGGAAATAGTGACGAACAGAATAATCTTGGTCGCTGTTATCAATATGGGATTAGAACAACAAAAGATGAGGAAAAAGCATTTCAGTGGTACTTGAAAGCAGCTGAAGGAGGGAATAATAAAGGACAGTATAATCTAGGATATTATTATCAAAATGAAATTGGAACAACAAAAGATGAAGAAAAAGCATTTCAGTGGTACTTGAAATCAGTTGAAGGTGGAAATATTAATGGACAGAATAATCTTGGTTTTTGTTATAATTATGGGATTGGAACAACAAAAGATGAAGAGAAAGCATTTCAGTGGTATTTGAAATCAGTTGAAGGAGAAAATATTAATGGACAGAATAATCTTGGTCGATGTTACCAATATGGGATTGGAACAGCAAAAGATGAAGAGAAAGCATTTCAGTGGTACTTAAAATCCGTTGAAGGTGGAAATATTAGTGGGCAGAATAATCTTGGTTTTTGTTATAATTTTGGGATTGGAACAACAAAAGATGAGGAGAAAGCATTTCAGTGGTTCTTGAAATCAGCTGAAGGAGGGAATAGTAATGGACAGTATAATCTTGGTCGTTGTTATAATTATGGGATCGGAACAGCAAAAGATGAAGAGAAAGCATTTCAGTGGTACTTGAAATCAGTTGAAGGGGGAAATATTAATGGACAGAATAATCTTGGTTTTTGTTATAATTTTGGGGTGGGAACAACAAAAGATGAGGAGAAAGCATTTCAGTGGTACTTGAAATCAGCTGAAGGAGGTAATAGTCATGGACAGTATAATCTTGGTCGCTGTTATAATTATGAGATTGGAACAGCAATAGATGAAGTGAAAGCATTTCAGTGGTACATGAAATCAGCTGAAGGTGGAAATAGTGACGGACAGAATAATCTTAGTCACTGTTATCAATATGGCATTGGAACAACAAAAGATGAGGAGAAAGCATTTCAGTGGTATTTGAAATCAGCTGAAGGAGGGAACAGTAATGGACAGTATAATCTTGGTCACTGTTATAATTATGGGATTGGAACAGCAAAAGATGAAGGGAAAGCATTTCAGTGGTACATGAAATCAGCTGAAGGGGGAAATATTAACGGACAGAATAAACTTGGTCGCTGTTATCAATATGGGATTGGAACAACAAAAGATGAAGAAAAAGGATTTCAGTGGTACTTGAAATCAGCTGAAGGTGGAAATATTAATGGACAGATCAATCTTGGTTTTTGTTATAATTTTGGGATTGGAACAACAAAAGATGAAGAGAAAGCATTTCAGTGGTACTTGAAATCAGCTGAAGGAGGGAATAATAAAGGACAGTTTAATCTTGGGTATTTTTATCAAAATGGAATTGGAACGACAAAAGATGAAGAGAAAGCATTTCAATGGTACTTGAAATCAGCTGAAGGAGGGAATAGTAAAGGACAGTATAATCTAGGATATTATTATCAAAATGGAATTGGAACAACAAAAGATGATGAGAAAGCATTTCAATGGTACTTGAAATCAGCTGAAGGAGGGGATGGTGAAGGACAGTGTAAGATTGGATATTGTTATCAAAATGGAATTGGAACGACAAAAGATGAAGAGAAAGCATTTCAGTGGTACTTGAAATCAGCTGAAGGTGGAAGTATTACTATTGCTGAACGGTATACTCTGGGATATTATTATCAAAATGGAATCGGAACAACAAAAGATGAAGAGAAAGCATTTCATTGGTATTCGAAATCAGCTAGAAGAGGAAATAGTAAAGGACAGTATAGGCTTGGGCATTGTTATCAAAATGGAATTGGAACAACAAAAGATGAAGAGAAAGCATTTAAGTGGTATTTGAAATCAGCTAATAGAAGTAATAGTGATGGACAGTATAATCTTGGATATTGTTATTACTATGGAATTGGTACAACAAAAGATGAAGGGAAAGCATTTCAATGGTACTTGGAATCGGCTGAAGGAGGGGATATTGAAGGACAGTGTAAGCTTGGATATTGTTATCAAAATGGAATTGGAACAACAAAAGATGAAAAGAAAGCATTTCAATGGTACTTGAAATCAGCTGAAGGGGGAAATATTACTGGACAGTACAATCTTGGGTATTGTTATCGAAATGGTATTGGAACAAAAAAAAATGAGGTGATGGCATTTCAGTGGTACTTGAAATCAGCTGAAGGGGGAAATATTCCTGGACAGTATAATCTTGGATATTGTTATCAAAATGGAATTGGAACAACAAAAAATGAAGAAAAAGCATTCCTTTGGTACTTTAAATCAGGGTTGGCAGGTGTCTAAATAACTCCAAATGTGACTAGATTTTCGCGCATGAGATGAGATTTGCAATAATAAAAAAATTAACGAAATTGTTTTAAAACTTAAATTTCGGCTAATAAAAATACACTGCCTATAAATAAATAAATATATATTAATTTTGTATCATTAGTTGGATTAATAATACAGTTGACATCAAAAAAATATACCACTTATAAATAAAATAAAATAGATATATCATTAATTCGTATAACTTTTTATTTGATAAATAATGAAAAAAAAATGAAGTAAAATAAAATACGCGGTTCAAATATTTATTTATTTTTTTTAAAAAATTTTTTAATAATCAAAAATATTACGGAAAAGAGAAAAGGAAATAATATAAGCAATTATTTTTATTTATTTACTATTTAC
Source organism: Diversispora epigaea (assembly GCA_003547095.1). Classification (NCBI taxonomy): domain Eukaryota; kingdom Fungi; phylum Glomeromycota; class Glomeromycetes; order Diversisporales; family Diversisporaceae; genus Diversispora; species Diversispora epigaea. Next base: position 372,823 of record PQFF01000186.1, on the reverse strand, counting down.
CTTCGTGAAATATACATATATATATTTGCTTTTTTAAAATTTTTTTTAATAAACAAAATATCATAACACCCTCATAAAAAGAGAAGAAAATATTTTTATTTATTTATTTATATGCTTTATTCATTAGATTGAATTACATTAAATTCTTACGTTAAATAATATTCGTTTTGTATTAGTAAATAATAAATTCTTTTAATATAATAAAATTAATTATTAAAATTTCAAACTTCTTTTTTGAATAATTATATAATAATGTTACTACTATAATCAACTATAATCATCATTATTATGCAATAGGCGAACAAAAAAAATTATGAATATTAAAAGATGATAATTACGTTTGACGCTTAATGTGTCAAATAAGAAAAGTTCATCAGAAGTTAAATAAAATATAATGTTTGACAACAATATGAAAAAAACATGAGACAAAAAATATCCCCAGACCTCAAAAAATCTAAAAAAAAAAAAAAACAATAAAAACAAATTTACAAAATAAATAATACAGAAATATGATTAGTGAAATTAAATGAATTAATTGGTGAAATGACCCAATTTTCATAGTCTNACGCGGTTCAAATATTTATTTATTTTTTTTAAAAAATTTTTTAATAATCAAAAATATTACGGAAAAGAGAAAAGGAAATAATATAAGCAATTATTTTTATTTATTTACTATTTACCTTCGTGAAATATACATATATATATTTGCTTTTTTAAAATTTTTTTTAATAAACAAAATATCATAACACCCTCATAAAAAGAGAAGAAAATATTTTTATTTATTTATTTATATGCTTTATTCATTAGATTGAATTACATTAAATTCTTACGTTAAATAATATTCGTTTTGTATTAGTAAATAATAAATTCTTTTAATATAATAAAATTAATTATTAAAATTTCAAACTTCTTTTTTGAATAATTATATAATAATGTTACTACTATAATCAACTATAATCATCATTATTATGCAATAGGCGAACAAAAAAAATTATGAATATTAAAAGATGATAATTACGTTTGACGCTTAATGTGTCAAATAAGAAAAGTTCATCAGAAGTTAAATAAAATATAATGTTTGACAACAATATGAAAAAAACATGAGACAAAAAATATCCCCAGACCTCAAAAAATCTAAAAAAAAAAAAAAACAATAAAAACAAATTTACAAAATAAATAATACAGAAATATGATTAGTGAAATTAAATGAATTAATTGGTGAAATGACCCAATTTTCATAGTCTAGAATTGAGCAAGTTTAAAAAGGACTTCGGTAAAAGTATTTGTTTATTTAATTAGCCACGAAATTTATTAAGAAATTATATGGTATGAGCCTGTGAAATAATAATACAATATGCTTTTTCCGAATGTGAACCTGTGAAATAACAATACATTATATTTCATTATTAAAATTATTTTTTTTCCAAATAAATTGAGTGTAATAAAAATAACACTTTATTAATCACACGAAAAACGAAATAATTAATACGCCGCGTTTATTTATTAATCGCACGAAAAAAAGATGAATGTTTTATCTGTCTATTGTATTAATAAATTATTAGTTGATTAAATTCAAAAAATTTATCGAAAATTGTTAGCGATCCAATTTCTATACGCAGAATTTATTTATTAATTGCGCGAAAAAAAATAAACGTTTTTTTATTGGTTGCATAAATAAATTATTAGTTAATTAAACATTAAAATTACTATTTACCTTTACAATCTTATTTGTATTATTTTCAGCATTGGCATCTGAAATCAGAAAAATGTCCTTGCACATATCACCTTTTTTAAATTTTTCTAAATCATATTCATTATTTTTTGATTCTTGAGAATAAAATGCTATAATATGAATGAATATATTTATATTTGGATGTTTTAAAAAAGAAATGCCAACAGCATTCACCATAAAGTTTTCTTTTGTAGTGTATTAGCCAATATAACAAATTGTGCTTAAATTAAGAAATTTTTTTTTGTTGAAAAATTGACTTTTAGACGAAAAAAAAACTTTTTTTTGTTGAAGAAAATCAATTTATTTAAATAAATTTTATCTCGTGCTTCTTATCTCATGATTCATTGTTTTTTTTTTTTTTTTTTTTTTTTTTT
>PQFF01000186.1:346097-370386 GCA_003547095.1 Diversispora epigaea | reverse complement strand
TTTTTTTTTTTTTTTTTTTTTTTTTTGTTTTCGACAAAAGAAAAAAATTAATATATTTAATCAACCTCTGTTCGTTGAGGGAAAATTTTTTCCTCCTGTTTCTACCTCTAATTCTAATTCTAAATTTTTATTAGAATTTAGAATTAAAATTCTAATTAGAATTTAGAGAATTATTAATTGCTGATCCGCATGTGATGGGTAGAAATTATCTTAGTAAAATGTGGGGCGTTACACATGTAGATCATTACGGCATATTAACTAAAAGCTTTATACATGTGACACTATAAGTATTTATATAAAATATATCATGTGTTACATCTCTAATAAGCGATTTATATAAAGAAAAGTTTCTTTTTTATTTTATTATTGAAAGTTTTATATAGGGGAATTACAGATTTCATAATACTTTTATATATACTGAATTTCGAAAAAATTTCAAAAAACAATATGTTTAACTTCTTTTTTGTCGTTTTCTGGCTTTGTTAGGTTCATTTTGAATATTATTATTGGTAGAGCTATCTACTATAATATTTTCTTCCAAAGCTTTTTCCGACATTTCTTTTCTAGAAGCTGCATTATATCTTCCTATCCATCCTTTGATAGTTTTAACTTCAGGAATTTCGTTTATAGAAAGTTCATTTTCTTTCACTAATTCTTTCAGACTTTCATACATCTTTTCTGCAGTATACCGGTCTTTTGGATTAAGGTTACCTGCATGAAAATAAGCTTGCAAATATTGTACAACTTTTTTGCTTATACGTTTTCCTCCTCCTTTGTTACCCATTTTTTGATTTTCTTTAAGTGCCCAGCCTAGTTTTAATGGAAATACAGTATCAATCCTATCAATAATTATAAGAATTAGTTTTTTTTTTAAAAAAAAATTTCAAAATAAAAAAAAAAATAACATACGCCATTTGATCTTGTGTATCTAATTTATAATAAAATAATATTGTTATAATCTAATTTCATTATTTATAAATTTTACAAATTGTACCTACTTTTATTTTGTAATAAATTATACATTTCATTACTTTGTATTGAGTCTATTATGTATAAAAATAAATAAATAAATAAATTATTACGAATTTTTATAGTTTATTAATTTTAAAATACCTTTTTTCATTGGTAATGATGATAACCATGGTATTTTTGATTGAGTAGGAGTTGTAAACTCAGGATTGGGACGATTTGTTTTACCACAAAAGGTATTAATTTCAGCAGGAGAAAATTCTTTCCAATTTCCGATGTTTGGAAGTGATCTTGCTCTTATATATCCTTCAAAATTTCCATTTATTGGCCAATCCCATGCAAACCATTTTGATATACCGGGAATTGTTTTAGTTTTTTTATTAGAATTACTAAATTTGAAATAAAAATAAATTATATAAAATAATTCAAACAAATATGCTATATTTATTTTTAAAAATTTATACCATTGTTCTTCAATATTATTATCATCATTATTCTTATCTCGATTAGGTTCAATTTGAGCAACTGATGTTCCGCTTAATTTTTCTATTGCTTTTTCAATATCTTTACCTGATGTAAGTTCACAACCAATTCGAACATATCTTTTTATTGCATGAGCAATCTTTTTTTATTTTAGAAGAGAAATGTTGTATTAATAACAAATATAATAAAAAATATAATAAAAAATATAATAAAAAATATAATAAAAAAATAATAATCGTTGACATACTGTTGCATGGTGGGAATCTACAGTTGTCTTTGCCTCACCAGGCTCTAAAAATATCCATCCACGTACTTCTATTCCATACCAATCATACCAGTGACTTATAATAGCCATAAGTTCTGAATTATGATAATGACCACCATTATCTGAAATAATCTTAATCCAATGTGGTCGAGGATTTATGGTATTAAACACAGCTTCAAAACATGATGCCGTGAACCATGCATCCTGTTTTGTATCACAAGACCAATGGTCATGTGCTTGAATTTTCATTTTTTCGTTATCTTTTTTTTGAAAAACAAGAGTAGTATGAAGAGTCCAACCTCTTTTACCAAAAAATTCACTTTTGGTTTCTCTAGCAGTTGCAGGAAGAATTCGCATCTTATAATCAACTATTATAATAGCACCATTTTCATCCAATTCATTTAATACTGCATTAAATTGTGCTCCTAAATATTTTTTTCTGGTTTGATGTGCCAAGTAACAAATAAGTTTTTCTTGATATTCTAATAATAACGTATTATAAGAATGATCTAATATATTAGACAAATATATAAAAATTTCAAAAAATTGATCACATGCTATACAACGTGAAAAATGTTTTTCTTTGCATTCACCAAATGCATATAATAAACAATGATTTATACAGTCCACATGATTTGTTGTTCCATTATCATATACAAATAATTCATTTTCATAATCTCTTTTTAAATGTCGACGAAGCATTTCAAGTTGAGTTATTATATTATTCTAAAAATATTATTTTTGATTAGTATTTTTATAATTAAAAAAATCAATAAATAATTACATATTTTTTTACCTTTATTTTTTTATCAGTAACATTATTTGAAACCAATTCAATCAAATCCTCAAATGGTTGATAAGCATAATCATTACAAATAAGGCAGAGCCCACCCAAGTCATCCCGGTATTTGAATTGTCCATTTTGTAATCGAGCCATAAAAGATGTTCTTTTCATTCCATCAGGATGTTTCATGGAAAATTTCTCCCATAATGCACTTTTTTGATCTTTAAGGTAAAGGATAGGTAATTGTGTTTTTTTGTCAATATGATAAGAACTCATATTTACATTTTCCTTATCTGCAAAAAATAATTCAAATTCTCTTTCTTTAATTTCAGCCATTTTTTTGCGAATAATAATAGGTTTTTCAATACTTTTGCATCCTGGACCATTTTTCTGATAATGTTTACGAGCAGAATGAATTGTTTTTGGTGAAACCTATATAGAATTATAATTATTATTAATAAATTTTATCCATTACAAATTTATTAGTAAATTTACAAATAAAAAAAAATTCTTTATTTTTTTTTCTTATATTTTTATTAACAAAAATCTTATTACATCAATAATAAATAATTACATCAATAAAGTATATAAAGAGTATTGTNAAGTATTCTTATAAAATTCTATTTCATCATTTTTCAATATTGAATATTGGGTGGTATTTAAAAATCCAGTGAAGTATAAATTGCGAATTGTTTCTTTATCATTTTTAGGATCTTTAGCACAGCTCCAAAATTCAATCTATAAATATATAATTTTTTAGCAATAATATAAAAAATAATCAAATAATATTACTTATATTACTTACATCAGATATATCTTTTTCAAATGGAGTAATATTATTACATCCAACTGCCTCAAAAATAGCTCTCCATGCTCTAAGTTCACGTGTACCAAGTTTATGATCATTATTATATATTTCTTCTATAAAACTTTTTATTTCAATTATAGTACATTTTTGATTATTCCAACGGTTGAATACACGATACCAAATTTCTTCATTTCCGGATACATGTTTTTTTAAATGTAATTTGAACATATTTTGCATTATCACTTCATCATTCCAATTATCACGGGTACATTTACTAGGTAATAATTTTCCATATCGTTCTTTGATTTTCTGTTGCACTGTTGAATGATTTATTCCAAAAAGATCGGTACCATTATAATTTTGTAGTAATTGAGTTTGATTCCAAACTAAAGAAGCCGTCGTATCTTGGAATTGTTTTACAATTTGACCATCACGAAAAATACTAATAAAAAATAATTGGTTTTCAATTTTTTGCCATATTATACTTTGTTTTTGTTTGTATTTATATGTAAAACAAGAAGAAAACCCTTCATCATTATTTTTATTTGAAATAGATACTATATAGATCTTAATGTTATCCAAGTGTATTATAAAAGGTCGAAAATCTACATCTTTGAGGATTTGTTGAATAGTATAAGAATCATGAAATCCTAACATTGTTGTACCCGGGTATTTTGTTTTATTTTGACCAAATACTTTTCTATAAATTGTATTTATGGCTTGGGAAGAATTAGATAAAACTCCACTATTAGTTCCTTCTCCTTCACAAATAAATCCTGGCATATTTGAATTATTTATGTTACGAACTATCCTAACATTAAAATGTTTATTATTGAGTTTTATCGCAACTTGAAAACCAAGCCTAATTGGAATAGGAGAACTGAAATCTTCAGATTTAGAATTGTCAAAATACCACCAATCTCGTAAAAAAGGGCCATAATGAAGTTCTGGGACCAGAACACCATCGGCAACAAGCTTTCCAGGAGTAAAATGTTCATTTGACATTTTTAATTAGTCAGGAACGCTAGATTTGAAACGCGTTCATTTTTAATATAAATCTTAGCCCCATGATAATCATATAAAATTTCTACCCGTCACATGAGGATCAGCAATTAAGAATTATTAGAAAAATGGCAGGTTTAGGAATACTATATTAGGGAATTTTTTTGAAAAAGAAATTGTTTACATTGACCACCTTCCAAAATCTACATTCTTATATTTCGTAATGAGATTCGGGATCTGAAATTTCTAATGCAGATCGGTTATACAAAATAGAAATAACGAATTTTCAAGACAAAGCAATTTTCAATTTTAGAAATCAGCTGCAGATCGGTTATACAAAATAAATAAGATGTCTATATTAATTTTTCAAAAGGCGTATAAAGTTCTAATTGTAGAAACAATGAAATGCAAATGTTGATCGACGTGAATCATAAACGACCACGATTAGAAATTTCAACTTAACTATCCTCAAAAATTACTTATAATTACATATCCTAAAACATATAAATTATTTAATTAAATATAATTTTTACTATTCCTTATAATCTTGGTTTATATATAAATTAAATTAAATCTCAAAATTCAATCTTTTTAAAACTTATGTTCTCTGCATAAATGGAAAATATAAATTGCAATGAAAATGGTTCCACAAAAAACGAAGAGGAAGTATTTCAGTCATACTTGAAATCAGCCGAAGAAGGAAATATTACTGGACAGTATAATCTTGGATATTGTTATCACTATGGGATTGGAACAACAAAAGATGAAGAGAAAGCATTCCAATGGTACTTAAAATCAGCTGAAGGAGGGAATAGTAAAGGACAGAATAATCTTGGATATTATTATCAAAAAGGAATCGGAACAACAAAAGATGAAGAAAACGCATTTCTGTGGTACTTGAAATCTGCCGAAGGTGGAAATATTAATGGACAGTATAATCTTGGAGATTGTTATTGCTACGGGATAGGAGTAACAAAAAATGAAAAGAAAGCATTTAATTGGTACTTGAAATCAGCTGAAAGGGGAAATGTTACTGGACGGTGTAGTCTTGGATATTGTTATCAAAATGGAATTGGAACAACAAAAGATGAAGAGAAAGCATTTCAGTGGTACTTGAAATCGGCTGAAGGGGGAAATAGTGATGGACAGCATAATCTTGGATATTGTTATCAAAATGGAATTGGAACGACAAAAGACGAAGAGAAAGCATTTCAGTGGTATTTGAAATCAGCTGAAGGGGAAAACATTATTGGACAGTGTAGTCTTGGATATTGTTATCATTATGGGATTGGAACAACCAAAGATGAAGAGAATGCATTTCAGTGGTACATGAAATCAGCTGAAGGAGGGGATAGTAACGGACAGTATAATCTTGGACGTTGTTATCAAAATGGAATTGGAACAACAAAAGATGAAGAGAAGGCATTCCAATGGTACTTGAAATCAGCTGAAGGGGGAAATTTTACTGGTCAGTGTAGTCTTGGATATTATTATCACTACGGAATTGGAACAACCAAAGATGAAGAGAAAGCATTTCAGTGGTATTTGAAATCAGCCGAAGGGGGAAATATTACTAGACAGTATAATCTTGGATATTATTATCAAAATGGAATTGGAACAACAAAAGATGAAGAGAAGGCATTCCAATGGTACTTGAAATCAGCTGAAGGGGGAAATTTTACTGGTCAGTGTAGTCTTGGATATTATTATCACTACGGAATTGGAACAACCAAAGATGAAGAGAAAGCATTTCAGTGGTATTTGAAATCAGCCGAAGGGGGAAATATTACTGGACAGTATAATCTTGGATATTATTATCAAAATGGAATTGGAACAACAAAAGATGAAGAGAAAGCATTTCGGTGGTATTTGAAATTAGCCGAAGGAGGAAATAGTAGAGGACAATTTAGGCTTGGGTATTGCTATCAAAATGAAATTGGAACGATAAAAGATGAAGAGAAAGCATTTCAGTGGTACTTGAAATCAGCTGAAGGGAGAAGCATTACTGGACAATGTTGTCTTGGATATTGTTATCACTATGGGATTGGAACGACCAAAGATGAAGAGAAAGCATTTCAGTGGTATTTGAAATCTGCTGAAGGCGGAAATATTATTGGACAGTATAATATTGGATATTATTATCAAAGTGGAATTGGAACAACAAAAGATGAAGAGAAAGCATTTCTGTGGTACTTGAGATCAGCTGAAGAAGGGGATAGTGATGGACAGTATAATCTTGGACGTTGTTATCAAAATGGAATTGGAATTACAAAAGATGAAGAGAAAGCATTCCAATGGTACTTGAAATCAGCTGAAAGAGGAAATGTTACTGGAGAGTGTATTCTTGGATATTGTTTACACTATGGGATTGGAACAACAAAAGATGAAGAGAAAGCATTTCAGTGTTTCTTGAAATCGGCTGAAGGTGGAAATATTATTGGACAGTATAATCTTGGATATTATTATCAAAATGGAATTGGAACAACAAAAGATGAAGAGAAAGCATTTCAGTGGTATTTGAAATTAGCTGAAGAAGGAAATAGTAAAGGACAGAGTAGGCTTGGGCGTTGTCATCACTATGGGATTGGAACAACAAAAAATGAAAATAAAGCATTTCAGTGGTACTTGAAATCAGCTGAAGAAGAGAATTGTGAAGGACAGTATAATCTTGGATATTGTTATCACTATGGGATTGGAACAACAAAAGATGAAGAGAAAGCATTTCAGTGGTACTTGAAATCAGCCAAAGGTGGAAATATTTCTGGACAGTATAATCTTGGATATTGCTATCAAAATGGAATTGGAACAACAAAAGATGACGAGAAAGCATTTCAGTGGTACTTGAAATCAGCTGAAGGGGGAAATATCAATGGACAGTGTAGTATTGCATTTTGTTACCAAAATGGAGTTGGAACAACAAAAGATGACGAGAAAGCATTCCAATGGTACTTGAAATCAGCTGAAGGGGGAAGCATTACTGGACAGTGTGGTCTTGGATATTGTTATCACTATGGAATTGGAACAACAAATATTCAAGAGAAAGCTTTTCAGTGGTACTTGAAATCTGCTGAAGTTGGGAATAGTAATGGACAGTATAATATTGGTCGCTGTTATAATTATGGGATTGGAACAACAAAAGATGAAGAGAAAGCATTTCAGTGGTACTTGAAATCTGCTGAAGGGGGGAATAGTAATGGACAGAATAATCTAGGTGACTGTTATAATTATGGGATTGGAACTACAAAAGATGAAGAGAAGGCATTTCAGTGGTTCTTGAAATCAGTTGAAGGTGGAAATATTAATGGACAGAATAATCTTGGTCGTTGTTATCAAAATGGAATTGGAACAACAAAAGATGAAGAGAAAGCATTTCAGTGGTACTTGAAATCAGCTGAAGGGGGAAATATTTTGGGACAGAATAATCTTGGATATTGTTATCAAAATGGAATTGGAACCACAAAAGATGAAGAGAAAGCATTCCAATGGTACTTGAAATCAGCTGAAGGGGGAGGTTTTACTGGACAATGTAGTCTTGGATATTGTTATCGCTATGGGATTGGAGCAACCAAAGATGAAGAGAAAGCATTTCAGTGGTACTTGAAATCAGCCGAAGGGGGAAATATTCCTGGACAGTATAATCTTGGATATTGTTACTTAAATGGAATTGGTACAACAAAAGATGAAGAGAAAGCATTTCGGTGGTTCTTGAAATCAGCTGAAGGAGGGGATAATGAAGGACAGTGCAAGCTTGGATATTGTTATCAAAATGGAATTGGAACGATAAAAGATGAAGAAAAAGCATTTCAGTGGTACTTGAAATCAGCCGAAGGAGAAAATATTTCTGGACAGTATAATCTTGGGTATTGTTATCAAAATGGAATTGGAACAAAAAAAGATAAGGAGAAAGCATTTCAGTGGTACTTGAAATCAGCCGAAGGTGGAAATATTCCTGGACAGTATAATCTTGGATATTGTTATCAAAATGGAATCGGAACAACAAAAGATGAAGAAAAAGCGCTTCAGTGGTACTTTAAATCAGGGTTGGCAGGTGTCTAAATGACTTCAAATGACTTGATGACCTACGAAATTGTCATTTGGGCATTTCACCAATCATGTCTGTATTATTTATTTTGCAAATTTATTTTATTGTTTTTTTTTGGACTTAGATTTTTTAGACCTTGTTACACATGTTATTTTCACTTTGTCGTAAAACATTATATTTTCTTTAGCTCTGATGGCCTTTTCTTATTTGGCACGTTAAACGCCAAACGTAATTATCATCTTTTAATATTCCATAAATTTTTTGTTCGCCTATTGCACAATAATGATAGTGATGATGATTATAGTAATAATATTATTATATAATTATTCAAAAAAGAAGTTTGAAAATTTTAATAAATAATTTTAATATTAACGAATTTAATTTAACGTATGCAATTTAACGCAATTCAATCCAATGAATAAAGTATATAAAAAATATATATGATTACTAAAATAATAGCAAAAAGATCCGTTGCTTTGATGTTTCAAGTATTTTATAATAAATTTTGAATATTTTTATAATGTTTTTCGTTAAAAATTTAAAATTCCAAAATGAAATACAACGCCAAAAACACCAACAAAAGAAAAAACACTAAAAATCACATGTAAACATAAATGATGACTAATTCTCTACGTAAATACTTTTTATATCATAATTATAAATTATATTGCCTGATATATTTCCCAACTGATTAAAAAATTTCGAAATTTTAGATCTAAAATACAAAAAAAAAGAATTATTATCTTCCTTAGAAATAATGAATCGTGCTGATTTAAAAATAGTTGAATAAAAATTATGAATTTGTTAAAAGTATCTGATGATGACGACTCTACTGCCATTACAATTAATGACCTCCAATTCGAAGAAAAAATAGTTTGAATGATCAATATAAAATACAACATTCACAACATTCCAGTATCTTAATCATCAAAAGATACAACAAAGATAACAGATACAACCTTTATCATCTCAAATCTTGTCATAAACGTCAACTTCTTTAGGCAACTCTTATCAATTTCTCTACCAAATCTTTTATTACAACTGTCGACTCCTTTATCACAATTAATACTTCTTTATCACAATAATCCTCCTATAATACAATTTTCATTCTTTTTCATCACCTTTAATATGACACAAATCGATCAGAATTATCTTCAATTATGAAAATCAAATCTAATGATAATTTTTTTGACCTTTCGGTTCAATCACAATCAAATTTTCTAACTACAACCATAACAACAGCTACAACAAACTTCCACAACAACAATCACAACAATTGCCACAGCAAAAATTCAACAATCACCATCACAACAACAATCATCACAGTAGTCATCACAACAGCAGTTATCCAATAATAGAAAACTCAATCAATAAAATTTTATAATTTTTAATGCATTATCATCCTGTACATGGATTTTTTCAAAATTATCTAATATTGAATCAAAAATCGAAAGAGCATGGTTTCGTACACAAAGGATGCAAAATGAATTACTAAAAGAAAGACAAAAGGTAAGTGGCATAAGTTTAAATTATTAATAATTTATTATAATTAATTAATCAAAATTAAATTATTCAATTAAATTAATAGATATTTCCAACCGAAACCAGAGCCATAATAATTCCTACAGATTCATCATTTTATAGATTATGTTTAGATCTTGAACCAAGATTCAAACTTAATTCAAACAACCTAAATTTAAGATTGGAGTTTTAATTGGGTGAAAATAGTAAGTGAAGCGTCCGGAAAATCTTTAATTACCAGATATAAGAAAATAATTCAGAATATTAGAATATAATAATTCGGAAAATTTGTTGTAAAATCTGTAATATTTAAATTTATATAAATGTGTTTATTTATATTGTATATATGAGAGAAATATTTTTTTTGTCAAATTGGTCATAATTCATAAAAATTTAACAATATGATACGATCTTCTTTGACAGGAGAATTATTATATTCATTTTCCACTTTTCGAGCTTATCTTTAGATTTACGTACAAGATTATTATTTTTTATTGCAAAAAAATTCATTACATCAATAAAAATCAAATTATCAAATACTAAAAATTAAAAGCTAAAAAAATAATTTAAATGAGAATTGATTTAAAGGATAAAGATAAATAATAATAAGCGTCAGGAAATTATTTTATTCAATGTATTTGATAAATCATGTGTAAACCGCATAAATAACGATATATATTTATTTGCACAAACTATATATTTATATATGATATATACATATATATGCATGTGTACAATATGCATCATATATAATATATATACAGTGTGGTGTAAACCGCAATAAAGCAGTGAAAATACAAAACAATAATTTTAAATTTAAAAAAATTTTTTTTGTCACCTACAAATAACAATGTATCTTTTTTTACGAATCAACGAAAAAGGAAAAAAGAAATAGTTAAAATAATTACATGTGATTCAGAGTAACTAAGAATATCGAAATGTAGTGTAATGTTTGACAAAATCACTAAATAAAATATATTACCTTATAAGAATGATGCACAGCAAGATTTTAAGGTTTATAACGTCTATTGTGTGGTTTTAAAGTTTTAATTAAAAAAAATGACTTTTAAATTTTTTGATAAATTATCTCAAGATTTTTCGGAACTTCTCAATGACAAAAAAGATTATAACGTTGTCATCGAAGTTGATAAAGAAGGAAATAAGAAATCTTTTACTGCACATTCAGTTGTCTTACGTTATCGTTCACCGTACTTTGATAAAGAATTAGAGAACGCTACTACGAATAAAAATCATATTAAAACTGTTATAAAACCAAATATTTCTTCTCAAATATTTGAAATTATTCTTAAGTAAGTTAAAAAAAATATTTTTTACTTCGAACATTAAATTAATTATATTATCTCGAGATTAAAAATGTAAAATACACTTTATAGATATATCTATGGTGGAATTGTCGATATTGGAAATGCGGATACCAAAACTATTTATAAATTAATGTTCAATGCGAACGAATTAGATCTTGAAGAACTATCAGTAAAATTAGAAAGTTACCTTATCGAATCTAAAGCTTCTTGGTTAAGAACTCATTTCTCCCTTATTTATTATTCAATCTTTGATAGTAACGAATTTAAAGGTTTGAAAAGATTTTATAATGATATTATCGCAAAACATCCAAATTTGATTTTTGAATCAAGAGATTTCACTTCACTTCAAGAAGCAGCATTGATTTCTATTTTGAAAAGAGATGACTTGAAAGTTGAAGAAATTAAAATTTGGGATTACGTTATCAAATGGGGAATTGCACAAAATTCTACTTTACCCGCCAATTCAAAAGAATGGTCTAATGAAAATTTCGAGGCTTTGAAAATAACTCTACAACACTGTTTGCCACTTATCCGATATTTTCATATTTCCAGTGATGATATTTGGGAGAAAGTGAAACTTTACGAAAAAATTCTTGAGAAACAGCTTTGGGATGACATAATCCAACATCATATTTTCCCAAATAAACCTATTAAATCTCTTGTTTTGCCAGCGAGAATCATTTCCAATCCTGGATTACCTTCAACAGTGAATGAATCATTCTCAACTGTAATCAACAAAGAACATGTCGCAAAACTTTCATCAGATATCTCAAACATGAATATCCATAATAGTCATCCTTTAAATAGTGACTCACAAGGTATTCATTTTACTATATTTTTGTAACCTCTGCACGTTAATCATGTTATTCATAATATTTAATTACAGGTTATTATCTACAATCTCAAAGATTATATGTATGTATCGTAATCTTTAATATTAATTTTATATATATATGTATTTCATTTATCACGAATATTAATTTCCATCCATTTTTATTTATCCAAGGATCCCGCGATGGAAGATAATTGTAAAGAAATGATGGAACGTTATACTAAAGATCATCGTTCTGACCTTGGATTTGAAACTCCCAATATCTGCACTGCTGGGTATCATTGTTGTTACGGTGATGATAAAGGATTAGTCTATCATCTTGGTTATAAAGGTGATAGAATTACTGCTAATTATAATTTTAGTGGTTCAATAGAACCTCTTGTTTTACTCACAATAAAAAATTGTAGTGTAAATAAGATGCTCCCAATATTTCAATCACTTGAAGAAGGAAATGCGGATTTTAAAATAGTATCAAACACCACTGGAAAAAATGTATTTCATTATTTATGGGAAAACAGTATGATTACCACCAAAGGTATAAATGAAAAATCTGGAACCGACAAATTTATTAAAAATCTTGACAAGATTATTGAATTCCTGGTAGATAAAGAGTGTGATATTAATGCATTAGATAAAGACCATAGAACAATTTTATCATATATTTTAACTGAACAATATTCTCAAAATGATTTCATCCCAATTATTGAATTATTATTTAAGCATGGAGCGAATCCAAATGTACCAACACATTTAAAAGCCCCTCAAAAATTTCATGCTCCTAGTGCATTGTTTTTAGCTATAAAATTTTATTGGCCTATCGAAGTATTGGATTTATTATACGATAATAATGCTAATGGAGACCTAACAAATGAAGACGATCATAATTTATTAATGTTAACCGTGATCGAAGAAAAAAAGCAACCAGAAGCAATGCGTTGGGTACTGAATCATATTCCTTCTGCAAGTGATTCAAAAAGTCGTAAAGCGGCAAGTAAACATATTAGACATATGGCAATGACTTATAAAGACGTCAAACAAGATAATGGTCGCGGTGAAGCAAGGAGGGTATTGAGTGAATGGAGGGGAAGTTCGGGAAAAAGCAATAGAAATTTAGTCCTTGAAAACATGCAACTCAAAAAAGAAATGAAAAAAAATGGTGATTCTTCAAGTAAAAGTAAATTCAAAAAAGTCGAAAAACATAATAAGACGAGTGATGAGGATGAAGGATAAAAAATATTCTTTTAAAAAAATAAAGAAAAATGTAGATAGAGAATCAGGATAAGAATTAATATTTTTTTTTATATAGGAGTTTGTAAAAGTAACATTTTATTGTATAATACATCCAATTCTCTAAACTATTTGAATTATTTAAGAACTTTTATTGAAATTATTTCATAAATTATTTCATAAATTATTTCATGTTATTTTATTATTAGTAAATATTATTATTAAAGAAATTTTCATTTTTAAGATTTAGTAAAGTAAATAAAAATTGTTGGAATATTTTATTCTTTATTAAAAATAATCACATAAGTCAATATCTTATTATACAGATCTTGAATTAATCAAATTTTTTTGCCTTATTATTATTCCTTCGCCTCCAGTTTTGTGGTTGATTATTTTCTCTTCTTGTATTTGACGTCCTTTAGTAGAACTTGATCAGCTATGCTGCTCTCTCTTGAGTTACGAGAGTTAGGGAGTTATTAAATTGTTATTAAAATCTCTAAATTGAGGTTTGCTTTCTTGGTGCATTGACAGCTGCTAATTGTTGTCGTTTTTTCAATTCCAATAAACAAAGAGAATGACAAAAAAATATTACAAAGAATAATTTAGATAAATAAAATTTTTATAATATTTATAAACTACTAAAATTGCTTCAAGTTTATCATCCAAGAATTTACAAGCTAGAAACTAACAAAGAATCAGGAAACAATCTTCCACCGATTGTTCTGAAACGAAGGTGGCAATAAATTTAATGATTATTTATCATTAAAAGAATAATTTTCCTTAATAGATTCTGTCGATAAAAATCGAGCATAAATCTCTTCATTTCTGCAACGAAAACTTGCGCAGGAATTTTGCTCTTAATTTTGAATTATTCTAGGGCTTTATAATTCCCAATTGATTTAACGAATCGTAAAATTTTCTATCTACAAAAAAAGAATTAATATCTTCCTTCACAAATCTCATTAAAATATAAATAGAAGAATAAAAATTGTGAATTTTGTAAAAGAATCTGATAATGGCAAAGTCGGCTCTGTTTTGGATCAAATGATTTCATTTAATTCGAAGAAAAAAAAGATAATCGAGAAAATTGGTGGTACATAAAGTCTTAATGAAATCAATAGTTTAAATAACAGCTACAACAATATCAATAGAATTTTATTTCCTAATAACAAAAGGAAATATACATGTAACAACATTAGCATCATTCGCAAATATTAATGCCAACTTCTTCAACATCCATAATAATCATCAACAGATACAACCTTTACTATGATATCAAATAATTTCATAAACATCAACTCCTTTACCGTACCGAATCTTTTATTACAACCATCCACTCATTTATCGCAATTAACGACTAATTTATTATATTTTAAAAATTAATTATCATTTGAGCAATCAAAATTAAATTAATAAATTCAATCAATAGCTGTATTTTAAATGTGTATTTCCAACCGAAAGAAGTGCCATGACAATTCCTACTAACCGTCCAGTCATCACTTGTGATCACCGTCATCGTATCAGGTCGTTCATCGCTTGTTATTATTACCGTAGTGGGTTTTTAGGCCGATATTCGTCCATTGTTGGATTCTAAAAACAAATAATGCACAGAATTGTATATTCATTTGTTATATTATTATAAGGGGGTTTTTTTAACGCACCTGCGTTTTGGTGCATGGGGTTATTGGTGACCATGACATTCAAGGTAAAGTTCTAAAACTTAATAACTCTCCTAAATAATAAGTATATATTAATGTTTTGATTTGATTACGATGAATAATTTCTTGTCTTAACAATTGAAATACTGTATCGATAGACTGTTCCCAAGGGTCAGTAAGTCTGTATGGGTCTATTTGTTGAATAGGTACATTTCCTTCAATATTCAAAAGGTCTTGTTTATATAAATGCATTTTGTCTAAAAATCGCTGGTTTCATGTCATGCTGACTAAATTTTCTAAAAGTGGAGAGTCTACTGTTTAAATATTAATTAAAGTTACGCATAGTATCACTATTTTTGATAACCTAATTTCTATTAATTTACACAGAGTTATCTATTACTAATTGTGGCTCCCACGTGGTACGGCCTTTATATAATTTTAGTCGATCGGCATGTATCAATTCCTTCAAGGGTTGATTGAATTGATTTTTCAGGGCATAAGCTCCTTTATCTAAGCATTTACTTATGATAAATGGTCCTTTCCATCGGTTATCAAGTTTTCCAGACCATTGTTTATCCAACCGAGAGTCATACATTAAAACTTTGTCACCTTCCTTATATTTAACAATCTGTGGAATTTTTTCTCGGTGACGTCGTTCCTGTGACTTTTGAGACTTCTGTATATTATCCCTAGCTTTTTGTCGATAAACTGGTAATTGATCGATTAGTTCATAAGCTCGTTGCAGAATAGTATCTTCAAGATCATATTCAACAATTTCTTGTTGACCATCGATTTCAATTGGTAATCGGGCTTCTCTTCCATGGTTTAAAAAGAATGGAGTATATTTGGTGGTATTTTGTTTATTTGTCCGATAAGCAAATAATATAGAGGTTATATAATTATCCCAATTCATAGGGTCTCGGACTTTCTTTAAACCTTCACAAAGTGTTTGGTTAAAACGTTCCACTAATCCATTAGTTTGCAGATGATATGGTGATGAAAAGCGATGTTCCATCTTAAATTTATCACTCAACTCATCAATTACTTTATTTTTAAAATGTGTGCCTTGGTCCGATATTAACACTGTCGGGGCACCATGTCGACAAATAATTTCATCATAAATAAACTGAGCAACAGCTTTGGCAGTTGCATTTGTTAACGGTTTTGCTTCTGGCCATTTGGTAAGGTAATTCATGGCAACTACAATATATCGATTTCCTCAAGAGGTAACTGGTAATGGTCCTACAATATCAATTCCAATTTGTTCAAAAGGTTGTCCAACAGGTATGGTGTGTAAAGGTTCCGTCTTTTTCGGTCTTCCAAACTTTTGGCAAGAGTCACAACTTTGAATATACTCTTTAATGTCATCAAACATTTGGTTCCAATAATATTTATCTTTCACACGGTTATAAGTGGCTTCTATGCCTAAATGTCCTAAGGTGGGGTGATTATGCATATACTTGCACGCTAAATTATTTTGGGGCCCCAAAATTGCAATTTTGGGGAAAAAAGTCGAAATAGTTTTTCATAGAAGACGAAATTATTTTACTTAAAACCCGAAATTTTTTAACCACCTAGATAAATTCTTTGATTAAAGATACATATAACTAGATACTTTTTTTACTTCCATATATAGAATAGATTCTGCATAAATCTCAAAAAGTCGAAATACCTCAAAAATCCAAAATCAATTTTGGGAACATGTATAATTATGCATCATGTATAACAGGGGTTACATTTCATGCCTCCCTATTACTTTGATGAACTGTTGATTATTTCTGCGTGGTTTCTTAAATAATTGTTCATTGTATAATTGAAAATGTTTAACTTTGTTTAAAAATTATTTGCGTTTGTGAGGTGATTGGAGTTCAGGAAATATCTGATTGTTTAAATAATTATAAAATTGTTGGTATAGGGTTAAATCCATATTGATTTAGGTTATTTTAATAAATTCTACTAAATGTTTTGCTAAGACACCGACAACTTGGTTCAAATTGTAATTTTATATCGGATTTATTTCTTTTATAATTATTTGTTTAATTAAAGACGAGATAACGCGTCAGCGTTAGTGTTTTCTTTTCCTGATTTGTGTTGTACTTCAAAATAATACGGTTGTAAACGTAATATCCATCTCGCCAATATTCCTTTTGGTACACTTGAATATAACCATTTTAATGCAGAATGGTCAGTTATTAAAACAAAATGTTTAAATCCCAAGTAGGAATAGAAATGTTCAACTGCCCAAATAACAGCTAAACATTCAAGTTCAGTTGTGCCATACTGTTTTTGTGCTCCCACAAGACTTTTACTGGTGTAAGCAATGACTTTTTCATGTCCTTCATCATTGCGTTGACTCAAAACAGCTCTTAACCCTTGTGCAGAACCATCTGTAGTTAAGTAAAAAGTTCGGGTAAAATCAGGGTAGAATAAAATTGGTTCAGTAATTAACTTTCCTTTTAAAACATCAAAGGACTGTTGACATTTTTCAGTCCATTCTAATTCAGAATCTTTTCGCAACAATTTATTAAGTGGTTGGGCAATTGTTGAAAAGTCCTTAATAAATTTTCTATAGTAGGATACCAATCCTAAGAAACTGCGAACTTTAGTTCTAGTAGTTGATATCGGAAAGTTTTTAACCTTTTCGATTTTTGCAGGGTCAGCCATAATTCCATCTCCACTAACTATATGTTCTAAAAATTCTAATTTAGATTGTAAAAAATGGCATTTGTCAGGTCCTAATTTTAATCCGGCGGCTTGTAGTCGTTGAAACACTTTTCCCAATTTATTTAAGTGTTCGTTAAAAGTTTTCAAGTAAATGTTGATATCATCAAGGTAAACAATAATTCCTTGATATAACATATCATTTAAGACATGATTCATGAGGCGTTGGAAGGTAGCTGGAACATTGGTAAGTTCAAATGGCATCACAGTGAACTCATAAGTTCCTTGTTTAGTGATAAATGCGGTTTTATCCTGGTCTTTTGGATTCATTTCCACTTGCCAATATCCACTAGCAAGATCGAGAGTAGTAAATCATTTTGCATCTCAGAGGACATCCAACATATCCTCAATGTGGGAATTGGGTAGACATTTTTTCATGTTTCGGTATTTAATTTTCGGTAGTCAACACAAAATCTTAATTTGCCATTTTTCTTTTTAACAAGAACAACAGAAGAGGCAGTGGGAATAATATAATTATATTATTCCCACTTAGTATAGGTTATTCCCATTCAATCAGTGATACATGATTCAGTTTTGTTGCGTCAGATGAATGATGCTTGATTCAGTTTTGTTGCGTCATTGATGAGTTTTGAATTTTTTATATAGCAGATTAATGTTTCTGATTGATTTCCATTACATGTGATATATGAAATAGGTTATGACGTTTAGTAGGCGCCCCTTCTGTGTGATGCTCAAATCGCGTTTACTGTGTCAGATGAGTAACGCGTGATTTGGTTTTGCTGTGTCAGAAATAAGTGACCATGCCCTTCAAAGTTGGCGTACTTTTTGAACACACTTTTTTTTTGATACTGCTTTATACCTACCACCCAAATTCAAAATCCAAATGCCGAAATCCCAAATGCCGAAATCCCAAATCCCAAATCTCAAATTATAATTAGTATTTTTTGCCGAAATCCCAAATCCCAAATCCCAAATACTAGTAATTTGTGCATTTTGGCGTCCCAAATCCCAAATTATTTAGGATTTGGGCAACACGTATATGCTGCTTAAGATCCTAATCGATTTCCATTGTATGTGATATATGAAATAGGTTATGACGTTTAGTAGGCGCCCCTTCTGTGTGATGCTCAAATCGCGTTTACTGTGTCAGATGAGTAACGCGTGATTTGGTTTTGCTGTGTCAGAAATAAGTGACCATGCCCTTCAAAGTTGGCGTACTTTTTGAACACACTTTTTTTTGATACTGCTTTATACCTACCACCCAAATTCAAAATCCAAATGCTGAAATCCCAAATGCCGAAATCCCAAATCCCAAATCTCAAATTATAATTAGTATTTTTTGCCGAAATCCCAAATCCCAAATCCCAAATACTAGTAATTTGTGCATTTTGGCGTCCCAAATCCCAAATTATTTAGGATTTGGGCAACACGTATATGCTGCTTAAGATCCTAATCGATTTCCATTGTAAGGTAATATATAAATTAGGTTATGGTGGTGTGTTGGTCAGTTTTTTGATGCACTTTTTTTGACATGGCTTAATGTTCCTAATCGATTTCCATTGTATGTGATATATGAAATAGGTTATGGCGATGTTTTGGTCAGTTTTTTGCCACAGTTTTGCCGCGTTGAAAATGAGTGGTCATGACCTTCTAAGTTGACGCACTTTTTGACGTATGGTTCAATTTTGCTGCGTTAAGAAAATTCACAACAAAAAAATCAAAAATTTTCTAAGGCTCCTAGGGTCAACTTTTACAATTTACCATTTATTATCCATTTAATTGTCGAGGGTGAGGCACATGGTGCCAAATTGTTATCTACCATCATTTAATTGCCGAGGATGAGGCACATAGTGTCGAATTGTTATCTGTCATTTGTTTTACATGATATGAGGCACTATGTGCCGAATTGTTATCTGGTCATTTGTGGGCCCGATATGAGGGCTATGCCCGAATTGGGCACATAATGCCGAATGGTTATCCTTACCTGGTGGTCCACAAAAGCATAATTTTATTTTATATATATCTGTAATAATTTTGCCTTTGTGGGCCACTTTTTTTATTCGAAATAATACTTATATAATGCACTCGATTATTAATCAAGAATGAGGCACTACGTGCCGAATTGTTATCTGGTCATTTGTTTTACATGATATATCTGAGACACATAGTGCCGAATTGTTAACAGTTGTTAACTTCACATAATTTATTCGATTATCGCCCAATGGTGAGGCACGTAGTGTCGAATTGTTATTGTTTATTTCGTGTCCATCCAAAGCATAATTTTTTATAATATATATATCTGTAATAATTTTACCTTAACCGGACACCGATTTTATCTTAAATTATATATACTTTTTGTGTCCATCCAAAGCAAGTGTCGAAGACACTGAGCTTCGCTCATAATTTTTTATAATATATATATCTGTAATAATTTTACCTTGGTGGGCCACTTTTTTTATTCGAAATTTTTTGCATGCTGGTAATAGTCAAAGTGTAATTTTTTCTTACCTCTTTCCTTATATTATTCTGCTTTGACGTATTACCAAAACTGTACTATGTTTTTCTATCCTGGAACTCTTTCTCGCATAATTAGTGCCTTCGAGTACTTTGCTTTATGTTAAAAAATTGGATTACTTTTTTTTGTATATAATATGTGTCTTTGACACTGAGCTTCGCTCATTCAAGTTCAAATAGGTGATAAAATTCCAGTTACCCAACCTCCACATATTGTAAATTCTTGCTTTTTTTTCTTTGTGTTCTATATAAACCGAATCCATATAACAATAATAATTAACAAAGCAAGTAACAAGTATAAAATTATTGATAGACCAAATATCCTTGCCGCAATGGGAAAAGGCAGAGCCTCGAGACTAGGTCTCATCGATTCTATGTGTCTTGGCACTAGCTCCGCTATTCCTCCAACCGAAATCTGGGAATTTGATTTATTCGAGGAGAAGTTAGGTATTTCTTGGTGATCAAGCATATTAGCATTCTCATGGTATAAGCGGGGTTCAGTATCTTTAACACATGAAAAATCTGAAGATATATTTGAAAGTATATCCTTTTTACATGAAGAGGTATCGATCATATTATTTTTGCGTAAAAATTTATGAAGATATATTTTGCAGTTATTATCAGTTAAGATATCTGATATTTTGGAAGTACCTTCCTGAAATTCATTACCCCCACTAATTGCTTCTTCAGGTGGTAATTTTACCTAATCAGATAAACATACGACCTCTGATTTTTGACATTCCAGCTTGTCAATTTTTTCGGTCAATTCATTTATCATAAACTCGAGAGATGAGATTTCGGAATCTTTTTTTTTCAAGTTTTTCTGAGAAAAATCCAACTTACCTTTTAACATCTTTATTTTTTTAGAATTTCTGACCTTAGATTTACCAAGAGAAAGCTCCATTTCAGTAATTTCGTTTTGTAATTTCTGGATTTCATTATAATTTTATGTTAACTCCTGATCTAAATATTCTTTTTCTAGAACCCAGGTCTTTCTTTCCTGATCAAAACTTCTTATTTGATCTGAGCATTTATCCTGCAATTTTTCACTAAAGTCATTAATTTCAGCCTTGGATTTAAAAGCACAATATAATTTTTTTTCGAGTTCTTTTTCCTGCATACTTCCAAGCCGATGGCCTTTAATGTCTTACAATGTATGTACATTAGCCATATTAAATAATAGATAATATATTAAAAAGTAGTTAAGAAATAAAAAAAATGAAACACATATCTAGTGAATATTATAGAGCTGGATCAACATATTTATCTAAAGAAGCGATTAATGAAATTAAAAGCTTTACAGGTAAAGGTCCTAATATTATTTATACCATGGCAAGAAAGTATCAGATATCCCCTTTTCATGTTAAGAAATATATGAAGAATCGAGAACGCAAGCAACAGGTAGTAACTTCAAGTATATTATCTCATCAGAATTCTAATGACTTTTGGAATAAGGAAATTGAGGAAATATATGCTTTATATAGTGAACTTCCATATTAGCAAACTAGTACAAAGTGTTAAAAAAATCTAGTTAATAAATATAAACGTGTATGAATATTCCGGAATTTTTATTTTTATATATGTACATATATCTTTAAATATGATGAAATATTTCAAAACGTTTTGAAAAATTTTGAGATAATTGTACATTTTTTATTATATACCTACTATAAGTGTGATCAAATATTTTGGAACATTTCAAAACATTTCTCCATTTTTTAAAAATAATATATTATCAAAATATGGGTTGTATTCATAAAGAGTATTATAGTGCTAATGCCAGATACTTATCAAATGAGGCAATTCGAGAGATTAAAGGGTCCATGGGTAGAGTCCCTGATGCCATAAATGCAATGGCAAAAAAATATCGCATAAATCACTATCGCGTCTTAGATTATATAGAAAATCGTGAGCGTAAGCAGCAAATAATACAAAGTACCATTTCCTCTGAAATATTACCTATACCAACAATCTTACCTGAAAAATCTAATCAAATCGAAAGCGAGGTTTTACATCTGGAATCCACTACCTTCCCTAACAAAGAAATAAAAAAGAGAAGTTTCAAATCTAATTCCAAACCTAGAACAAAATCTATTCGCATATCCAATCCAATATCTAATATGGTAGCATCCACACTTAGTGAGACATAAAAAATAAATAATGAGGATCTGGATGCATTATATGAAAAAGAAGCCAGAAGAGATGAGAAAAATAAAGCAAATATGACTCACCTATTAGCTACTTAATTTATCTTTTGTTTATTGTTATTATCATCTCTTCTAGAGATATATAAATTGGGATATGAATTACAATTTGCTTTCCACCAAATTAAAGGATCACTTTTTTCATGTATTAATAACTCTTTCATTTGTAAATATTGTTCAAATTCATTTGAATTAGTTCTAAATTCTTGATTGGAAATTGAAGAAAGATGTGAAAAAAAAGATGATATTAAAGATGTTGAATCTACTTCTAATAAACTTTGAGTTCCATCAGATGACAAATTTACAATTTCTTCAATTTCTTTTTTAATTTTGTTATGTATAATATCACGTGTATTCTAAATAATAAATTATATAAAAAGTTAAATATTATATAAATTATTTAATTAAAAAAATATATACTTACTTGTGAACAAAAAGTTAAATTTTTAAATCTAGGATCTAAAAATGATGCAATTACTCCATAATTATTTGGGATATTCCATCTTGTTTCAAGATCATTCAAAATAGTATTACAAATATTTGAAATTGTAATATTCGTAATAATAGTATTTTTTGATTTTATATTTTTAAAATTACGTATAACTTCATCAATTATTGAAGCAGTAAGAGCTAATGTTGTATAAATTTCTCCTCCTAATAATCTTGTTGCTTGTTCAGCAGAAGCTAATAATTTTGTTAAATCTTGAATAGTTTTCCATTCTGTTGAAGTAGGTAAAAGTTGATCCATAATATTAAAATCCCGAACATCAATTGATGAATGACTATTTTCTAAGTTATTAGCTAACTATTTAATTGAATTTTTTAATTCATAAAGTCGAACTAAAGCACTGTAAAATGAATTCCACCTTATATCTATAGGCTTAATAATTTCAACTGTTTCATTTTCTTGAATTTGATTATACATAACTTGTGCACGTCTTAATTGTTGTCTTCTTTTATCACTTCCCAAAAAAATAATAAGATTTTTTACTTTTGTTATTAAAGGATCAATTATTTTTAATCCTTTATTAACTGATAATTGCAATATATGAGCAGCACATGGGATTCAATCTTTTCCCAATCTTGTTACTACAGATTTAATATTACTTCCATTATCTGTAACTATAATTATTATTTTATCTTCCAAATTCCAGTCATCAAGAACTTTTGATACATGACGAGAAATTTCAACACCAGTATGTAGATATGGTATTTCTCCAACATTCAAAACCATATTACAAATTTCAAATTCTTTGTTAATCCAATGAGCAGTAATGCCCAAATATGAATCATGTGCTTTTGATGACCACAGATCAAAGGTTAAATGAATATAATCAATAGAATTAATTATAGTGTCTTTGAGTTGTCTTTTCATATAATTATATGAAAGATCTATTAAATTTTTAACTGTGTTAATGCAAGGAATAGAAAATTGTGAATTGAGTGCATTACTATAATTTTTGAAATAATCATTTTCAACAATAGATAATGGTTGTCTTGTTCCTACTATAAATTTCACAAGATCTTGATTTAATAATTTTTGTTTTCTTGAATTAAGAGGTCTTGATAAAAGTTCAACAATAGATTGTTGTTTTGATTGTTTTAGATTTTTTATTTCTTCTGGAGTTTTTGAAGATAGTGAAGCTTCAGTAATATGATGATCATCACGAAGATGTTTTGTATAATTAGTTGTAGAACCATGATGAGCATATTTGCGTGTACAATCTTTTACTTGACAGATTGCATAAACAACATCTGTTTCTGTATCATGATCAGTTATGAAAAAATCCCAAACAAAACTAGTTCTCAATGCTGCCACTGTTTTTGATTTTTTTGTTTTTAATTTTTTTCCTTTAGAAGTTTTTAATAAAACAGATGCTTTTCTTTTTCTACGATTTTGAAGACGACTGGAATTACTTAGAATATTATTGTTACTGATTTCCCCTTCATCACCTTCATCATCTTCATCACCT
>PQFF01000186.1:327986-344375 GCA_003547095.1 Diversispora epigaea | reverse complement strand
TATAATATTATAAATATAATATTATATAATTATAATATTATAAATATAATATTATATAATTATAATATTATATTTTCTTTCGAATATTATAATTATAATATTATATAATTATAATATTATAATTATAATTTTTAATTATTATATTTTTTTAAAAAATATAATGATTATAATATTATATTATTAATCGCGATTATTTTTTTAAAAAAATATAATGATTAATCGCGATTATTAATATTTATTAATCATTATATTTTTTAAAAAAAATATAACGATTAATCGCGATTATTCGTGATTAATCACGATTTTGATAATCGCCGATTAATCGCGATTAATCGTCCGTTAACATTTATACTCGACTATATAGTTGATAGTCGATTAATCGCGATTTTGTATTCGCGATTCCTAACACTACTTTCAAGGATTCTCTTATTTGATAGCATTCATCTCGACATTCGTCCAACCGGTCTTGAGCTTGCCTATATAATCTGGTTTTTTCATCTAATTCAGTTTGCATAGTCTCATTTTTTTCAGATAATCCATCTATTTGCTCTTTGAGAGTTTCGTTTAATGTGCCCAGTTCATTTGTTAATTCCTGCTGATTGCGATTTATATCCCTAAGATTTATATTTTCTTGCCTTAATTGGGTTACCTCATTTTCAAAAGTATAACACCCATTTTGAATTTGCGTTAATTTTAATTCAGTTTGAGTCTGGAGATTATTGATTTCATCTATTAAAAGAGTATTATCCCCTCTAGCTGAATCAGCTAAGAGCAAAATATTTGTTCTTACATCTGTTATTAAATTGAAAACTGGTGTATTTGTAGCTGGTAGGTGTAATAGATCCAATGTCATTGTTTCTCAAAGTTTTTGGATTCTATGTTGAAGGGATAATAATTCGTTACTCATTTCAGATAATTGGAGTTCGAGAATAGATATATTTTTATCATTGGACTGAGCATCTGCCTCTGCTTTCCGGAGTTTTATTTTGAGATCATTTACCTGTATTCGGAAAATATCGATCTCATCGTCTCTCGTAGTAATTTCTTTTTCCAGATAAACAATATAATCTTCATTTTTTTGAATCTGGATTATACATGTTCCCAAAATTGATTTTGAATTTTTGAGGTATTTTGACTTTTTGAGATTTATGCAGAATCCATTCTATATATGGAAGTAAAAAAAGTACCCAGTTATATGTATTTTCAATCAAAGAATAAATCTGGGTAATCAAAAAATTTTGGGTTTTAAGTAAAATAATTTCGTCTTCTATAAAAAACTATTTCGACTTTTTTCCCCAAAATTGCAATTTCGGGGTCCCAAAATAATTTTGCGTGTAAGTATAATCTGGATGCGTAATTTTCTGATGGTCGCAACAAGATTATCCATCAAAATGTAATATATATATATGCCGATCCTTCATAGAATAAAGATAAATACATCTATATAAACTTACTCACCTGCATATTTCTAAATATAAATGGAAGAACCACAAATTTTAGTAGATTCATCAAGAGTTGAAGAACTTGATCAGAATATAATATTATGAAAATTTTTCTATCAACCTACTGGTTTTTTCTCCAATGCAAAAGCGTTAAGAGATGCATGTCAGAAAAAGGGGTATAAGTTTAAGCTTTCTGCGATTAAAAAATGGCTTACAAATCAAAGTGAGTGGCAAAAATACGCACCACCTCCGAAGAACATATCACGAGTTAGTTATGGCAAAATTTCACGTCCTAACTGTGTTCATATGTGTGATCTCTTATTCCTTACTCATGATTACTATAAGGGTAAAAAATGGATAGCAGTACTTAACATAATAGATGTAAGTAGCAGGACCCCGAGCAATCTATAAATAGGTCACATTAGAGTTTGCTTAGCTATCATGGTAAAATTTTTAAAAAGTTGCTTATTTTTAATTAAAATTTAAAAATTTACTTACAAAAATTATATTTTTCCTTTCTTATTTTCTAATTTAGTATTATCTGACCTATTCATAGATTGACCGGGGTCCTTGAGTAGCAGGTACAAGGCTTCAGTTCCACTTATATCAAAAAAATCTCGTAAAGTCGCAAATGCATTCAGGAAAATTTATGATGATCCAACAAATCCTCTTACATATCTAACACTTTTACAATGTGATGGTGTGTCAGAATTCAAAAAATCAGTAAGTCAGCTTATACCTGCCACCCAAATTCAAAATCCAAATGCTGAAATCCCAAATGCCGAAATCCCAAATCCCAAATCCCAAATTACAATTAGTATTTTTTGCCGAAATCCCAAATCCCAAATCCCAAATACTAGTAATTTGTGCATTTTGGCGTCCCAAATCCCAAATTATTTGGGATTTGGGCAACACGTATAAGTCAGCTAATGGAAACATATAATGTTACAATTCGAGTAATTGGTGCATTATACATGTCGTCAAAACTAATTTCACTTTGACTCAACTCTTAAAATTTCAATTTTTAATTGCGTCTGACTCAACTAATTGCGTCAATCATTAATAAAAATCAAAATTTGCTTTGACTCAACTCCAATTTTTCTCAATTTTAATTGCGTCTGACTCAATTCAATAGTTTTGACGACATGTATATGGTGCATATAGCCATCGAGGTATAGCAATTGTGGAACGCTTCAATAAAACTCTCGCAGAGATGCTATATAAAATCCAGTATGCAGTTGAAAGTATAACTCAAGACCCTAAATTAACAAGAGCGTGGGTGAAGCATTTACCAAAAGTTATTAATTACCTGAATAATTATCCAACACGTCTTATTCGAACTTCAGGTTCTTCAAAATGGGGGTTGGAGCCTGTAAAAGCGATTGCATTAGAGAAGATCGAATCAAGGTCATCAACAAAATATAAGCGCTATACGTGTTGCCCAAATCCTTAATAATTTGGGATTTGGGATGCCAAAATGCACAAATTACTAGTATTTGGGATTTGGGATTTGGGATTTGGGATTTCGGCATTTGGGATTTCGGCATTTGGATTTCGAATTTGGGCGGCAGGTATAATAAGCGCCCAGTTGGAAAAAACAAGGAGAATAAATTAAAAAAAGGTGATACAGTTCGTTATTTGCTCGCTAATGCAGAATGGGAGGGAGGCTTTGAGACAACATGACGTGCGACTAATCTCACATTTTCACCTTCTTTACAAAAAATTCGAAAAATTGTAATATCAAAAAACGAACCTATTTTATATTATTTAGATGGTGAATTTGCTCCCTCGAGAGGATTTGTGCATAAGGAATTAATGCGTGTAAATTTAGATACCCTGCAATATTCACCCCAGAGTATATTAGAAGAAAACACTCGCTTCAAATCTGTTAATTTTGTTCGTGCTATTAATAAAATGACCAAGGCTCAACAATACGTCAGGAAGCGTGATGGTAAATGTCTAGAAAAATCTAGGCAAATAAATGGATTTAATATATATCTCTGGACATGTGAAAATGGACTTCATCAGTTTGAGTATCCNATTTGGGATTTGGGATTTGGGATTTCGGCAAAAAATACTAATTATAATTTGGGATTTGGGATTTGGGATTTCGGCAAAAAATACTAATTATAATTTGGGATTTGGGATTTGGGATTTCGGCATTTGGGATTTCGGCATTTGGATTTCGAATTTGGGCGGCAGGTATAATAAGCGCCCAGTTGGAAAAAACAAGGAGAATAAATTAAAAAAAGGTGATACAGTTCGTTATTTGCTCGCTAATGCAGAATGGGAGGGAGGCTTTGAGACAACATGACGTGCGACTAATCTCACATTTTCACCTTCTTTACAAAAAATTCGAAAAATTGTAATATCAAAAAACGAACCTATTTTATATTATTTAGATGGTGAATTTGCTCCCTCGAGAGGATTTGTGCATAAGGAATTAATGCGTGTAAATTTAGATACCCTGCAATATTCACCCCAGAGTATATTAGAAGAAAACACTCGCTTCAAATCTGTTAATTTTGTTCGTGCTATTAATAAAATGACCAAGGCTCAACAATACGTCAGGAAGCGTGATGGTAAATGTCTAGAAAAATCTAGGCAAATAAATGGATTTAATATATATCTCTGGACATGTGAAAATGGACTTCATCAGTTTGAGTATCCATTAGAAATATTAGAGCGTAAATTCGAATGGTGTCCCCTTTGTAACCATACAACCAATGAGCGACGTTGTAAATATATTTTCGAAGATTTATTAGACAAGAAATTTCCATCTTGTAAACCGTTATTTTTGAATGGGATGCAATTAGATGGTTATAATGAAGAGTTAAAATTGGCATTCGAATTTCAGGGCATACAACATTATCATAAAAATTCAATGTTCCACAGGCGAGGACTATACATGTTCCCAAAATTGATTTTAGATTTTTGAGGTATTTCGACTTTTTTAGATTTATGCAGAATCTATTCTATATATGGAAGTAAAAAAGTACCCAGTTATGTGTATTTTTAATTAAAGAATAAATCTGGGTGGTCAAAAAATTTCGGGTTTTAAGTAAAATAATTTCGTCTTCTATAAAAAACTATTTCGACTTTTTTCCCCAAAATACCAATTTCGGGACCCCAAAATAATTTTGCGTGCAAGTATAGCGAGGACAAATAGATTTGAAAGAACAAAAACAGCAAGATCAAAAAAAGTGGGAGATATGTGCTCGAGAAGGCATAGATCTCATCGAAATTGGCTTTGATGCCGATTTATACGAATTCATTAAAAATACACTCATTGTAAAAGGTTATTTATGTGATAAAGAATAAACCCATAAGATAAGTATAACATATAATAAACTTCATCCACTTGTCTTGCCTGAACTTTTAACCGAAATTTTCTTATATCTTACCGAAGACAAAGCATTACACCCGACCTTATTTGTTAACCGGTTGTGGTATTTTCACTCTGCTCCGATATTATGGAGAAAGGCTGATTTTTCTGATGATCTAAAAAAATCTTGTATACAGTGGGGTAAATTCAAAAAGGTAATGCATGAAAATCAAAAACCACATGCTCCATTTTTATTCCGACTTCATCTCTCTAGATGCAAAGTTTCTAACGATGTGTTATATAGAATTGCTAGATCCTGTCCTAATTTACGCCATCTAAAATCAAATGGTGTTGTGGTTTATCTGATAGAGTTATTGGTAAGATTGCGCAAATTTGTCTCTTGGAATCTCTCGGTGTTTCATGTAATAGTAAAGCTATAAAACGATCTAGCAAATTAAATAATATGAAGGATACAACTTTATGTAAAATCGCAAATTTATGCCCAAATCTACAATACCTAAAACTTGAATCTTCTAAGTTATCTGATATATCATTAAAAGAAATTGCTCAATTATGTACTAATTTGCATTGCCTGAAATTGGGATATAGTAAGCACATTACCGATGTATCTATAATTAAGATTGTACAAAACTGCCCACACTTAGAATATCTTGGTTTACGGTCAAGTAATATTACTGATACATCATTAAAACAGATTACTGAATCGTGTCCAAAACTTTTTATTCTAAGTTTAGTCGGATGCCAAAAAATAACAGATGAGAGTATATGCGCAATTGCTTTAACTTGTTCGAATATGCAATTTTATACCTTAGAGGACTGTGAAGGGATTACTGATATATTGGTTAAAAAAATTGCACAATCCAACCCAAATCTTAAATATCTCAATCTTGTTTATTGTTATCCTATATCTGATAAGTCTATTTGTGAGATAGCACGACTCTGCCCTAAGCTTGAAAGCCTTCAACTCAAATCTTGTTATATTACTGATACATCTATTTATGCAATAGCACATTCATGTCATAATTTGCGGAATCTTAATATTGAAGATTGTCATTATCTATCTGATGTAGCCATTAATACTTTAATAAGCAGAAAACCCAATATCATTATTCCTGGCTGGAATCCAGCAGATATAAATAGTGGGTCGGATACAGATGTGAATAGTGAGTCGCACTGGTCGAAAATTTATAAAAACTACACCTATCGGGTACCAGATAGGTGTAGTATCTGTGCCTAATATCGTACACATATCGGGTACCCGATAGGTGTGAGAAAACATTTTTCACACTTATCGGGTACCCGATATGTTTAAAAAAACATTTTTTATACCTATCGGGTACCTGATATATGTACGATATTAGGCACGGATACTACACCTATCTGGTACCCGATAGGTGTAGTTTTTATAAATTTTCGACCAGTGTCGGGTATATCATTATAGCTCCGCTAGTGTCAGTGGCAAAGCCACGAGTTTCCAACTCAAGACACATAAAAAATTGGATAAATATATATAGGCATAACCAAGTATCTCTAACATATATATAGTAATAAAGATCATTATTTTTCGATATAATAATTAGTACTACTTATCTTGATCAAGATGAAAATAGAAAAACTTGACCCAATCAAGAGAATAGTTTTAAATATCGATGAATACAAAAATCCAGAAAGATTTAATAGCCTTAATTCAACACCCCAATGGCCTTTCACATTACTAGTAAGTGGGCGAACTAGATCAGGGAAAACCAATGAAGTTATTAACCTTTTACTTGGAAATAAAATATATCGATTATTTAGTGGGAAAAAGGGTGGAATGGGGTATATTAAGAATGATGATTTGGTTTTGATCGGTCATCAAATTAATGAGCCCAAGTATAAATATCTCCGAGATTGTTATAAAATAATTGCAAATAGCCCCAAACCATACCATGAAAATGTTACATTCAGATCAATGAAACCTGATAAAATGTCAAAAGTTAATGACTTTTCTCCTAAAAGAGGGACAGTTGCTGTATTTGAAGATGTATGTACTGAACCTAAAAAAAATACAAAAAAAAATTGCATGTTATTTTACTGAAAGGAAGCATAAAAATATTAGTTCAATATATGTAACACAGAGCTTTTTTGAATGTCCGAAATTAATAAGAAACAATCTCGATTATATTATACTCTTTAATGGTTCGGGAACATATGATGAGCTAGTTAATATTGCTCGACGATATACAAAAAATTGGCATAATGCTGTTGATATACTTGATAAAAATCTGCAAGGTCGAGAATTCATTGTAATCGATTTAACCAGAGCGAAAGAGGATGCCCATTATATAAGGAAAGGCTGGGATACCCCTTTAAAAATAGACGAATGAAGCATAACATCAATATACTCACTACTTATTAATGGAAAGAGATGCAAGTAATTTTTCCGCTTTTTGTAATTTTATTTTTTGTTGCTCGATTTCATTACGTAATTTATTATTAGCATTAACCCGTTCCTTAAGCTGTTTAGTGATTTCTCGCATAAAGGAGCCAAAAGTTTTTTCATTGAATTCAAGCAATTGTAGGGATAAACTATCTAACTCTTTTTTAACTCGAGAATTGATCGCCTCCTCATGGTTTACATATACAAATTGGAAAGTCAGAAACTCAATCCTTTGGATTATCGATATTTGAAATTTGTGTTACTTTATTGTCCATTTCTATATTATATATATATGATAAATTTTTAAATAATGACCAACTTTTTCGTTTGAATTTAATTTTTTTTGGTATCTATTGACTTCATGTTTCAAAAATGCTTCGATAATGGGATTAATAGAACTAGCTTCTTCTTCTGATATTGGTTTCCACTTTTTGGAGTTAAGACGAACCCAAGCTTCTTGTACTAGCGATGGAGGCAGTTTACGAATTAAATTTGAATACTCTTTATTAAATTTTACTTGCATGTCTATCTAATGTAATATATACAATATATAAAGAAAATTGGAATCTTTCATGAAAAATATGAAATGTATATTCCGACTATGCCTATATGTATTGACTATGCCAGTACATCCATGCTGAAGAAGTAAAAAAGATATCAACTATCAAAGGATATCAGAAAACGTTAAATAAATAAATTATACAATTAATAAATTTATAATCGTCAAATCAAATAAATCAATTATATAATTATACATCACTAACCTGACGCATTTCCTCTCGAACTTTCCACAAGAGTTTATAATGCATAGCTAATCGTTTCGCTATGCGACCATTTGGTCTATATAAAAATTCAATCAATTTTGGTTTTATAATATTTATAGCTCGAATCTCTTTTCTAGTTCTAATTTCTCTATCAACTTCTCTTGCACGTTCAATCCTTTTAGTCACATTTTTAAACCATAATCTATATCGATGCAATTCTCTATCTTTATCAAAACAATTATTATCAAATGATTTTATATATTTATTTCCAGTATAATCGTTACTCCAATGTTTTTCGATTCCTTTATGATAACATATACCTACATATGAATTTTGACCTATATAAATTAATTGATTACATGAGAAACAGATTGCAATACCAATTTCAAATGAAAATGACATACCATCTTCATAATATATTGTATTCATTGCTTCAAAGAATCGTTTATTTTTATTTGGTAAACGGTTATTTTCTTTAAAATACATTAATCGATCTCAAATTCGTCCTTTCTACTCACCGGGAGTTTCATCAGGATTAATATTTGTCATTTTATAGTATTCAACTAATTCCTCACCATGAAGAATCTCCATTTTTGACCTATTTACTTATTATAGAAAATAATATGGTTATTTTTCACGTTTTTTACGTTTTTTGACCTATATATCATATCTATTATGAAATTCAATTTTATTTGATTTATTCGAACCATTTTTACGTATTTTCGATTATATAAATATGGATGTGTTCACATTCAGATTGGATTTGGATTGGATTGGTTGAGGTTACATAAATCGTGTTCACATAAAATGGATTGGATTCGTTAATCCAAAATTCAATCTGGATTAGATAATCATTATTTAAATTTCAATCTACCTCGTGAGGTAGATTGAAATTACATGATACATTTTCAAACTTTCTTATATATTACTGGCTAAAAATTGGTAAATAAACTCATGTGATTTACTTTCAGATACCTTTGTGAACAGGATTAATCAGCATTTGGATTGGATCAATCAAACTTCAATCTGGATTATATGTGGATTAATCCAATCCAAATCCAAATCTCTATGTGAACACACCCTATATAAAAATCGGGATATATACTATGTGCAAATAAAAGTATAACGGATAACATGGTATGAATAATATATTTATACACCTAGTATCTATTATATTTATGATGAAACTGCAAAAGTCTATGATTTTGTCGGCCTTTAAACATTTTTTCACTATGGTGTAGTAGCGTTTAACTGGTTAGGCAAAAGCTCTTTAGGCAGACTTTCTTTTTGAATTGATTTTGTTGGATCTTTAATATTTTTTTCGCCAGGTTTTAGTAGCAGTTAATGGGTTAAAAAAGGGTTGCAAACCTTTAAATATTTCTTCACTGAGGTATAGTAGCGTTTAATAGGTTAGAAAACTTTTTTTCGAATTGGAGTGGCTTTGTTGTCTTTAAATATTTCTTCACTGAGGTGTAGTGACGCTTAATAGACTAAACAAATCACCTCCTTTTTAAGTTTATATCCTCAGCAAATTTTATTAGACACTTGGGCATATTCTGAAAATTTTAGTATTTATTTATAACATATTAAGTTTTGAAGATATTCTATTAATTATTCTTTTTTAATAATCTTCATAAATAGAAAAAAAAAGTCAAATCATTTTGGGAAAAAATAACGAATGAGATTCGGGTTATGAAAAAGGCCTCTAGGGCTGAGAAAATATTTCAAATTCTCGAAATAGTTGATAAATATAATTATGCTAACGAGTATTTTATTGAAAGTTACGCAAATGTTGAAGGCATAAACACAAATGTTAGAAGCGCCATAAAAGATATAAAAAACGTAAGTTTCGTTTTGATCTAGCCACAATTTCATCAATACACTGATTTATTTTCCATTTCAGTTAAAAGGTCATAAAATGAACGAAATAGCTAAATGTATTTGCGAAACCATATGTTATATGGATTTAAAAAAAGACGATCCTCTCTTATCTGGGATAATTGATCTTTGTTGCGTTCCAGTACAATTGGAATCTCACCTTATCGAAAGAGAATTATGGGACAGTGTGAACAAAGAAATATATCTTGAGGAGGTTCCTGAGGATTATACTAATTTTATTCGATATATTATGGAAAACGATAATGATCGAATACCGGATAAATTTTATGATCCAGCCTTTAAGGAAGAATTAAAAATGTATCGTGCTATACGAGTACTGTTATATAGTTTGTAAGTATGTCTAATAATACTATTTATGGTAAAACAATTGGAGATGAATGAATTCAAATCTATTACTACATTAAATATTCTTTTTTCTTTTAGTTCTTCTTATCGATTTAGAAGGTCACAAATTATATGTAATGATGATATTATCTTGGAGAGTATGTGGAACCATCAGATTATCAACCCGATTATTGAATTTTTGCTTCATAATACTGAAAGATTAACATATCAATGGTAAAATTTGTTATTTTGTGTATATTGTGCCAGATTTTTTTATACATCATTAAGGCTTTTTTTCCTTTTTCAGGGATAATGGAGTAATATTGTCTACCATGCATGAAAGAGGTCTTTTAAAGAAAGGCGATTTCTACTGTTATTTTCCTAACCACCAAATTATTGATGATAAAAAATTTAGATATGAACTTTTTTTTGGAGAAACCTCATATGGACCTAACAGACCGAACAATGTTACCCATATAGAAGAAAATCGAATTCGTCTAATGAAAATGGGAAATTGTTTCTTTAGTTCTTATTTTAAATATAAACATGATTTTAACGAGAGGTCATTTAATAGAGAAGTTAATTTGTTCTTTCTACATTCTCACGGTACTGTAAATATTTCGTTATTTTATTTTATTTTATTTTATTTTATTTTCAACCTATTTATATAAATAAATTATTAGGTTACAATTTAACATTTTCAATTATGGATTATGAATTCTATCCGTTTTACTGAGTCCGAAGCTTAGAAAATGTTATTTTACCAATCGAAATGGGACCGAACTTACTATGTGAAACACAAAACTTGTTTAAAG
The DNA here is from genome assembly GCA_003547095.1 of Diversispora epigaea. Lineage (NCBI taxonomy): Eukaryota > Fungi > Glomeromycota > Glomeromycetes > Diversisporales > Diversisporaceae > Diversispora > Diversispora epigaea. The sequence goes on along the minus strand of PQFF01000186.1, from coordinate 333,366 downwards.
TATTATATAATTTTCAGCAGAGATTAAAGGAGATGGTTACACTTCTAGACAAAATGGATAAAATTGCTCAATATGATAGGCCCAAAACTCCCGATTCTAACTTCAAAGTTCAAATAGGTATATTCAAAACGCTGTAAGTGAAAAAACTAATGTAATTCATCATGTAACTTTGTAATTTACTTTTGTACCAATAAACAACGCCGAATAAATGGTTTTAAAAAAATTGTCGTAATGTTAATAGTTATGTTAAATATATATTCCCACCGGGAAGTTTTAGAATAGATAAAAAAAGCGCATTTTCTATATTAATAAAGCTAGCTCTGGTAGCTCGATTTCATATATAATTACATTTACTCGCATGTGTATTTTGAGATTTTTTTACAAAATTATGTATGATATATTGTAAATTTTTATTGAAATTTTTGACGACGGCCCGTCGCCGAAATTTTTGCTACTTTATACATTTTAAATAAATAATAACTATATACAATCCATTACTAAAACATGCAATCTGAGATTGATTCATTAAAATAACGAATTTCTGAGCTTGAAACCGAAAAGGCTGAGCTCGAAACCAAGAATGCCGAGTTTTTAAAACAGGTTACGGAAGAGAGCACCAAACGCGAAGCTGAGAATGTTGAGCTCAAAGCCAGGATTGTCAAATTGGAACAGACCGCAGATGAAAATACTGAGCTTAAAGATAGAATCACGAAATTGGAACAGAAACAGACGCAAGCTATTACTAATAAACAGGAGCCATCTCCTACAAAAGATATTTCACCACTTATCGAGAGCCATTTTGATGAGGAGAAAGGTATTACTCCTAATCCCTTGCCTGAAATAGAACATAGCTCAACCCAACCTGAATCTGAAACATCTACAACTTCTTTATCACAAGATATTATCCATGACGATTCAGCTGAGATCCTTGATTTCGTAGAAACGATACATAAGGAAAGGATTAGTAATTTGATGAGAGAGAGAAACCGGAAAAAAAATTTCAAAAATCACATAATAACTCAACTTCGCCGATTCAATCCAAAGTATCAACCATGTCGACATCTCCAATTTCTGATAATTTATCTGAAGTTTTATCGCTTCGCAATAGCATTGATGTACCTGAATCTCTGGATTCAAAAACTGTGAAAAAGCTTGGGGATCAAAGCCATAACGAAACATCTCAATCGCACAAGAAAAAGGGAACAGAGAATATTGCTCAAGTAATATCTGATGGCATTCAGGGTTCACTTGTGCACAGCTCCACTGACAATATTATTTCAGATGAGTCGGAGGCTCGAAGCTTTGCTTCCTCAAATCATGTGACTGAAATTTCAGCGAAGGCCTGTCGTCAAAATTCTGATACAATCTCATTACTCGACTTGGCACAATTATTTGATAAAGCAACTGATGCCGAATATTATGCTATAAAAGCTAACCAAGAAGAAACTTTATACTGGATTAATTATGGAAAAGAATTTATAATTCAGTATAATGATCTTGTAAAAAATAGTAATGGAAAAATTGGCGAGAAAAAAGCTAAAGGTATACATCAGGAAATTTTTAAGGACGAATATATCCAGGTTTATTCGCTATTAATAAAACTGAATTATATCTGGATATATTCGCAATTTATCTGAATATAATCTGAATATATTCGGTGTAACATATGAATTAATCCGGATAAATGCGGATTAATCCGGATTAATGCGATTTATGCGGATAAACCTGGGGGTGGGCAATTATATCCGGATATATTTGCCTTTAAAAATTTCCTGATGATGGTTTAATTTAACATGTTATTTAAAAATACAGATAATAGGGCAATAATTCTAAAAATCTANTCGAAGCTTTGCTTCCTCAAATCATGTGACTGAAATTTCAGCGAAGGCCTGTCGTCAAAATTCTGATACAATCTCATTACTCGACTTGGCACAATTATTTGATAAAGCAACTGATGCCGAATATTATGCTATAAAAGCTAACCAAGAAGAAACTTTATACTGGATTAATTATGGAAAAGAATTTATAATTCAGTATAATGATCTTGTAAAAAATAGTAATGGAAAAATTGGCGAGAAAAAAGCTAAAGGTATACATCAGGAAATTTTTAAGGACGAATATATCCAGGTTTATTCGCTATTAATAAAACTGAATTATATCTGGATATATTCGCAATTTATCTGAATATAATCTGAATATATTCGGTGTAACATATGAATTAATCCGGATAAATGCGGATTAATCCGGATTAATGCGATTTATGCGGATAAACCTGGGGGTGGGCAATTATATCCGGATATATTTGCCTTTAAAAATTTCCTGATGTAATTTATGATAAAATATTGGAGTACCTTAATATCATCTGTGAAAGAAGGTCCAAGGAAATGGAATTACAGCTCCCAGAAATTTCGCGTAAAACTTTATGCAAAAAGACCCAAAAGGCTGTAAGGACTTATAAATTATTCGAAAAAATTGGCATAGATAAAATTAAGTATCTTAAAGTATATAGCGCAAATTTTATTTCAGAATTGACCAACGAACAAATTCAGAAGATTATCGATAATATTTCTGATCGTAATGAGGAGGAATCAAATTACATGACTGAAATTTCAACGACGGCCCGTCGCCAAAATCATGCAACCGAAATTGTAAGTACATCTGTCGAATCAACTGAGATAAGTGAGGAAGTCAAGAAAACTTTACCGGAAATAGAGGTAAGTATATCTACTGAGTCTCAAGATTCAGAATTATCAAAGACCTCGGTAAGTACTCCAGGTAAAGTAGATGTATCAACCAATCCTATAATCTGCGGACCGGTATATTTTGGCTTCCCCGATTATTCCGAAAATGAGATAAATACAGATTTTAAACCTATTATTTATAAAAGCAAGCCAAGCGAAGAGTTAATTATTAAAGCTGTAATAGAGCAAATTCCATACTTGACTCTTAGAAATAGTTTTCGAGGATTTGATAATTATACATTTATTAAGGAAGAATTGTGTTTAATTTGCAGTAAAGAACATTTGAAAGGTACACTATGTGGTGAATGGTATAAAAATAGATATTATCTTAGCTGTAATAATTCGAATGGTAAAAAACTCAAATTTGCAATAGTAGAAGCCACTGTATAACGGTACAAATGAATTTCTTCTGTGATACAAGTGATACACACATTTATCAGATTAAAACAGATTTTAAAAAAGCCATCTTTAGGCATAACTTTATTAATGATAGATAATGGTACCAAAGGTACCGTCTCTGACACATATTTTTTTAATGCTACATTACAAATGCAAAAGAATAGAATCGTGGAGTAAGAACAAAGAGGGAGGAATAAAGCATTTTTGATCATGCCCATCGGATCCTAAGCCTTTTACATTGTAAAAATGACGGTTCCTTTCCCTACTCCATATCATCTAGCCATTTACCTATATCATTAAGTGTAGAACTACTACAACGAGTGCTATTATTATAAAAATTTTTAACTGTCGCTTGTTTAATATTCCCTCCAAGTTCACGGATGCGCATTGCTACACCATAACTCATTTCATCGAAGGTTAGATTTCTTTCGGCCATAAGCCTATCAAAAATAACTTTAAAGCGAGTTCAAATAGTTGAGGTAATATTTGTGTATTGAATTCGTTCGGATCCTGCAATTAAGAATAATGATTGGTAAATTTTTCTCGTTATAAATTTTACGCATCTCAGCTCAATCTTTACCTGAGGAATTTGGAGATGAATGAGTAGATGAAGAATGTGTAGAGGATGACGATGATGTTTCACTTGGTTGATCAGATCCCCTCCTATTTATGCTTTGGCTGATGATATAGCGTTAATTAATTTCACTTTGGATCATCGTGATGGTTCTGCCGATTTTTTCAAATTCGGTGGCAATTCGGCTAAAATTGTTATGGTAAGTCTCTAGAATTCTCTCGACTTCGTTATATTTTCCGGATAAATTATTAATCATAGAGATAATATTTTAGGCTTCTGCCACGTAATTAGCATCACGAGAATTAATTTTTGTGATCTCCAAGATAAGTTTATCATTAATTTCGGTTTTGATTTTGCTGATTTCTGCGGTAAGCTTTTGCACGACATAGTACAAAAAGAAACATGTGGTAGCGATCCCAAAGCACAGAGGAACGTGTTCGGAAAATATCGTCACGAGGAAGAAAAACAAAGAAGCGATTAATACCATATAAGGCATATTCTCCGAAATGTTGAATGAAGACATCTGCGTGAGAAAAGAAAATCTGATTAGAATATTAATCGTGAGGCGCACGAGCATTTAATTACAACGAAGATACCTTAATGAAACTCTGTTTCTAACTCAAAAAAAGCTAAGTAGAATAAAGTTTTATGCCGAGTTTGTTTTTACGAGATTTTATTTATTGTTCGTAATGCTTATTTTTTTTTTAATTTGCGAAAAAAAAATAAGATGGCAAAAAATTACAACTTTTATAGATCCGGGGCAAATCACCATTTATTACATGCGAAGACTGGAATTTTCCAGAAAGAATATAGCAGAGCTAGTGTCAAGACACTTGAAATTACGTTGTAAAGATAACTGCTTGTAGAATGTTCGATGAGTCATTAAACTAAAAATAAAATGTAGCCTTTCAATACTTTATGTGTCAAAGACACTAGCCCGCTATTAAACCCCAAAATAAAGTGTATATGGATAAATGAGATTTTCAACACGTGTGTATTGTTAAGCTTTATCGGTGTTCATACTATATATTTATCTGCACTGCATTTGTGATCAATTATACCGAAACAATGTTCATTTTACAAATTTATCCGGAGCAATGTTCATCCTGCTTGTCATTCTGCCGTCATTAGTCTGTGCATGATTAATTTTGATCAATTAGTACCACGTTAACCTCTCAAGACACATAATGTCACCCTTTGGGCTGATTGGCGAAATTAAGTCATACGAACATCCACGTTATTTCGAACACATGCTTCGGTCACAGGTAATGGAAACGTGCTACGTAATACGTAAAAAAATGCAAATATATTTATCCAATTTGTACATTTACACACTATTTTCTGCATTAAATACATCAGGAAATTTTAATAGGCGTAAATTTACGGAAATTTAACATGGCGTAAATTTCCGTCATATTACGGGACCTACGGAAATTTTCGAAAATATGACGGAATACTGACGTTAATATAAATTTCTGAAAATTTATCGTGCAATAAAATTTCGAAAATTTTCGGTATAATAAATTTCCGTAATTTAGATATTTCAAAATATTTTCGAAGCTTTTCGAAATAATCTGCTTGTTTTCGTTTCATTTCATTTTATTTTTTCAAAATTTTATATTTTCACGATAAACGTTTATTTTTATTTATTATTATTTATTATAAA
>PQFF01000186.1:288197-322146 GCA_003547095.1 Diversispora epigaea | reverse complement strand
GAAAAAGAGTATATAGTTTTTTGAAAAAGTTCGAAACAAAATAAGTTTTTGAAAAAGAGTATATAGTTTTTTGAAAAAGTTCGAAACAAAATAAGTTTTTGAAAAAGAGTATATAGTTTTTTGAAAAAGTTCGAAACAAAATAAGTTTTTGAAAAAGAGTATATAGTTTTTTGAAAAAAGAGTATATAGTTTTTAAAATTTCTGGAAAAAGAATAAATAAACAAGATCATTTTGTGAAAAAGTTCGAAACAAAATAAATAAACAAGATCATAAATAAACAAGATCATAAATAAACAATAAATAAACGAAAATTTTCGAAATTTTTTAAAACGATAAACTTTCGAAAATTTTTAGGCAAATATTTTCGTAATAATTACGAAAATTTTCGAAAATTTTTTAAAACGTCAAAATTACGGAAAATAGCATCCGTAATATTACGGAATTTTAACGTTTCAATAACTTTCGAAAATTTTCGAAAATTTTCGTAATATTACGCGAAAAATTACGGAAATTTAATATCATGTTAAAATTACGGAATATTACGCCCGAAAAAATTTCCTGATGTATATTTCTTTGAAACTTGAGTAGTCAAGCTATTTTATTATAACAAATATGATAAGTAGTACTAATAATAGCGGAACTAGACTCGGAGAGTCATTTCAAGGAAATAGTGCCAAGGCACATAAATTTGGTCAAAGCGAAATATTTGCTCCTTTATATGGAGTTCTTTTATATAAGAAGAAGGATATAATAGCAATTCAAGAAAAACTTGGTATTAGTAGTAATACATTAAAGCAAAAAGAACATGAGCCCGACGGAAAAACACTTGCTGATTCATATAAGTTATTATTACATTTGGTGGGAGATTTAATACCAATACAGAAAAGTCTCGACATTGATGGCAACCCCATTCTGGCAGTGGAATATAATAATGTGGCAAATCAAAACAATAGAAGTTCTCCCGATTTATTTAATTTGCTTTTATGCTTGGAAGAGAATATAGTGACAATTCAGGAAGAACTTGGTATTGTCGGTTATACTAATCAAGAGATGGCAGAAGAAGCCAATAAAAATGCGAGAGTATACCTCCAAAAGTTTGAGGAATTTCACGGTCCCTTAGAAGATGATCTGGATATGTTATTACAAAAATTTGGTGAAATGGGGATAAAGAAAATTTGGTTTACCGAAGAGGGGCTTCCATTATTTCCGAATGTCTCTCCTTAGCAATTACATGAAGTTTTCGTTAAAAAATCAGCTAGTACCAATCAGTGCTTATGTCTAGAATCAAATGTAAAGCAAGAAAAATTATCACAGATATATATACGACACAGCAAATAAAATTAGTATTTTTAACTAAGCTTATTCGCATTTTGATAATATCGATCTTTGGCTTACTTCATAAATGATCCATCGGGTCGATAAAGCCACTTAATTATTGCGTTTTGGATGATTTTGGCTGAATCTATTCGTCTTCGATGCCATAAACGAAATATCCGCTGAATAGTTAATACTGCTTGTTTTCTGGAACACAGATAACAATATTGATGATATCTTAATTGGGTATCAACTGAAAATCTATACGCACGTCGGCATTTAATACATTGCCTGTACGGATTTTTTGGAGATATATATTTTCTTAACACATTATGATCCTTTAGGAATTGTTCAAGGAAATTTTGAGTATATTCTTCCATTGTATCGTGATTATTATATTTTGCTTATATGTAATTAATTTTTCTTTTTTACTTTGCGACATCGCTTCGGGTGTATAACAGCCACAGTCTTATATATGTGCTTATCTTCTGATCCCGAACATGATGAGGAAGAATTACTTGAATCGCTTGAATCGCTATCCGAAATATCTGAGTTGGAANGATCTTTGGCTTACTTCATAAATGATCCATCGGGTCGATAAAGCCACTTAATTATTGCGTTTTGGATGATTTTGGCTGAATCTATTCGTCTTCGATGCCATAAACGAAATATCCGCTGAATAGTTAATACTGCTTGTTTTCTGGAACACAGATAACAATATTGATGATATCTTAATTGGGTATCAACTGAAAATCTATACGCACGTCGGCATTTAATACATTGCCTGTACGGATTTTTTGGAGATATATATTTTCTTAACACATTATGATCCTTTAGGAATTGTTCAAGGAAATTTTGAGTATATTCTTCCATTGTATCGTGATTATTATATTTTGCTTATATGTAATTAATTTTTCTTTTTTACTTTGCGACATCGCTTCGGGTGTATAACAGCCACAGTCTTATATATGTGCTTATCTTCTGATCCCGAACATGATGAGGAAGAATTACTTGAATCGCTTGAATCGCTATCCGAAATATCTGAGTTGGAAAAAGTATCCGAATTAGAAGTATTTAATCTGCGGGGCAATGAATCTTTCGATTTCTCAGGAAGTGATTTGTAAAAATCGTGAATAGACCTTTTATTAACATATACATTAACCCTTGGCTTCCTTTTAGCTTTGGCTGTGCCAACTTTCCAGCTGAGATCCTTAATGCGTAAGGTGGTTCTTACCAAAGCATTTTCTGCATCTGTTACTATTTCCGGTAGATACGTCTGAAGCCCATCGTTATTGCGTCCATAGAACTAATTATTACCGAGCAGGATAAAATTAGGTGTTTGGGGGTTATATTTTTCTACAAGTACTTCAGTCGGAATTGTGATGGATTCATAATTACTAAGGCGATGATTTTTTATTACATTAGAAGTAAAGATAAGTGGGATTACGGCCAATCCAAGTGGAGCTGTGGTTTCTTCTCTGACGAATTTACTATCTTTCTCTTCGGGAGTCAACTTTCTGCTAATTTTACCACCGATTTTCTTGAGGAGCTTATCAGTACACATAGAGACCCCCAAAAATCCTGGTTTAAGGTGACAATTAACTTTTTGCGTTCTTACCTTAGCTTTAACTATCTTTATTTTCATGGTGAAATAATTTATATATACTTTATATCTTTAGCTAAAAAATAACTTAGTAAATAATTATCTATATTATAATCCTTGCCATGAGAAATTTCCTAGAATAAGACTATGTACCAAGGCACTAGCTCTGCTATTAAATATATTATTTCGTTCTGAATCAGTTGAAGCTGACGTTATTCTAATATAATCACCGAATGCAGAAATAAAATATGTTTCGTCTAATGTATCAATTGAAATAAGTGGAGGTAGATCAGAATCTGAGAATTCATCATTGGAATAATCTGGATATTCGATTTTAATTTTCGGGTTGAGGTTTTTCAGCACTTCTTTGCTAATCCCTTTACACCCCTTCAAACCAAGATATTCCAAACTAGTACAATTGCGGGCTATTCCCTCAACAGCTTTATTACCAATCGAACAGTCGCTAAGCTCAAGATGTCTAAGTTTTGGACAAAAACGCGCTATTTCAGTGATACATCGATTAGTGAGGCATGTACATGAATTAAGACTCAGATGCTGTAGTTTCAGAGAAAATCTCGCAATTTCTATAATTGGTATGTTTGAGAAACCCTTACTTTTATTGAGAATAAGAAAGCGTATATTCGGGCATGAATACAAAATTGCACTGATAAATGTATCTGAGATTTTTAAACCTTCCAATCTGAGATATGCCATCTTTGAACAATAGAGTGGCTTTATTTTTCCACGCATAACTCTTTCAAAGTTTATCAATCGCCGAGTAAGAACCCGAGACATGTTTAGGGCACGCCGGCTCTGCTGATAATCTTTGTTGAAAAACTCAACGCGACGCCATAAAATTGGAGCACTGAAATTATACATGTCGTCAAAAGTAAAAAGCCATTGACTCAACTACTGAAATTTAGTTGCGTCTATGTAATTGCGTCAAAATAATTGCGTCAATTGCGTCAATTGCGTCAATTTTTCATATGACTCAATTCCAAATTTTTAAATTTTAATTGCGTCTGACTCAATTCAATAGTTTTGACGACATGTATAACTGAAATGATACCAAAGGCGGTTAACGAATAAAGCAGGATAGAGGGAATGGTTGATATCTAAAAAATATAAGATCTGTTCTAGTAATTCTGATAAATCAAAAATATTTAGACCCTTTGGGTCATTGCTCCGCAATAGTTGCGACATTCTCGAGTAATGTATTATTATATATCTTTAATCGAAAAAACAACTAATCTTAATTCCACTGAAAGAAAATATTTTTCACTTTGAATATATATTATTACAAATATAACTCAAAAAAATGCCATTCGAAATAAATGAAAATGGGATTGATACTAGCGATGAAGTTATACACCTCGAGTTCGTAGGGGATAGTGCATCAAATTATGATCACGAAGTATCTACCTTCAGTAAGGATATTACTCTTTTGGAAAAATTTTTAGAATCTGTATGTAAAAAACAGAAAACATCTTATAGTTCAAGTCTGAGAAGTCTCAAAATTACGTATTATTCTAAACTTTTGGATAATAAAATTCTTTATATTTTACGCTCATACCCAAATATAACTAGTCTAAATTTTGAACAAAGTGAAAGTTTTACTGATGCGTCACTTATAGAAATTGCCCGATCATACACCAACTTAGAATCTCTTAATATCCACGGTAATTGAAATATAACAGGCCAATCCATATATAAAATTGCACAATCATGCAAAAAATTACGTTACCTTGATATTGGTTTTTGCGAGAATATCACTGATGATTTCGTATATAAAACAGTAAAAGCAAGTTGTGGATTAGAACTTTTATGTATTGGTGGATTAAAACGGTATAGGCCAATTTCTGATCGAACAATATCCGCAATAGCCCACTCATGTCCTAATCTTTACCATCTTTCTTTAAAGGGTTGTCATAATATTACTGATAATTCAGTTAATAATTTGTTGCAACATATCCATAATTTAAAATTCCTAGAACTAGATCAGTGTAGATTTATTACTGATTCATCTATCCATAATATTGCTAACTTTTGCCCGAAGCTCGAACATCTTGATATCGGTGCTTGCGATGCTTCTAACATATCTATCTGTAATATTGTACATTCTTGTAAAAATTTAAAATATCTTGATATCAGGTGTTGCTGTCTTGTCACTGATATAGTTATCAATGAAATCGCTCAGCATTGTTCAAACTTGGAATTTTTTTCTATAGTAGACACAAATATTAGTAAAAATGCTTTGATCAAACTTAATCCAAAGATTAAGATAAAGCAGGATTCAACACTTGACATGGGACCGGAAGAAGAACTTAATGATCTCCGGACATCACTTGTTTATTTAGTGCAGGATTTATGGTTAAGTTATGTGAATCTCGAAGATATTGTACAATACTGCGAAGACAAAATTAAAGATGAACATTATCAAAAGTCAATTGTGGAATTGGAGCGGGATATGAGAGGTACGGCTGAAAGACTCAGTTTAATGGTAAGTATATATGGCCTTAAAGAGAAAATTAATTATCAACCTACAAACCCGGAATTAGATACTAATTATGCTATTACCGAGTTTGTTCCACGCGATATAAAATATAGAGGTAAAGAACCCTTATTCTCGTACATGAAATTTCAAACTACATGAAGTGAATTTCATCAAAGATTACGCAAAAATAATTTCTTTCCTTAAGAATTATGACACTCTATTATAATAGTACATTTAATTTTGCATTTTTTTTATTGTATATTAATAGCAGAGCTAGTGTCAAAGATATATAAACATAATTTAACATATACAATGGTCGAAGCTAATAATAATATTGAGTCAGTTCGTCAAAATTTACAAGAGAAAAATTATAAAATCGTACCAGTAATAGTATCGGTTAATGGAAGGGATACAGAAGTAGTTTGTGATTCGGGTTCAGAATGTCCAATTATCTCTTATGAGGGTGCAAAAACATTGGATTTGGAAATTGATAAAAGCCCACCCAATACTACTGATAAAGTGGTATTTCGTATTATTAAACAAGTATCGGGTAAAAAAATTCAGATTTCTCTCCGCCAATTATTGAAGATATTAAAATCCGAGATTCAACAGGACATTATAAATTCGATAGCAGCATAGGGCTAGTTTGTTTTTATTGGATAATGATCAATAGTAACGTGACTGGTCAAATAATATTTAAACGAATAGAAATCTAAGATTCAGATCAGGTGATCAAAGAAAATTATCTTTAGTCGAACTTTAAATTATTTAAATTATTTATATATTGGCAATAAAGATATCAAAAATATCTGAGTTTTGATAAAAGATGTTTAAGATATTACATAGAATTTAAATATGTATATACGTGTTATTACAGATTCTATAAATTTAATAAAGGTATATAATATTATTAAAACGAATATTTTTTTATATAAACTCTAGAACATGAGATCTCGAGATCTCAAATATTCAAATACTTGAAATAATTAAATACTTAAATACTTGTAATTATTATTTGAAATTTAATAAAATAGTCATAAAATTTAATAAAAGTTTATATTAAAATAATAGTTTTAATAAAAAAATTTAAAAATAATTAAACATTACTTACATTATTCGTCTATATAGTATATTACTATAAAAAATGTCTTCTATATAAACTTTTCCAAAAATTGGATCTTATTGGATCTAAATAGAGGAAACGAAAAAATAGTTTCAAAGAATACAATAATAAAGTTTCATCATCTATTAAGTAGTCGTTCTGGTGACTTGTCATATGAGCGACCAAAATTCAATTGAACCTTATTGTAAAATAAGTATAAATACTTGTGTAACACGTTGATCAAAATCTAGACTTTCCCTATGCTTTCGATAGCAAATCCAAATATTGCTAGAGAACAACGGTGTAAGGTGAAAAAAAAGTCTGTTCTTAATTATCTCACATCTTCATCCTCGTCCGAGTCTGGGTCTGGATCTGAGTTTGAATCTGGTTCTAATAATAAAATGGCTACATATATAACAAGAGCAAAGAAGCGTGATTAGTAATTATATAAATCGATGGTATTTAATCTATTTTTGATCTATCTTTTTTTCTTCATTTATTTTTTTCAATAAATTAGCTTTTCGACAAACAAATTCAGCTTTTCCAGTTTCTTTCTGACTTCTTCTCAAACTTTTTTCTTATTAAGTCTTTGTTTTTCTTTATCTAAATTAGAAATAAATCATCATAAGGAGATTGTGAAGGACACTGGTCGAATAAACAAAAATCAGAATCCTATTGATGGCGCAAATATGTATAAATTGGACATCCTATTTGTGAAAATTCATAAATCAGAAATTCCTATTGATAAATCAGAAAAAATTGACTACCTATACTTAATAAATCTTAGCAAATTTAGCTATCAATCGGAATCCTATTCATGATAAAACTATCCTATTTTTTTTCATTTGACCAGTGGGAGTTGCTCGGGATAGATGGAATATTGGGAGGAAACTAGTCAATAATTTGTCATAGATTTGTTTCATAGTATTTGTATTATATGAACAAAATTATGGACAAGGCCCTGTTGGTCAATAAAAAAAAGATTGAAGATTGCGATTTCAATTATTAAATTTACAAGTCGTACGATTATGTCCCTTCTGTCCACAATTATGACATTTTTTCTATTATCTAATTGAATTTCGCCATCTCTTTGAATATTAAGATCAATTATTTTCCTTATCTTAAATTTATACCACACTTTTTGCCCTTCATACGTCTTCCCTTTTTAACTGAAATTATAGGATTTGTTATATCTATACTTGCACGCAAAATTATTTTGGGACCCCGAAATTGCAATTTTGGGGAAAAAAGTCGAAATAGTTTTTCATAGAAGACGAAATTATTTTACTTAAAACCCAAAATTTTTTGACCACCCAGATTTATTCTTTGATTGAAAATACATATAACTGGGTACTTTTTTTACTTCCATATATAGAATAGATTCTGCATAAATCTTAAAAAGTCGAAATACCTCAAAAATCTAAAATCAATTTTGGAAACATGTATAGTTATATCTATTACAACTGATATTTTGTTACCAGTACCCAATTAACATTTCTTGTTTGCTATTTAAGAAATTTTGACACATGCTAATTAATTAATCATATGAATTTGTAATCTATCACTTTTTTTCATTATACCATGTGCACTATACATGTCGTCAAAACTAATTTGGCCTTGACTCAACTCTTAAAATTTCAATTTTTAATTGCGTCTGACTCAACTAATTGCGTCAGTTATTAGTAAAAATTAAAATTTGCCTTGACTCAACTTCAATTTTTCTCAATTTTAATTGCGTCTGACTCAATTCAATAGTTTTGACGACATGTATAATGTGCACACCTATATTTTAAACGATTACAATTAAGTTTTTATAATTTAAGAGTATACAAATCGCTATCTCTTACTTTTTTTACATGTTCTAGGCTAAAAATATGCCTATGATTAATTGTTTTATTATTTAAAATACTATTATAACTATTATCACAGAGACTAATAGGAGCTTATTGAATAATGGTATTTACCAACGACTAGAAATTAATCCAATATGCCATTTTGCATTTGAAAAAATCCTCAAAATTTTATAAAAATGTCTGCATGGTATCCATATGTAATTAATAAATTACAAGTACATCGATGTAATTCATCAGAAACTAAAATAACATTATACCACATGATATATTAAATATGTTAACTCACCAAATTTTTACAATTTCAGATATTTAAATTGTTTACAAAATATCTCCTAATAAAACTTTCGCAACTTCATAATTGTCTTTTCACTATTACACTAGTCAAATAGAAAAAAATAGGATGGTTTTATTATGAATAAGATTCTGATTGATGGTTAAATTTGCTAAGATTTATTAAATATAGGCAGTCGATTTTTTCCAATTTATAAATAGGAATTTCTGATTTATGTTTTTCACAAATAGGATGTCCGATTTAGGCATATTTGCGCCATCAATAGGATTCCGATTTTTGTTCATTCGACCAGTGTTAGGGATAGGAATCATGATTATGGAATTGTGATTAATCTCGAATCAACAACATAATCGACTACAAATTAGACTCCAATAATTAAGTTAAATAATTTGAATAATCGATTACAAAATTATTAAAGTGAAATATTATTAATTTCAATAATATATAGTTTAAAATATATTTTAAATAGTTCTGATTTATACAAATTCAATATATAAATAAATATATATTTTATATATTTAAAATAAAATATTGATATAAAAAAACATAAAATATATCTTGTATTAAAATTCGTCATCCAGAGGAATATCAAATAGTTCAGTGATCAAAATTGCCAAATTGAATTTACCAGCATAACTACAAAACTTGACCACATCATGAAATTTTATTAAGACTGTTTTTAATCTTTAATTATAAATTATCAAAAAAAAAAAAAAAANATTTATGTTTTTCACAAATAGGATGTCCGATTTAGGCATATTTGCGCCATCAATAGGATTCCGATTTTTGTTCATTCGACCAGTGTTAGGGATAGGAATCATGATTATGGAATTGTGATTAATCTCGAATCAACAACATAATCGACTACAAATTAGACTCCAATAATTAAGTTAAATAATTTGAATAATCGATTACAAAATTATTAAAGTGAAATATTATTAATTTCAATAATATATAGTTTAAAATATATTTTAAATAGTTCTGATTTATACAAATTCAATATATAAATAAATATATATTTTATATATTTAAAATAAAATATTGATATAAAAAAACATAAAATATATCTTGTATTAAAATTCGTCATCCAGAGGAATATCAAATAGTTCAGTGATCAAAATTGCCAAATTGAATTTACCAGCATAACTACAAAACTTGACCACATCATGAAATTTTATTAAGACTGTTTTTAATCTTTAATTATAAATTATCAAAAAAAAAAAAAAAACTCTTTCTGGTTATCCGTCTGTCACTCAAATTCCGCAGTAAAAAACTGAAGTGGGTATTTATGAAGTTACAAAAGGCAGTCTAAGTCGGAGGTTAGGCAACAACCAGATAAGACTAGAAGACGTGGTGGTTGTTATTCTTAAATACTTATGAAGTTTGGTCGGTGGAGTTGGTTCCAGTCTCTATGTAGAAGACGTAAACGGCGAACTCTCTAATTTTTCTGAAAATAGTCTTCGAGTGGATAAGCCCTGAGACGAACGGTGACTGGCTGTGAAGGGCGGTCAGGTCACTCTTTTTGGATTAAATAGTTTGTTTTGAACGAACAGAATAAGCAAAGAGGTTTCCTGGTGCTGTTTGATTTTCGTATATATTGGTTATGGGTCTGCGCCACAAAATTCTTCCTCTTTTTCATGGAATACTTTTTGGGGGGGAATGTCAAATTTTGGTTTGACCTTGAATTGTCGATCTTGTAGATCCAAGTGGTGACGCACTGATGCAAAAGGGTGATACGTTGGTATTTTAGGTGGTGATCGGTGGTAACGATATGTGATGTGATGTTTTGTGGGAGGACGGGGGAGTGTGATGTTTATTAGTTGTAGGGCGGTGGGACGAAGCTGTAGAGAGTAGTATTAGGTGTCGCGTGGTGTAGGGTTTATGGGAGTTTTATACTGGCTACCTTATATGAGTGATAAGGGAGGAGGTCAAATGTGTGAGCTGATAATTTGACTAAGTCCGTCCGGCCGGGGAGGTATACCTTACAAGAACGGTAAGGAAGCATTCTTTTGATGTGAGCTGATGCAAAAGATTTTTGCGAATTGGTACCTTCGAACTTTCTTTTTTTTAGCAGTTGGCTTGGCCCTTTTTTGAAATTTTGGTCACCATGGCTTTGGCTAAGTGATTTTTCACGTTTAGTGGGCTTCGATGGGTCGTACCGTAAATTAGTTTTTTCTAGTTTTAGTAAGCTCCTCTATGTATTATTTAAGCAGGAGATCCCTGTATCGTTACAAATGTTCTGTAATAAAATGTCCTGGAGCAAGACTCCGAAGTTTAAAAAAAAAAAAAAAAAAAATCTTTAATTATAAATTATAATTAAAATAAATATATTGAAAGAGTATAAGATTTCTTTAAGTCANAGTAGTATTAGGTGTCGCGTGGTGTAGGGTTTATGGGAGTTTTATACTGGCTACCTTATATGAGTGATAAGGGAGGAGGTCAAATGTGTGAGCTGATAATTTGACTAAGTCCGTCCGGCCGGGGAGGTATACCTTACAAGAACGGTAAGGAAGCATTCTTTTGATGTGAGCTGATGCAAAAGATTTTTGCGAATTGGTACCTTCGAACTTTCTTTTTTTTAGCAGTTGGCTTGGCCCTTTTTTGAAATTTTGGTCACCATGGCTTTGGCTAAGTGATTTTTCACGTTTAGTGGGCTTCGATGGGTCGTACCGTAAATTAGTTTTTTCTAGTTTTAGTAAGCTCCTCTATGTATTATTTAAGCAGGAGATCCCTGTATCGTTACAAATGTTCTGTAATAAAATGTCCTGGAGCAAGACTCCGAAGTTTAAAAAAAAAAAAAAAAAAAATCTTTAATTATAAATTATAATTAAAATAAATATATTGAAAGAGTATAAGATTTCTTTAAGTCATTTAATGAAATTAATTCTGTGAAAGCATCATTTAAATAAATTAAATTAAATTAAATTAAATAAATAAATAAAATAAACAAAATAAAATTAAATAAATTTACCCTTTGAAATATCTTCATATGCATATGTTGTTCTTTTTAATGCCTTTCTCGAATGAAATGAAAATTCAAAAAAATTTAATTAATTAATCAATAAAAAAAGAAAGAAATAGAGAAATAATAAAATAATAAAATGAATAAATTACTTATTCAATCACTATCATTAAGTGAAAGAGGTATAAAATGAAACCAAGCATATGAAGGTGGAATTACTTATTCTAATATGTCAATGGCTGAAAAATAACTGGATGTTAAATCAGTCATAGCTTTGTCATTATTCTTTTGTTATCATTCCTTTATATGTTATGCTTTATCAACCATATCTATTTTTAATGAATTACTGAAAATCATTGAACAGAGGTTTGTACTAGATCACAACCTTCAGATTTTAATTTAAAATCAATTAATTTAAATGTATAATAGCATCAGGAAACTTTTTGGGACGTAAATTTACAGAAAATTTACTGGACCTACAGAAATTTATGCCTAAAAAAATCAATTTTTTTGACTTTGATCACTATTTATAAGACAGGGAGCGATTTTTTACTAAGATATTCCTATGATAGATCGAAAGATCTGGTTCTTAGCTATAAGATGATATGTGTTTCATTTCTGTAACATCAATATTCGCAAAGATATTCACGTTTAAAGTTTCACATTTGTGAAAAAATTTCCGCATAAATTTTCCGAAAATTTTTGTAATTCTGCTGGAAATTTCTATGACGTCACGTAAATTTCCGGCAGAATTACAGAAATTTTCAAAAAATTTACGCAGAAATTTTTTTACAAATATGAAACTTTAAACGTGAATATCTTCGCGAATATTGATGTTAGAGAAATGAAACACATATTATCTTATAGCTAAGAACTAGATCTTTCGATCTGTCATAGAAATATCTTAGTAAAAAATCGCTCCCTGTCTTATAAATAGTGATCAAAGTCAAAAAAATTGATTTTTTTAAGCGTAAATTTCTGTAGATCTGTAAATTTCTGTAAATTTACGCCTCAAAAAGTTTCCTGATGTATAAAGGTTAGTAGAATACAAAGTATAAATGCCAATAACAATATTATATGATATTATATTTAAATGAAAATTACATGTTTATCCTTAAATGATTCCAAAACAAATATACAAAATTTAATTACATTAAAATGTTGTTGTACAATTCAAATAGAGCGTTGCTATATGTCTATATTACATGTCTATACATGTACATGTTGCCCAAATCCCAAATAATTTGGGATTTGGAACGCCAAAATGCACAAATTACTAGTATTTGGAATTTGGGATTTGGGATTTCAGCAAAAAATACTAATTATAATTTGAGATTTGGGATTTGAGATTTCGGCATTTGGGATTTCGACATTTGGATTTTGAATTTGGGCGGCAGGTATATACATGTCTATAGTAACCAATTAAATTTCCTTGTAAATAATCTCATGATGGAATTATTGCGTTACTGATGTCACTAGTCGAAATGGTCCAATTCGGTTAAAATTTGGCTGTGCAATTTTCAGCCGAAATATAACCGAAAGTCGGCCGAAATTTTTCTTTTTTTTTTTTGCCGATTGTTATGCCGATTGGCAGTCAATTGGCAAAAATTCGATAATATAGAAATTAGAAAAGAATCAGTCAAAATCCGGTAAGTAAATTTATTCAAAATTCTAATAGAAATCAGAAACAAATATTCAAAAATCGGAAAGAAAACAGTAAGTAAATTTATTCAAAATTCTGATAGAAATCAGAAAGAAATATTCAAGAATTGTTCAAAATCTGGTAAGTCAAAATTCTGATAAAAATCAAAAAGAAATATTTAAAATTTGAAAAGAAAATGGTAAATAAACTTGGTCAAAATTCTAATCATATGGACTGATTGCGAAAGTCTTAAAATTTTAGATTAGGTGATATTCTCTCAGCCAATTATAATTTTATTTATTTTTTCGAAGAAATTTAAAAATCAAAAAATCTCAATATTTTATTAAGGAAACTACTTCTCAACTTCTAAATAAAAATATTCGGCACAAAATTTTACATATATTTATAATTTTTAAAAATATTTTATTAAGTAAATAAGAGTTTAAATATAAGTAGACCTGTTAATAAGTACTTGTCAACCCATCAAACCTGACCCTAACCTATCAACCCAACCCTCTTACCCTGTAGAAATTTGTTTTATTTCTTTCTTAAAAGGTTTAATAACGTTATTTTATCTTGTTTTTTCTTTTATTTTGTTTACTTTACTCCAAAAGAACAACTTTACTTAGTAGTCAAAATCTGTTATCAATAAGTTTTATTAACTTTATTAAGAGATAAATAAAAAAAATTTTTGTGTAACAGAAAATCAGTTAATTTTTATAATCAGCTGATATGTAGAAATTAAAAAGAAATATTCAAAATCTGGTAAGTAAATTTATTCAAAATTCTGATAGAAATCAGAAACAAATATTCAAAATTCAATAAGTAAACTTGGTCAAAATTCTGATAGAAATCAGAAACAAATATTTAAAATTCGGTAAGTAAACTTGGTCAAAATTCTAGAAATCAGAAAGAAATATTCAAAAAATTGAAAAGAAAACTTGGTTAAAATTCTAATAGAAATTAAAAACAAATATTCAAAATTCGAAAAGTAAACTTGGTCAAAATTCTGATAGAAATCAGAAAGAAATATTTAAGAATTGGTCAAAATCCGGTAAGTAAACTTGGTCAAAATTCTAAAAATCAGAAAGAAATATTCAAAAAATCAGAAAGAAAACTTGGTTAAAATTCTAATAGAAATTAAAAACAAATATTCAAGAATTGGAAAGAAACCGGTAAGTAAACGAAAGAAAATGACTAATGTTCTTTATTAAATAATCTAAAAATAATCATTAAAAATAATAAAATAATATTAAAATATCCTAAAATATATTGATAAATGTCTATATATTATATACTTATTGAAATTATTATTGTTTGGCCGAAATTCTTGAACTAGAAGTACTAACAAAACTCGGCTCATCTTCCCCCTCCGTTTGCACGAATTCGGTGTCATAAACGATATCTTCTTGTTCATTACATATCCAGTTAGGGGCTTTCGTCAGAGGGAAAAATCGTACTACTGAATTTCATCGGAATAGTTTCGTTTCCATTGTAATTGAGCAGTAGTACTTGAAGCCGATTGGGAATCAAGTACATTTTTGAGCAAGTGTTTTAGCTAAATATTGTGTGAAAATAAATTAAAAAAAAAATAAGTATCAAGGAAATTTCGGTAATAAATTGATAATAAATTAGTAATAATTGTTAAAAAATAAAAGCATTTCGGAAATAAATCAGAAATTGGTTTTTTTGCATATAATATTAAAAAAAAAAAGAAAAATAAGTATTAATAATATTTCGGTAATAAATTAAAAAAGAAAAAAAATAAAATCATTAATAAATTGATAATAAATAAAAGGATATATATAATATTAAAAAAAAAGAGAGGAAAAATAAGTATTAGTAATATTTCAGTAATAAATTGAAAGAGAAAAAAAGGATATATATAATATTAAAAAAAAAAATAAGTATTAGTAATATTTTGGTAATAAATTGAAAAAAAAAATAAAATCATTAATAAATCAATAATAAATCGATAATAAATAAAAGAATATAATTTTTTGTATATAATATTAAAAAAAAAAATAAGTATTAGTAATATTTTGGTAATAAATTGAAAAAAAAAATAAAATCATTAATAAATCAATAATAAATCGATAATAAATAAAAGAATATAATTTTTTGTATATAATATTAAAAAAAAGAAAGAAAAAAAATATTTCGATAATAAATTGAAAAAGAAAAAAATAAATATCATTAATAAATCGGTAATAAATCGAAAATAAATAAAAGGATATAATTTTTTGTATATAATATTAAAAAAAAAGAGCAAAAAAAATAAGGGTTATTATAGGCATCTCTAGTCGGAGATATATAACATATATATCTCTGGCCTTTCAACCAATAAAAATGCATTAAAATACATGATTATTATCTGCCATGTCGATTAGATCGCCGAACAATCACGTTGTCGCGTGGGTGACTTAGTTTATATTTAGTACGTGCGCAGATAAACAAAAGTTTCCCACGTCCATTCTTCGTCCTTCGGCCATACTTATTAATTTTAATTTTTTTTTCAGCCCACTATCGAAAAACTTTTATACTTGCGACAATTCTTTTGAAGGTAGTGAGATTAAAGCTATTCAATAAACAAAACGAAATTTCCATTGGTTTTAAAAATTAATAAACCAATATCTGTTAGTAGTTAGCGATAATTATATCAAGTATAGAACAAAATATAGACCTACAAGAACGAAATATTGATGGTGAGTTGTTACTTCGTACAATTTGTTTTCTACTTGTTTTCTACTTTACAAAGATTTTTTCTAATATTCAATCTGACCATCCATGCACAAAATTATAAAGAACCAGGAAATTCAGCCTGGTCAGGCCTATTCTTCCCTTGAAGCATTTAAATATGTCGCAGACCAATATGCTGGAATGAACGGGTTCAATGTGATTTTTTATAAGGGCAATA
Organism: Diversispora epigaea; assembly: GCA_003547095.1. Lineage (NCBI taxonomy): Eukaryota > Fungi > Glomeromycota > Glomeromycetes > Diversisporales > Diversisporaceae > Diversispora > Diversispora epigaea. Next base: position 305,967 of record PQFF01000186.1, on the reverse strand, counting down.
ATTAAGTTTTCACTTGTGATCGCTATGGTGAATTCAAACCTAAGCCAACATACAAACTACGAAACAATTAATAGTGTGTTATAAATAGCAAAGTTTATATATTATATTTCTATCCTTAAAATTTTAACTTTATACTCCTGATTATACATCATAAATCCTTAAAAATTGATTAACTTTATACACTCCCGATCATATTATAAAGTTCTTTGTATTTGTATTTTAAAGAATGTAAAAATCGTATTTAATCAATAAAGTTTTATTATTACTTGTTATAAAGAATGTAAAAATTATATTTGATCAATAAAACTTTATTATTACGTGCTAATATCTAAAAAAAATCATATACAACCAGCCTACTACACAATATTATAAATGACTATTTCTACTTTTCTAAATATTATTACGGGTACATTTTTGTAATGACCTTTGATTAGTATTTTCGCTTTGGATCCTGGTAGGACTTTCTTCAGGATTCTTTTTTGGTCGACTTCGTTTCTTTTTTGTGGCGGCTTCAAGAATATTTTCTTTTTCACATCGGATCCTTCCTTTTTTTGGTCGTCCAACAGTCTTACTTTTAATAAGGTTAATTATTGCTGAATTTATTGATGCTGGAGATTGTGTTGTTAAAACAGTATCGCTAGAAACAGCATATAAAGTTTCTAAATACTTCTCAAAATACAATGTGAAATCTGCACACTTATCGGGATCTGTTGTAATCTTGCTTGCAATTTCTCCACATAGTCGGTTGATTCGCGTATATCGAATTCGAAAGGCACCTTCACTTGATGATTCATTTGATGTTGGAATTATTGTAATTTGTGATCTTGGGCTGTAAAAATTGACATAATCCTTAGCAAGCTCCAGATCGGGAGGATCTTTTTGCCAGCGTTTTGGAAAATGAATAGGATCGAGTCGATCAAGAGAAAGACGAACTGCAACAGCAAGAGAATGACGACAAACTATNGAAATCAGAAACAAATATTTAAAATTCGGTAAGTAAACTTGGTCAAAATTCTAGAAATCAGAAAGAAATATTCAAAAAATTGAAAAGAAAACTTGGTTAAAATTCTAATAGAAATTAAAAACAAATATTCAAAATTCGAAAAGTAAACTTGGTCAAAATTCTGATAGAAATCAGAAAGAAATATTTAAGAATTGGTCAAAATCCGGTAAGTAAACTTGGTCAAAATTCTAAAAATCAGAAAGAAATATTCAAAAAATCAGAAAGAAAACTTGGTTAAAATTCTAATAGAAATTAAAAACAAATATTCAAGAATTGGAAAGAAACCGGTAAGTAAACGAAAGAAAATGACTAATGTTCTTTATTAAATAATCTAAAAATAATCATTAAAAATAATAAAATAATATTAAAATATCCTAAAATATATTGATAAATGTCTATATATTATATACTTATTGAAATTATTATTGTTTGGCCGAAATTCTTGAACTAGAAGTACTAACAAAACTCGGCTCATCTTCCCCCTCCGTTTGCACGAATTCGGTGTCATAAACGATATCTTCTTGTTCATTACATATCCAGTTAGGGGCTTTCGTCAGAGGGAAAAATCGTACTACTGAATTTCATCGGAATAGTTTCGTTTCCATTGTAATTGAGCAGTAGTACTTGAAGCCGATTGGGAATCAAGTACATTTTTGAGCAAGTGTTTTAGCTAAATATTGTGTGAAAATAAATTAAAAAAAAAATAAGTATCAAGGAAATTTCGGTAATAAATTGATAATAAATTAGTAATAATTGTTAAAAAATAAAAGCATTTCGGAAATAAATCAGAAATTGGTTTTTTTGCATATAATATTAAAAAAAAAAAGAAAAATAAGTATTAATAATATTTCGGTAATAAATTAAAAAAGAAAAAAAATAAAATCATTAATAAATTGATAATAAATAAAAGGATATATATAATATTAAAAAAAAAGAGAGGAAAAATAAGTATTAGTAATATTTCAGTAATAAATTGAAAGAGAAAAAAAGGATATATATAATATTAAAAAAAAAAATAAGTATTAGTAATATTTTGGTAATAAATTGAAAAAAAAAATAAAATCATTAATAAATCAATAATAAATCGATAATAAATAAAAGAATATAATTTTTTGTATATAATATTAAAAAAAAGAAAGAAAAAAAATATTTCGATAATAAATTGAAAAAGAAAAAAATAAATATCATTAATAAATCGGTAATAAATCGAAAATAAATAAAAGGATATAATTTTTTGTATATAATATTAAAAAAAAAGAGCAAAAAAAATAAGGGTTATTATAGGCATCTCTAGTCGGAGATATATAACATATATATCTCTGGCCTTTCAACCAATAAAAATGCATTAAAATACATGATTATTATCTGCCATGTCGATTAGATCGCCGAACAATCACGTTGTCGCGTGGGTGACTTAGTTTATATTTAGTACGTGCGCAGATAAACAAAAGTTTCCCACGTCCATTCTTCGTCCTTCGGCCATACTTATTAATTTTAATTTTTTTTTCAGCCCACTATCGAAAAACTTTTATACTTGCGACAATTCTTTTGAAGGTAGTGAGATTAAAGCTATTCAATAAACAAAACGAAATTTCCATTGGTTTTAAAAATTAATAAACCAATATCTGTTAGTAGTTAGCGATAATTATATCAAGTATAGAACAAAATATAGACCTACAAGAACGAAATATTGATGGTGAGTTGTTACTTCGTACAATTTGTTTTCTACTTGTTTTCTACTTTACAAAGATTTTTTCTAATATTCAATCTGACCATCCATGCACAAAATTATAAAGAACCAGGAAATTCAGCCTGGTCAGGCCTATTCTTCCCTTGAAGCATTTAAATATGTCGCAGACCAATATGCTGGAATGAACGGGTTCAATGTGATTTTTTATAAGGGCAATAATTAAGTTTTCACTTGTGATCGCTATGGTGAATTCAAACCTAAGCCAACATACAAACTACGAAACAATTAATAGTGTGTTATAAATAGCAAAGTTTATATATTATATTTCTATCCTTAAAATTTTAACTTTATACTCCTGATTATACATCATAAATCCTTAAAAATTGATTAACTTTATACACTCCCGATCATATTATAAAGTTCTTTGTATTTGTATTTTAAAGAATGTAAAAATCGTATTTAATCAATAAAGTTTTATTATTACTTGTTATAAAGAATGTAAAAATTATATTTGATCAATAAAACTTTATTATTACGTGCTAATATCTAAAAAAAATCATATACAACCAGCCTACTACACAATATTATAAATGACTATTTCTACTTTTCTAAATATTATTACGGGTACATTTTTGTAATGACCTTTGATTAGTATTTTCGCTTTGGATCCTGGTAGGACTTTCTTCAGGATTCTTTTTTGGTCGACTTCGTTTCTTTTTTGTGGCGGCTTCAAGAATATTTTCTTTTTCACATCGGATCCTTCCTTTTTTTGGTCGTCCAACAGTCTTACTTTTAATAAGGTTAATTATTGCTGAATTTATTGATGCTGGAGATTGTGTTGTTAAAACAGTATCGCTAGAAACAGCATATAAAGTTTCTAAATACTTCTCAAAATACAATGTGAAATCTGCACACTTATCGGGATCTGTTGTAATCTTGCTTGCAATTTCTCCACATAGTCGGTTGATTCGCGTATATCGAATTCGAAAGGCACCTTCACTTGATGATTCATTTGATGTTGGAATTATTGTAATTTGTGATCTTGGGCTGTAAAAATTGACATAATCCTTAGCAAGCTCCAGATCGGGAGGATCTTTTTGCCAGTGTTTTGAAAAATGAATAGGATCGAGTCGATCAAGAGAAAGACGAACTGCAACAGCAAGAAAATGACGACAAACTATCCCAGCAAATTCGAGATTATGGCAGCAACAACTAAGTATATGATTATCATAATACACCCAACAAATAACGCCTGGTCACTCATAACGTGATAATTTGAACCAACGCATTTTTTCATTATTTGTCGTTTCTTTAAATGCATACGCATCTTTAGCATTCCATTCAGCCGAAAATTTCTTCCAAGTATATTAGGTCAGACAACTAGCAGTTTGATTTTCAATAGGATTTTAAAAAGTCTGACGGATCGGATAAACAAGTTCTTTATATGTAGCAATGTGTTCAGCTTCTTCTCGAAGATCAAGTGCCTGTTCAAAAGCTGCTAAAATCTCTGTAAGCGTGGTTTTGCTATCAACGAAATTCTTTAACAACCTATTCATAGATTCGCCCCTTTGTGTTGATGACATGTCAGCAAAAAAAAAATCTTTCAGATATGCTGGAGCTCATCATTCGCGCCATTGATTAAAGATGTTAAGATACTATCTCGCTTCCGTATAGTTGACATTTTCCATAATACAATTCTATTGTTCTTCAAACTCATCTTTATCTATATAATGATTAAGGCACTTGATGAGATCTGAATAAAACGCGGTATAATTTAATCCAAGTTTAGAAGTCATATTAGACTTGATATTCTTAAGCATGTGCCATATACAAAGACCATGCTTAGTGTCATGTTTATCTGTCATTACAGAACGAATGGCATCACTCATCGCAAGATCATTATCTGTGAGTATTGTTTTAGGTGCAGAAAAAAAAATACGGAGAAAAGATTCGAAAAGCCATTCAAAGCTTGAACGGGTTTCATCTCGAAACAAAGCACCAGCCACGCAGTAAGAAAGACCATTATTGGTAACACCCATAAATACTCCAAAGGGCATCGAAAAATAATTACATTTGTATGTATTATCATACACGATAGTATCATAAAAACACATATATTTCCGTTTTTGTGATGGATACGTCCAAATAACATGCTTTAAACGATTTTCACGATCCAACTCGAATTCGTAAGAAAACTCTGGATCTTCACTGCGTTTTTGTTGAAGGAGGGAGAAAAAATCATGTGCTTGAAATTCATTACGTGCTATGCGATCAGTACTAATTAAATTATACACATCTTTGATCATCTATTTTTTCGCAATTGGTCCATACTTTACTACAAGCAGAGATTGTATTTGTAATATCGAAATACCTGCTTTTTTTGCAAGAAAAATTTCTTTCCGAATATCTGCTGGTATTTCACGATTAGAGGAAAAAATTCGCATAAGTTGGGCTGGAATAAGGGAGTGGTTATGATGGAGTATAGCTTGTGAAATATAATATTTTTCATCATCCGAATTATAATTGAGTCGAATTAGCCATGGACAGTTACACTTTTTTGATACCGTATTTTGACTCTTTTTGTTGGGATCCTTAGGCTTAGGTTTGAATTCACCATAGCAATCACAAGTGAAAACTTGAGTGTAGCGCACATCGTCACTACGGTTATTGCCCTTATAAAAAATTACATTGAACCCGTTCATTCCAGCATATTGGTCCGCGACATATTTAAATGTTTCAAGGGAGGAATAGGCCTGACCATGCTGAAAAAAAGAATTTTCTGGTTCCTCATTATTGGAAATTTTTTCATTTCCTGGTTCTTCATAATTTTGTGCATGGATGGTCAAATTGAATATTAGAAAAAATCTTTGTAAAGTAGAAAACAAGTAGAAAACAAATTGTACGAAGTAACAACTCACCATCAATGTTTCGTTTTTGTAGATCTATATCTTGTTTTATACTTGATATAATCATCGCCAGTTACTAACAGATATTGGTTTATTAATTTTTAAAACCAATGGAAATTTCGTTTTGTTTATTGAATAACTTTAATCTCGCTACCTTCAAAAGAATTGTCGCAAGTATAAAAGTTTCTCAATAATGAACTGAAAAAAAAATTAAAATTAATAAGTATGGCCAAAGGACGAAGAATGGACATGAGAAACTTTTGTTTATCTGCGCACGTACTAAATATAAACTAAGTTACCCACGTGACAACGTGATTGTTCGGCGATCTAATCGACATGGCAGATGATGATCACGTATTTTAATGCATTTTTATTGGTTGAAAGGCCAGAGATATATATATTATATATCTCCAGCCAGAGATGCCTATAATAACTTAATATTTATAAGTATTTAATAATAATTTAATTTTTATATTATTTTATTTATTTTACATAATAAATGTTCATTATTTTTTATTCATTAATGTAAAATGTACAAGATTAATTTATCAATAAATATGTATCATCTATTACTTATTACTTATAATTTGTTATTTATTTATGTTGAAACTTATAAATAAATGAACTCAATGGCATGACTAATTATCATTGTATTGAAAAAATGCTAATATCAATTTTCAAATAACAATCACAAATAATAACCATACTTTTAAATAATATTACGAATATAATATAAATATAAATAAAATAAACTAAATTAAAATTTGATGCCCAGGATGAAAATATGACATGTTAAACAGGACAAAAGTTGGAGTTAAAATTGCACATATATGTGAGAAATAACTCTGATGTATCAGTGATTTACCCTGATGTATCAGTAATAAATTACACTTAGAAATTATCACAGATAATTATATTGGTAAAAGTATCATTTTTGATACACTTGTGGTTATTTTTTTGATATACCCCCATTTTGTATTAATAAATATATAATTAATTTTAGGGTGGTATCAAAAAAATAACTATAGATGTATCAAAAATGATACCTTTGCATTATATTGTGTTACTTGTGTTACAGATAATCAGTGATGTTTTCTGGAAGTTGGAAGTACTATTGGACTTCCAATTCCAATCCTTCTAATAGGCTTTCAATTCTAATAAATTTTCATTAGAAGATATTTATTATAAGACACATGATATAAATATTATAAAAATTTATTAAATTTTATCAATATTGTATTTATATGATATAATTTATTAAATTTTATTAGTTTGACATTGTATTTGTATATTGTATTTAAGTATTCCAGAGTATTAAAAAAAGAATTAAACAAATTTTTAATTTCCTATTTGCTTTTTTATTAATTATCAAATATTCATATTCATTTAAAAGATTATATTAAAAGTATTGGAAATATTGGAACTTTAGTTATTATATACAATAGTCAAAGTATTTGATTGGAAGATTTCAATGCACGTGNTTTTTGATACACTTGTGGTTATTTTTTTGATATACCCCCATTTTGTATTAATAAATATATAATTAATTTTAGGGTGGTATCAAAAAAATAACTATAGATGTATCAAAAATGATACCTTTGCATTATATTGTGTTACTTGTGTTACAGATAATCAGTGATGTTTTCTGGAAGTTGGAAGTACTATTGGACTTCCAATTCCAATCCTTCTAATAGGCTTTCAATTCTAATAAATTTTCATTAGAAGATATTTATTATAAGACACATGATATAAATATTATAAAAATTTATTAAATTTTATCAATATTGTATTTATATGATATAATTTATTAAATTTTATTAGTTTGACATTGTATTTGTATATTGTATTTAAGTATTCCAGAGTATTAAAAAAAGAATTAAACAAATTTTTAATTTCCTATTTGCTTTTTTATTAATTATCAAATATTCATATTCATTTAAAAGATTATATTAAAAGTATTGGAAATATTGGAACTTTAGTTATTATATACAATAGTCAAAGTATTTGATTGGAAGATTTCAATGCACGTGAGACATTGGAATTTTCAATTCTTCTAATGGAACTTTCAATTCCAATAAAATTTCATTGAAAGCACATTTTGAACATCATTGCAGATAATAAGATTTATCATCTGCCTGGTAATAAAGTTTATTAGATTATTTTGTCAAAACTCAATTTTTAAAAAATAATTAATTTTATCAGGTGCGCATATATTCCATCTCTTTAGAGGAGAAGGATAAGAGACAAGACACTAGCAAGTTTTATATAATTTATTATTTATGTTTATTTTTTATATAATCCATTTATTTGTCTATTTATTTATTTAATATAAAAGATAAATCTTTATTCACACGAAATTCTCTTTTCACTTTTTCATTTATTATTCGTTATAATTCATTTATTCACTTATATAGATACAGGAAATACAATTAAAAATTAAACTTATACTTATATATTTATATTATATCAATTATGGTATTTTGGAAGAATAATAAAAGTTAAACAAGAAATTACAGAAACTATTATGGAATTTAATCAAGGGTAAGTTAAATTAAGGATCAAGATAATCATAAAGGTATAAACTTTTCAATAAAAAAATAATATCGAACAAGATTTTTAATAATCTATCTACAGATAATTATTTAAGACAAGATGGTTTTGTGAGTTCATTACGTAAATCAGGATTAGCATAATACAGAAATATGGATGAATTTATTAATAATTTTTATTAAAGAACTTTAAATAGAGTAATTATTTTACTATAAAAATAGTAAAGTAGGTATGTAATACTTTTATTTTTATTCAATATCAAAAAAATTGTAAAAGATCCCTTATTTATTTAATTAATTATGAACTTTTTAAATAATATAAAATAATTTAAGACAAGATTGTTTCACAAGTTCAGTTACGCAAATTGGGATCAGCGTAATATGAAAATATAGACGAATTTATTAAATTTAATAATAATTCTTATTAAATTTTTATAAAGAATTTTAAATAGAAATAGAGTAATTATTTTACTATAAAAATAATAAGGTAGGCATGTAATACTTTTATTTTTATTCAAGATCAATAAAAAATTGTAAAAGATCTTTTATTTATTTATTTAACCATGAACTTTTTAAATAAAATAATATAGAACAAAATAATTTTTTAAATAGGAAAATAATTTAAAATAAGATTTTTAATTCTACAGGTAATTATTTAAGACAAGATTGTTTTGCAAGTTCAGTTATGCAAATCAGAATTGGCATAACACAAAAATATAGATAAATTTATTAAATTTATTAATAATTCTTATTAAATTCTTATAAAGAATTTTAAATAGAAATAGAGTAATTATTTTACTATAAAAATAGTAAGGTAGGCATATAATACTTTTATTTTTTTCAAGATTAAAAAAAATTGTAAAAGATCATTTATTTATTTAATTAATCACGAACTTTTTAAATAAAAAATAATATAGAACAAGATTTATTTTTAAATAGAAAAATAATATAGAATAAGATTTTTTAATTCTATCAGTTACACAAATCAGAATCAGTGTAATATGGAAATACAGACAAAATTTAGTGTCTTATCTCTGCTGCTAAATAGAAACAATATTTTTCTATCTTTATTATTTAATTTTATTACAAAAATGTGTACCAAAAGATTATTTTATTATTTTATTACAAATTAGGTGAAAGATTTTTGTATTTATTCAAAATGTGTCAAAAGAAAATTAAAAATTATAAAAATTGCAGAAAATGAGCCAATCCTTTTCACATCCTAATTTACCAGTTATTTTATATACTTTCAAACTTGTTTTCCTTCATCTTCTGTTGTCACGTCTAAACACGTCCTTTTCTATTTTTAAAGATAACACACAAGGATGAAGGATAACGTACAAGGATAAGGAATCTGTCATTTAGATAGTAGGCATCAGTAAATTTTTTTAAACGTAAGCCTTCGAAGTCCTTCACTTCGATAACCTTCGAATACCTCCAACATAAACGTAATATTTACGAAGGTTATTGGTACCAAAAACCTTCATTTTTATTAATAAAATGTAATATTCCGGAGGTTATTGATATTGATAACCTTCAATAACCTTCACTTTATTATAATAAAAGTAATATTTACAAAGGTTATTGGTCTGATAACCTTCAATAACCTTTGAAAACGAAATTATTACAATAACCTCCGATATAAAAAATTTTCTGATGCTAATACACGNTTACAAAAATGTGTACCAAAAGATTATTTTATTATTTTATTACAAATTAGGTGAAAGATTTTTGTATTTATTCAAAATGTGTCAAAAGAAAATTAAAAATTATAAAAATTGCAGAAAATGAGCCAATCCTTTTCACATCCTAATTTACCAGTTATTTTATATACTTTCAAACTTGTTTTCCTTCATCTTCTGTTGTCACGTCTAAACACGTCCTTTTCTATTTTTAAAGATAACACACAAGGATGAAGGATAACGTACAAGGATAAGGAATCTGTCATTTAGATAGTAGGCATCAGTAAATTTTTTTAAACGTAAGCCTTCGAAGTCCTTCACTTCGATAACCTTCGAATACCTCCAACATAAACGTAATATTTACGAAGGTTATTGGTACCAAAAACCTTCATTTTTATTAATAAAATGTAATATTCCGGAGGTTATTGATATTGATAACCTTCAATAACCTTCACTTTATTATAATAAAAGTAATATTTACAAAGGTTATTGGTCTGATAACCTTCAATAACCTTTGAAAACGAAATTATTACAATAACCTCCGATATAAAAAATTTTCTGATGCTAATACACGACACAATTAAAATTGAGAAAAATTGGAATTGAATCAAGGCAAATTTTGATTTTTACTAGTGATTGACACAATTAATTAAGTAAGACGCAATTAAAAATTGAAATTTTAAAAGTTGAGTCAAAATCAAATTAGTTTTGATGACATGTATACGTTGCGCAACAGATAGAATAATAAAAAAATTCTATCTGTTGCGTAATGGATAGAATAATAATAAAAATTCTATCCATTGCGCAACAGATAGAATAATAAAAAAAATTCTATCCATTGCGCAACGGATAGAATAATATAAGACTCATGAGCCTGCTATGAGACTTGTGAACCTGTTATGAGGCTTACGAGCCTGTGAGCCAAGCCAAGTCTTACTTATATAGGCTGGCTTGAGTTTGGCTCGGCTCGATTCATGAGAAGCTTTACTTATAACTTATTCTTTATATAATAAGATAAGCTTACGTCTTATCTTCTATATAATGAGATAAGCTTACGGCTTATTTTCTATATAATGAAATAAGCTCAGGGCCTATACTTGCACGCAAAATTATTTTAGGATCCCGAAATTACAATTTTGGGAAAAAAAGTCGAAATAGTTTTTCATAAAAGACGAAATTATTTTACTTAAAACCTGAAATTTTTTAATCACCCAGATTTATTTTTTGATTGAAGATACACATAACTGGATACTTTTTTTACTTCCATATATAGAATAAATTCTGCATAAATCTCAAAAAGTCGAAATACCTCAAAAATCCAAAATCAATTTTGGGAACATGTATATTCAGGGCTTATCCTCTATCATCAGGAATTAAATATAAACGTTCTAGTGCATTCAAAATACACCGATCTATAACATCCTACGAACACCACCTACGTTCATATAGCGTATTAAATATGCCGTTCTCCGAATGCTTTGTATATATAGCGTACTAGAACGCACCGTTTTAGTGTGTTCTCCGAACGTTTCGTATATATAGCGTACTAGAACGTACCATTTTAGTGCGTTCTCCGAACGTTTCGTATATATAGCATACTAGAACGCACCGTTCTAGTGCGTTCTCCAGACGTTTCGTATATATAGCGTCCTAGAACGTCTCTATATAATTCCGGATGATATAATGAAATAAGCTCAGGGTTTATCCTCTATATAATGAGATAAGCTCACAACTTATCTTCTATATAATGAGATAAGCTAACAGCTTATTCTCTATATAATGGAATAAGCTCATGACTTATTCTTTATATAATAAGATAAGCTTATAACTTATCTTTTATATAATGAAATAAGCTTAGGATTTATCTTCTATATAATAAGATAAGCTCAGAACTTATTCTTTATATAATAAGATAAATTCAAGACTTATTCTCTATTTAATAAATAAACTCAGGGCTTATCTTTTATATAATAATTATTCTCTATATAATAAGATAAGCTCAGGACTTATCTTCTGTATTAAGATAAACTTATAGTTTATTTTTTATATAATAAAATAAACTCATAAGTTATTTTAAATATGTTTTTCATTGTAAAATTTTTTTGTTTTACTTGTAATTTACAAACTTTAAAGTGATTTTTTACTAAATTATTTCTATTATAATTAAAATAATCTTATTCTTAATTGCAAAATAATATATATTTCATCTTTGCAACATCAAGTTATTACAGTTTAAAGTTAAAGTATTATGAAAAAATTTTAAAATTTTTTATTATTACTAGATTACATAAACATTAAATGGACGATTTAATCTTAAAAAAAATATATATATATATATAATTCATAATTTTAATGTAACAATTCTGAAAATTTTACAAAATGTATATTTTACTTATATCTTTATATTTACTTAGTAGCAATTTTAATTAATTATAATAGAAAAAAATTTTAAAAATAATTTTTTAAAAAATTTAAAATTTTTTATTATTATTGTCCAGAGCATGGCGTAGGACTCACATTTTCAGGTAAGGTCACAAGATCATAGGCACATATAAATAAAGTCATATAACCAGATAAACATATACAGTCAGACCTATATATAATCACCTCGTATATAATCACCTTTCATTTTAATCACCGTTTTTTTTGGTCCTGAATTTTTTATATTAATTTTCCCTATATATAATCACCTCGTATAATAATTTTATGTATAATCACTATCACCACTGATTATAAGCTCGTCATATATAATTTCCCTATATATAATCACATATTTCATGTGATCTGTTAATAAAATTCTTTTTTGATCGATTAATTATGTTGATCGATTATCATTTAGATAATTATCTAGAAGATAGATTATTATCTATTACAGTATTATCGGAATTTATTATTTTTTTAAAAAAATCGTAAATTATATTCGTCACATCTTTGATTTCAGCTATTTTTCCGTTATCTAGAAGAAGTTTAGATTTAATATTATTTTAACCTTTAAAAAATATACCACTACAAAAGAAAAAACAGAGACGTTCAGCTATTAGTCAACAAATAAAGAAAGAAATTTGTCTTTATTTTAAACAAAATCCTGATAAATCTCATACTGAAATTGCAAACCAATTTAATATTAATTATTCTAACTTGTCTTTAAAACGCTCTACTATTTCAAAAATACTCAAAGATAAAGAAAAATGGGAGAACTTTATACCAACTGAAAATTCTGCAAAAGTTTTTAGAGAATGTTCAGTAAAATTTCCTCATCTAGAAAAGGCTATTGGTCTTTGGATAAGTCAAGTATCTGTTGGTGGTCTTACTATTAGTGATAATATTTTATGTGAAAAAGCTAAAAATTTTGCACAAACTTTAAATATTTCAAAAAATCATTATCATTATCTCATGGTTGGTTAATGGGTTTTAAACAGAGAAATCATTTACGTTCTTTTATTTTGCATGATGAAGCTAATAGTGCACCATTAGAAATTTTACCTCAACAAAGAAAATTTTTTCAAGAATTATTATCTAATTATGAACTTGAAAATATTTATAATGCTGATGAAACTGGATTATTTTATAGAATGACAAGTAATCAAACATTAGAAAAAAGGTAAAAACATATTTTTTACTTAAATAATATTATATTATTTTTTTAAATAATTTATTAAAAATTTTATTTTTAGGATAAATCACGATTAACTGTATTATTAGCAACTAATGCTACTGGTACTTCAAAATTGAAACCTTTAGTAATTGGAAAATATGAGCGTCCAAGGTGTTTCAAAAATATTAATATGTCAATGCTTCCAGTAATATACAAAGCAAATTCAAAAGCTTGAATGCGTCATGATATTTTTGAAAATTGGTTAAAGGATTTAGATTACAAATTTCGTTTAGAACAAAAAAAAATAATAATATTAATTGATAATGCAGCATCACACACAAATCCTGGTTATATTGATGATGAAAATGATGATGATAATGATCAAGATCTAATTTAAACTCAAGAAATTCGTCTCACAAACATTAAATTACAATATTTACCTCCAAATACAACAGCACATTTACAACCATGTGATGCTGAAATTATAAATAACTTCAAGGTATGTTACAAATAATTTTATTGAAATTAAATATGCTAAAAATTTAATTAATATAAATATTATCTTATTACAGTTAAAATATAAACAATTATATTGTCGTAATCTTATTCAAAGATTTGAAAGAGACGAAAACATAGATAAATTGTAATTTATTTATTTAACAAATATAAGAATAATAATTATTTTTAATTATTTTTTAATTATTTTTTAATTATTTTTTTTAATTATTATTAGCAAATTAAACGTTAAAGAAGCAATTGATTTTATTGGAGAAGCTTGAGAAAAAGTAACACAATCAACAATTGCAAATTGTTAGATAAAAACGGGCATTTTATCAAATACAAATGAAAAAGAAATTAATAATGCCAAAAATAATATGCAAGATGAATATTTACAGAATCAAAATGAAATTAATAATCTTTTATTAGATATAAATATTCCACTAGAATTTGATGACAATAATATAGCTACTGAAGAACCATTAACAGATAGTCAAATAATTGAAATAGTATTGGAAGAAAATAATTCTGCATTACAAAATACTAATAATGAACCTGACAATGAGGAAACACCTACTGTTAGTATGAAAAAAGGTCTTGTATTTTTAAAAAAATGGATAAATTTTTTTGAACAACAAAATTCAGATGATTTTTGTTTTGAAGATTTAACCAAATTTAAAAAATATGTATGAATTGTTGAAAAAATGGAATTTGTAAGCAAAAAACAAACAAAATTAGATAGTATTTTTTCTACAGATATGAATTTTGAAACAACTGAGGTAGATATTTTAAATTCTAATTATGAAATGAATGAAAATTTTGAAATAACTAAAGTAGATACTTTAGATTCTTATTTTGAAATGAATGAAAATTTTGAATTGGAAGATGATATGTAATATAAAATTTAATAAAAGTTATATATAAAAATTTATAATCACCAGTGATATATTTTTTATATGATGTGATTATACATAGGTTTTTTGTGTAATATCACATTTGCTTATAATCACTACCAAAATTCGGTCCCGAGGTGGTGATTATATATAGGTCTGACTATACGTATTGCCCAAATCCCAAATAATTTGGGATTTGGGACGCCAAAATGCACAAATTACTAGTATTTGGGATTTCGGCAAAAAATACTAATTATAATTTGGGATTTGGGATTTGGAATTTCGGCATTTGAGATTTCGGCATTTGAATTTTGAATTTGGGTGGCAGGTATAGGTCTGACTGTACTAGAGCTTTTTGTAGAAAATGTCCGTCTGTCCACCCACGTGATATNTTTAAATTCTAATTATGAAATGAATGAAAATTTTGAAATAACTGAAGTAGATACTTTAGATTCTTATTTTGAAATGAATGAAAATTTTGAATTGGAAGATGATATGTAATATAAAATTTAATAAAAGTTATATATAAAAATTTATAATCACCAGTGATATATTTTTTATATGATGTGATTATACATAGGTTTTTTGTGTAATATCACATTTGCTTATAATCACTACCAAAATTCGGTCCCGAGGTGGTGATTATATATAGGTCTGACTATACGTATTGCCCAAATCCCAAATAATTTGGGATTTGGGACGCCAAAATGCACAAATTACTAGTATTTGGGATTTCGGCAAAAAATACTAATTATAATTTGGGATTTGGGATTTGGAATTTCGGCATTTGAGATTTCGGCATTTGAATTTTGAATTTGGGTGGCAGGTATAGGTCTGACTGTACTAGAGCTTTTTGTAGAAAATGTCCGTCTGTCCACCCACGTGATATAATATCTATAGAGTCACGTGACCATATAAACATACTAGAGTTCTTTGTAGAGCAAAGGTATCATTTTTGAGACACCTGTGGTTATTTTTTTGATATATCAAAAATTTCTGAAAAAAATAGTTATTTTTTTGATATGTCTATAATTGTTTATTTAAAGATACATCAAAAAAATAACTATTTGGTCACATGAAATTTTGATATATCAAAAAAATAACCGCAGGTATATTAAAAATCATACTTTTGCTTTTGTAGAAAATGTCTGTCTGTCCACCCACGTGACTGCATATCATTATTAATTAATTTAATATTTATTGAATATTTAGCTCCAGACTTATAATAGTAGTAGGGTAAAAATGGGTATTCTGGTCTAGCAATAATCATCTTGCTATATTTCACGCCCCCAAAACACCACCAAGCATATCAATTTTTTGTACATCAATTCAAGTATTTCAAGTTATTGGAACATGATCCTATATGTCATGGTTCCTATGTGGCGAAAAAAAAATTTTCCACGTCATTTTTATATTAAAATATATTGATTTTTTATATATCTAGAATACATTTAATTATACAAATTCATATCAAAAAGAATATTAATTATTTATGACATACAGCTTGCTATTAAAAAAGCCCAAAAGAAGTGGTGAAGGATATGAATTTAATGAATATCCTGATCCCTTCTCGGATATGAATCAAGCTTAAATTGCATACCAATATTATTTACTATAGTAGAATTCAATCTAAAGACAATTCTTCACTACTTTTCTGGCTCACAAAAATGTGACCATATATCTCAAAGGGTAACAAAAAATGTAACCATATATCGTAAAGGATAACAAAAAATGTGACCATATAGCACAAAGGGTAACAAAATTTTGATAAGAGTAACAAAAAATATAACCATATATCACAAAAGGTAATAAAATTTTGATAAAGGTAACAAAATTTTGGTAAAGGGTCACAAAATTCTGGGTTAACTTTTTCAGTTATCCAGATTCTAATTTTGAAGCTCTAATATATAATCTATTATAGTACTGGACCACATAGTACCATTTTGATATATCGAATTAATTAATTACATCAGGAATTATATAAAGGCGTTCTAGTATGCAATAAGTACAAAAAGTATTTATTGTGTTCGATATACGCCATTTTATTGCGTATTACGAACGTTACGTTCTAAAATAATCTGTTCTACAACGTTTTACGAACGATAAGTATTAATAACGTTATATAACGGATCGTTCTAGTACGGTTTGTGAACTATCAGTATTAATAACGTTCTAGAACGATCTGTTCTAGAACGTATTACGAACGATATATACTAATAACGTTATATAACGTATCGTTATACGAAATATCAGTATTAATAGTTATATAATGGATTGTTCGAGAACGTTATTGATTATAATAGTGTGTATCGTATAAAAGATCAACTCTTATAGTTTGCAATACACTATATTATAGATCGATATAACGATTATATTTATTATTATTTTTTTTTGTCAGAGCATAATGAAGGATATCATATTTCTTTTTTGTCACATGCAAACGAAGAGATTATATTTATTTATTTTGTCACGACATATAGTGGAAGTTTTCGTAAAATATAATAAATATTTAATACAAAAATAAAATTATTTATTATAAAAAATTATATATTAAAATTTTTATTTTTCCTTATTATTTTATTAAATTATTAGATGCTTTATCTTATGTATTTAATAATTTAATGAATGTCATAAAAGATCTGCAAGATTTTGGTTCAAAATATGCAACTATTTTTTATATTAACTCTATGCAAAATTTTTATGAGATATCTAAAATATAGTAAAAAATATGCAAATAAAATTATGACTTATAATTAAAGTAATAAATATTTTGCAGTGGCTCATAGTTATAGTATCAAATCGCTGCATCAAGTTTTATAGTTATAAGATGCATCAAAGAACAAATTAATTACACCGTGAAGCGATTGTGTAACTTTATTTTTAAAGATTTACACATAAAATTCTGTTTTAGACTTCTCTCACAATTTGTGGAACAGGGAGCGATTTTTCACAAA
>PQFF01000186.1:267971-284067 GCA_003547095.1 Diversispora epigaea | reverse complement strand
GAACAGAATAAGGAATGTACAAACGAAAGTAACGCATCTGAAACAAGCACCGTTAGTGAAAAAAATAAAGGAAGGGGGCGTAGTCGTAAAAAGTAAAAGAAGGAAAATTAGTCGTATAATACAAGAAAGTGAATTGACAAATGAAATTGGTGAAATTCGAAAGAAATATTATTAATAAGTATAAAAGAAAGAGGCTTAGTTATAAAAAAGTAATTTTTTTTTTCAATACATAACACAAGGAAACAAGCCGGATGTTTAAAAATGAAAACGAGGAGATCATTGAATTTATTTTATTTTTTGTTATTTTTATTTATGTAAATACTTGTTTTTTATTTTGTTATATTTGTTTGTTTTTTGTTTTAAAATAAAGACTTGTTACATGAACAGTAAAATTTATTGTATAAACTATGAAGTTTATTGAAAAGTTTATTGAATAAACCGTAGAGTTTTACTTGAATATTATAATGACACAACATGTTATTTTGTGTTATATTACACAAGTGAACGTTTGGTTATTTTTGAATAATTTTCAAAACGTTCGAGTTCTTTTTCGAGATCCGGATCAATCTTTATATCAAGTTTAGACCGATCGAAAGGTCGAAGTATCATGATATCTTTTAGTCTTTGTACCCGAGATAACATTACATAGATACCAGCTCCTACTCTTCCACCGTTTAAATCGACGATCGCTTTTTTTAGTGTAATACCTTGACATTTGAATTCAGTAATTGCAAAAGCTGGCGTAATAGGTAATTGAGTTCTTTGGAATTCTCGAGTTGTACTTGTTCCATTTTTTGTTTTATATGAATATTTGCATTTTCGTTTAACAGGATAGACTGGTACATTGTTTGGTGGAAGATTATCATAAGAGTTTGGTTTGTGATTTAAGAGTTCCATTATTATGTATTTAGGAGGTTTATTGAAAATAACTACTTTCTCCTCGTTAATATTTGTGTTTCTTTTTACTATTGAATCGACATCATATATAATTTCACGAAGTATCCCCTGAGTACCATTTACCATACCATCACCAGTACAGATGTTGATTGTTAAAGCTACTTTCATACCTACTGATAATGGTAATATACCACATAATGGATTCGATTTTGTGTCTGGCACACTCAAGAATTTTTGCTGCATATTACCACAAATTGATTTATTTTTGTACATATCTTCAGCATACACATAGTAAATCGGTTGATTACGATTTTGGGCATGTTCAATCGCAGCTTCGAAATTGATTTGAATTCGCAGATCACTTCTTCGGACCAAAAACGTAGTGTCTTCCCATTCTAAAGAGTTTATTTCATTTTCTGTTATTACGCGACTGTATAAAGTTTCATATTGAATTGGAGTCAGGTAACCACAACGCAAGTTATTTAATATGGTCGCATACGTCGGATCATCAATCTGACGCATCTGTTTTTTTAAAATAGTTACGTGTTTTACAGACTTCCACAATTCTCTACCATTGGTGTTGATCAACATTTGAGTATCAATAAGGTTCGTAGTTTGTATCTGATTCCTCTGTGAATTTATAGTTTTGTTAATTTTGTTGGGTCGGTATAAAGGGTAATTGAGTACTGGCGGGAGTTGTAAGAAGTCTCCAACAAAAATTATATTTAAGCCGGCAAAAGGTACATCATCGTTTTGGAAATGTTTTACTTCCTTGATGCATGCATGTAATCGTGTAATAAGTCTTTGTCCTACTAAAGAAATTTCGTCCAAAATAAGATATTCTATATTTGCCCAACGTTCTTGAAGTGTTTTTTTTGATGTTTTTTGAGAAAAGTTGTACTTACGACTTTCATCATCACCATCGAATTTGAAACCACACAAAGAATGAAGAGTACAACCATTAATATTTGACGCAGCAACACCAGTCGGTGCACAAAGGACAAGGGATTGTCTTTGACCGGCTTGATCAAAATATTCACTAATAGCTTTAATAACTTTTGATTTACCTGTACCTCCGGCACCACCCAAGTACATTAATAATTGAGACGGTTTATTGGGATTATAAGGATTATTTTGTTCACGATGATTGCAAACGAGAAAAAAAACACTTTTTTGTTCATCGTTAAGATCGGCCGAAATTTTTTGGAGCATTGTTGACTTCTTTCGATCATGTGTACAAACCGAAAGTTCCGTACAAGTTTTTTCGGAACTTATATTATCGTTTACTTGTTCTATTTTTTTTCTCGATGCTATAGTTTTTTGCCATATATTAATTAAGTAGTCGTCACTTTTACAGGAAGGTCGTACTTGGTTTTTTCGGTTATCGTAATCTAGTGCATCGGTTCTTTTCTGAAAGATTAATTGTTTTTTTTGTTGAATTTGTTCTTCAAATGTAAATGAAGTACAGCATCATTAACGAATTTTTCGTTTTGTAATCCGGAACGCATAATTTCATACGGATTTAAAGAAACCGAGTTATCGATGCTAGAGTTATCCTGGTCATCGTTATTGACATCAAAGTTATCTTGGTCATCTAACATTTCANAATCTGACGCATCTGTTTTTTTAAAATAGTTACGTGTTTTACAGACTTCCACAATTCTCTACCATTGGTGTTGATCAACATTTGAGTATCAATAAGGTTCGTAGTTTGTATCTGATTCCTCTGTGAATTTATAGTTTTGTTAATTTTGTTGGGTCGGTATAAAGGGTAATTGAGTACTGGCGGGAGTTGTAAGAAGTCTCCAACAAAAATTATATTTAAGCCGGCAAAAGGTACATCATCGTTTTGGAAATGTTTTACTTCCTTGATGCATGCATGTAATCGTGTAATAAGTCTTTGTCCTACTAAAGAAATTTCGTCCAAAATAAGATATTCTATATTTGCCCAACGTTCTTGAAGTGTTTTTTTTGATGTTTTTTGAGAAAAGTTGTACTTACGACTTTCATCATCACCATCGAATTTGAAACCACACAAAGAATGAAGAGTACAACCATTAATATTTGACGCAGCAACACCAGTCGGTGCACAAAGGACAAGGGATTGTCTTTGACCGGCTTGATCAAAATATTCACTAATAGCTTTAATAACTTTTGATTTACCTGTACCTCCGGCACCACCCAAGTACATTAATAATTGAGACGGTTTATTGGGATTATAAGGATTATTTTGTTCACGATGATTGCAAACGAGAAAAAAAACACTTTTTTGTTCATCGTTAAGATCGGCCGAAATTTTTTGGAGCATTGTTGACTTCTTTCGATCATGTGTACAAACCGAAAGTTCCGTACAAGTTTTTTCGGAACTTATATTATCGTTTACTTGTTCTATTTTTTTTCTCGATGCTATAGTTTTTTGCCATATATTAATTAAGTAGTCGTCACTTTTACAGGAAGGTCGTACTTGGTTTTTTCGGTTATCGTAATCTAGTGCATCGGTTCTTTTCTGAAAGATTAATTGTTTTTTTTGTTGAATTTGTTCTTCAAATGTAAATGAAGTACAGCATCATTAACGAATTTTTCGTTTTGTAATCCGGAACGCATAATTTCATACGGATTTAAAGAAACCGAGTTATCGATGCTAGAGTTATCCTGGTCATCGTTATTGACATCAAAGTTATCTTGGTCATCTAACATTTCAGTGTCACCGGTGTTATCGTAACCTACTACAGATCTTTCTATTCGTCAGATTTTTGCGATTTCCAAATTTTCGTGGGCCATTTGGCGTAGACGGCGGTCCAAAGTTGTTTCTTCTGCACATCTGTGCAAGAGTTCAATATTGTTAATTACAAATCGTAACCGTGTCGATAGATCCGGATTCTGTAAAAAAGCCTCACATGCTTCACGCCACGAGTTATATTCGGTCATCAGGTCATTAGCAGTAGTCCACGGTTTGAACAACAAAAGAACGCAAAGTCCATAACGTTCTGATTCTTTTAGGTCATCCTTGCGTGGAACACCTTTTCCATACAGTACGGGTATTCTCTCGTTCTCGTGGTACCAGTGAATTTGCATGTGCGTCGAGTGTTGCGGATGTATCACATCATGTTCACAAGTTTCGTCGCATTTTTTTTTTCCACCCGAAAACAGAAATCGATCTACTCTTGTCGCACGTCCTTTGCGATTTTTTTGTCTGTTGATTTTATCTAGTTCTTTGTCGTTGATTTTTATTTTATGGACTGTCGAAACGTAATCATAAAGACACATGTTCTTTAATTGTTCACCACGATACATGTAGTCAATTCGCAAATTTACTGCGTTTATTTGTCTACTTGAGCTTATTATTGTGAACATTTCGTCGTTAGCAAGATTGCGTTCATCATCATTTTCTCGGTCTAGTTCTTTCTCACTACCGTCGGTCTCCGAATCTTCCGAAAGTGTTAATTCATGTGAGTCTTCGGCCGGGTAATGCGAAGTCAAATATGTTTCAAAACAATTGAGATATATCGGGACGAATTTGTTCGGTGTATAATGATCTTTGAAACCCAAAAGATATGCCGATACTTGAGGTCCAGTCATTTCTGTTTGACCCACAATTCTATTGAGACACATTGTGACGAGTTTTCGTGACCTTGATACAAATTCTTTTGATAGTTCGTCCGAACTTGGTACATTGGCAACGAATTTATTTAAAGTCATCGCACACATAAGGAACGAGTTATGAGTGCTCGCATCGGATTTCGTCATGTAGTCTGTGATATAGTGAACATATGCAAGTGCTAGTTTTACAGTCGCAATAAATCTGATATCGTTATTTCCACGACAGCTAGCAGTTATGTAAGGGTTATGATTATTGATGTAAGCATTGTGACGTTGAAGAGTGATAATTCCGAGTTCAGGATAAATTTTTCCCGGTGCTTCCACTAACTCGCAAGGGAAATCGAAACGACAGTTGGACGTTTGGCCACGACGATATTTTTTACATGATTTGGTGCATCTATGAAATAGTGTGCGCTTCGCAATTTCGAGGATGTCAAGACGGAATTTTTCATCAAAATCTGGAGATCGCGGGTCCGGAATAGGTAAAATTGATGGATGGATCCTTTTTTCTAGAATGGTTTTCGGGGCCCTGTATTCAGCAATTAACATTTCGTCAGTTAAGTAATCACCGTTTGAAAAAAGATAACTGATATCTTCTTTGATGATTTCGTTCACGTAAATCATCAATCGTTCCCTGAAATTTTCGGACTTAAGACGATCTCGCAGTTCAATAGGATTGGGAGCACCTTGAAGCCAAACTAACATATGACAATGAGGTGTACCGCGATCTTGGTACTCTATTACTGCGTAATAATTCTTTATCTCACCTAGTACACCACCTTTCGGTCTTCTATAACCAAGAATAACTTTGATAATTTTTTCTACCACCACATTGAAATATTTTGCCACAGCAGTTGGATCGAGATGAGCCAATTTAGCTCTTTCCGTTGCAGTTGGAAATTTTTCTGGAAGTAAAGTGTTAATGTCGATTTCTTTTCCAGCATACATCATTACAATCGAACTATGAAGGTCTGCAGGATTGATGGTTATAAATAAAGAAGGTGAGCCATCCCGTATTATGACAGCACGGATTTCATTACGGAGGAGATGTCGCGATTGACATGAGCCCATAATTTTCTTACCAACAATATTTACATTTTTTAACAATTCGAGTACCGCGTTATTTGTTATCGGCTGTTTATCCCGTTCTTGCTTGATCGCGATTTTTATATCACACGGTGTAAGCTTTGAGATCAATTCAGCTGATCGCCGGAAATTCGCTCTCTTTGCTATTAAATATGTTCCCGAGGCAACTTCTCTCCTCCGTAGTATATCAAATGCAGCGAAAATAAACGAACGGTGGTGTCTAAATTTAGGATCATCAAGCTGTAATAGGTGTTTAACGTATTGTTTAAGCGGTACATGCTGTTTGCGGAAATTGTCTTCGTGATCACCAACTCCGTACGGAAATAAAGTAGGAAACGCAGCCGGCAGAAGCGTAGGGTCTGTATATTCATTTTTCGGTATATTCGAATGTGACATCAAGATTGCATCAGGGTAACCTCGTTCATCACCAGTTAATTCTTGGGTCATTTTTTTGAGTAATTTTAAAGTACTCTCTTGTTCGGAAACGAAAACATTATTAGCGTACGTCATACCTGAGTTTCTTAATTCAATTAGACCATCGACAGAATTATTCAGTTCAGATATGTTTCCTTCTTCATCCAATTCTTTATCATCCACATCACTCAGATCATCGTTCATATCGTCCTTATTAACCGGATCAGTCATGTATCCAGTGTAATGTTCTACTTCTTCTGGATTAATATTAACCATCACGGTTGTTGCCAACAAAGCAGTCGGTATCCCATTCTCTGGTAAAGACTCTAGTATCGTTCTGTCGAGTTTAATATCTTTATACAGAACGTTATGATTCATCAACCAATTCAAAGCTGTAGCAACTCTGTCCTTTCTCACACGCAGTACCTTTTTTAATTGTTCTTCCGGTGGTCGTCCATGTCCCACGAACACAACTTTCAAATGATCACACAAACGGTACATGGGTAGGGGCAAGACTGCGGTAAGCGAAGTCNGTTCCTGCGTAAACGTAATTACATGACCTTTTAGTTTATGATGTGTGTGCCTCCGATCAGCAAGTTGAATAAGATTTATACATATGTAACCCGCGGATATTAAGAGTTGTTCGGGTATCGTTAATCCCTGAAGACATCGTGGAGTCGTTCCAATCCATACATTCGCCAGTGAAAACATCGGGGTGTTACCCGCATCCAACGATCGCTTACAGTCGCTACACACTCGAAGGTCGAACGGATTATCATTTCTACCATTCACATCATTTTTAACGAGTCCGTTTCTGTTTAATAAAATTTTACAACCGCTCTCATCTATATACGGGTGTCCATACGAGAAGTCAATCTCAAAAAACGAATTCTCAAAATGTTTATTAGTTTTGAGTAATGGCAAGTGTAATTCTCGCACAGAAATAACGGTCAGATGTTCGTACGAATACAAACCAGAGCAAACCGCGCAAGGTAATTCCCTAAGCGAATTGCAACTAACATTTTTTCTAAATTTTGCCAACGCACCATTTGCAACGGCCTTATCGATTGGTTGTGGCCAGTCCGCGTACCGTTCTTCCGACGAACAGAATTCATTATCCATTTCCAAAATACGTAACGGAACATGTGCATCCTCTGCCTGAGTATCCTTTTCAATTAAAATTTTTTGTCTCTTAGTCTCACGCCGTTTACGCTGTTGCTCTCGTTCACGCCGACGATAACTCGCATCCGCTCGTCTGACGGCCTTCTGCTGTTTACGTTTAGATTTATAGTTATCAGAAATTACAGAATCATTCCTAAAATAATTAATAAAAATTAACATATATTACTCGATAACACTGAAACTTAAGAAGTTCCATTTACATTGTCAAAGATTATAATACAAGTCACAGAAAGAAACGACCAGACGCATAATTTACATGTACACGGTTCAGTAGATACACACATCCATTTTGGAAAACCATTTTGATTTACTTGATATAGACAAAACTCGTTTCATTCATATACAAAATTTAAAACCACAAAAGGTTATTCACCCAGATTAAATCATAATGACTCAAAAAACAATCATCATGACGTAAAAACAATAATCACGACCCCAAAATTAATAATCATCTCGTCACATCATCTTTCGTTTACAAGAACGTAAATCAATAACTCCTGCTAAATAAAGATTTTACGAAATCAGCATAAAGATCATCGTTTTTACCAAATAAAGATTTTACGAAATCAGCATAAAGATCATCGTTTTTACTAAAAAAGGATTTCACAAAAATCAGCATAAGCGACATCAATTAAGTCGAATTTAACCATCCCTCCACATTTCATGTTACACATTCAATGTGATCGTACTGGTAAAAATGATTATTATTATGCAAACTATTATTATTACTTTTCAAAAATGTATAATTCTATGCAAATAAATTCTTATGACATTTTTATTTTTTTTTATGATGGATATGCAAACTATTAGTATGACTTGTAATATAATATTTCGGGGTCCTATTTAATGATTATTATTTAATGAATACGATAATTAAAAATAGCAATATATTGTGTATTGTTTTAATGAATACGATGATTAAAAATGGCAATATCATCAGTAAATTTTTTTAAATATAAGCTTTCGAAGTCCTTCACTTCGATAACCTTCGAATTTCACATTTAATATTTGCATCTGTTAACAATTTTTCTATTTTTATTTCAAAATTTTTACCTTTTTGTACAGAAGAATTTTCTTCTTGTTGAAATTTAGTCATTTTGTTGAGTTTAGAAAAAAATAATAAAAACAATTATAATAAATGATACTTATCTTAAATCACGAAGATACAAAATAGGTAATAAGACATGAGAAACAATATTTAGATTGTAGTGTAACAATTAAAAGGTTAATTAAATTCTATTCTTTGATCAAAATTAATAAATTAAAAAAAGATTGTAGTGTAACAGATTAAATGTAACAATATATAAAATACATTAATAAATTTGCGTTATATAACACTATATATTATTATAATAACTATTATTTATTATCTATTTATAAAATTTAAAATAAAAATTTATTTACTAAAAATTTGTTATCTATTTTTTTTTTTTTTTTTTTTTTTTTTTGTTTCAGCGAGGCCTCGCCTCAAATTTTATTAATTAGAAAAATAGAAAGTTTCTTATATATAAGATACATAACTTATTCTAATGACTATTAGTTAAAGATGAGACTCAGACTAACCCAAAGGGACATGCCTACAACCTACTGCCTGACAATAACAATTGCTCTCAGCATGTTAAGGCCCTGCCGAATAACCTATTTTATACAACCAAGTCCAATTACAACTATCTTTGATAACATGATTATATATAAATCTATTTAATGAAAATAAAAAAGAAATTTTGCTTCTACTATAATTATGATTGTTTTTATTTATAATGTTTGTTACACCTTGTGTAGTATTGTTGAGTACACTATTGTTATCTGTATTACTGGTCTGAGATATTACTGTTGTATCAAGTGTCTCGTTACGGACCTTCTTTTTCCATTTATTATTACTGATTCCATTCTCAGTTTCCCACTTTTTAACTGCTGTACATCTATCTTTCCAAATATGAGTATGTAAGAAGAGTTTAAATTAATTAAATACGTCATCTATTATTTGATCAGCCAACTCATGTGTTACAACTTTTTGCAAAACTATATCATATACAGTTATCGGGATCAATTCCAACATAACATCAATGAATGATAAGTGATCCGTGTTGTTACCGGATAGAATTACCATAACAGAAATATATCAAATCATATAACTATTATATTATTTAACCCTGTATTTTATTAGAATAATTATATAACAAATGAAAATATAAATATTAACATAGTAATTTATTTAATAACGATTAACAATAACTAGTAATATTTATTAACATGTAAATAGCAAGTCAAATAGTTTAGTTACACAAAATGTAAGTAACACAAGTCACATGTTCACATGATATAGTTACACAAATAGTTTATAATTATTATTAATTATCATTAATTAGTATTACTTAGTATCAATTATTATTATATAGTATTAATTAGTATTAATTATTAGTATAACAAATATTCTATATTTAGTAAGTTATATGGTAAATATATTAACCAATAGTATTAATACACAGTAATGGCACAGTAGTCCAAAAAGTTATAAAAAGGATAGTTGTTCGACTTAGTTTCCTCAGCTTTTGAAGTTCAAGGAAGTTGGAAGTTAATATTATAATTATAAAAAAATATAATTGTATTATTAGGAAGTAATTATTAAATAAAATATTAATAAATATTAAATAAAATAATTAAAGAGATTTATTATCGTATTTATTTGATATAATGTTTATTAAAATTGTTTAATAAAGGAAGTACTAGTGAATTAAAGATGATATAATTTTTAATAAAAGATGGAAGTATCTAAAATATGAATTATAAGAAAGTTATCTATAAAGGAAGTCCGTAATAAAGGAAGTTCTAAGATTAATAATAAAAGGATTTATTATTAAAGGAAGTTAGTAATAAATAAAATTATTAATAAAAGTAATAGAGAAATTATTAATGAAAGTAATAAAGTTATAATGACTTGAAAGAATAATTAGTTTGTTAGTTCTAACTAAAAACTAACTGGTGCCTTCTAAAAGTAAAGAGATAACCAAACTGAAAGTCTTGTACCTAACGGAAAGGACTATAAACTCCTTAAAAGAACCGTAAGTGGGAAGTATGATAGTACACCCGTGACAGCGTCTCGTGTGCTCACATCTCAGGGAATATGAAGTTCCTTTAATGCTTCTAGTGTTTTGCACATATTTTTGCATGTATCCACACATGCTACGGTAGTCGTCTTGCTTACTAACAAATTAATAAGTTTATTTCTGCATGAGTGTATATCAATTAAATTTTTTGGACATGTCAACACATGTACTTGATCTTCTTTTTCTAAATTGCACCAGATACAAGAGTTGTTTTCATATATCTGTGGGAATCTATCCTTTAACTTCTCTAGTGTGAGCAGTTCATTATTAAATAATTTAACATTAAAAGCTCTTTGCTGGGTTTCCTTGTTATCTGTTACATTGCGA
This sequence comes from Diversispora epigaea, assembly GCA_003547095.1. Lineage (NCBI taxonomy): Eukaryota > Fungi > Glomeromycota > Glomeromycetes > Diversisporales > Diversisporaceae > Diversispora > Diversispora epigaea. The sequence goes on along the minus strand of PQFF01000186.1, from coordinate 273,454 downwards.
TCAATATAAGAAAGCATTGTCGTTCTCCATAAAATTTGTTATCTATATTAAAACGTGGAATAATATGTATTATATCATTTATTGCTTCTATTTTTATTAAATTAAAAATATTTGTTTTTTCTAATAATGGGCATTTGTATAAATATGGATTTACTGATGATTTGAAATTATACCACTGCATGAGTGCGAGATGCATTGGTTCTTCATAATTCATTATTATTTCAGTTATTAAAAGAACCTATTTATAAAATATTAATAATAATTAAATATTCATCATTATTTCACAAGATATTAATTTTGATTTTTACCTGAGCAAAGCATACACCATTATCTGATGTGTATTCAAAGATTTCATCTGGATTCATTTCAACTGCAATATTACTGAATATAGGTCTTTTATGGAATTTATTGTTTGCACGCATTTTTGCACCATATTTTAATGTCACACCACTATATATGCGAAATTTTATATCAATTTCTTCATGTTCAGATAGTTTTTGATCATAGAAATCTAGATATGCATCTAAACACTNGGGAATCTATCCTTTAACTTCTCTAGTGTGAGCAGTTCATTATTAAATAATTTAACATTAAAAGCTCTTTGCTGGGTTTCCTTGTTATCTGTTACATTGCGATCAATATAAGAAAGCATTGTCGTTCTCCATAAAATTTGTTATCTATATTAAAACGTGGAATAATATGTATTATATCATTTATTGCTTCTATTTTTATTAAATTAAAAATATTTGTTTTTTCTAATAATGGGCATTTGTATAAATATGGATTTACTGATGATTTGAAATTATACCACTGCATGAGTGCGAGATGCATTGGTTCTTCATAATTCATTATTATTTCAGTTATTAAAAGAACCTATTTATAAAATATTAATAATAATTAAATATTCATCATTATTTCACAAGATATTAATTTTGATTTTTACCTGAGCAAAGCATACACCATTATCTGATGTGTATTCAAAGATTTCATCTGGATTCATTTCAACTGCAATATTACTGAATATAGGTCTTTTATGGAATTTATTGTTTGCACGCATTTTTGCACCATATTTTAATGTCACACCACTATATATGCGAAATTTTATATCAATTTCTTCATGTTCAGATAGTTTTTGATCATAGAAATCTAGATATGCATCTAAACACTCCAAGAATTTTTTGAAGCCAAGTTTCATTTCTTTTTCGAGGTCAGGGTCATTCATTCTTGTTTGGATATAAATTTCAGCATTTTGTATATAAAATTCATATAATTTTTTTGAATATTTTAATGCTATTGGGGTTTTTGGTATTTCTTTTGAGGAACTTTCTGTTATAATGACTTTGCGGCGAATCTAAAGAAAAATGTGTTAATATAAATTTAATAACGTTATATAATGATTTTTACCAAAAAAGAATACTTACAATTTTCATTATTTGTTTTTCAATTTCTTTTTTATTTGTTAATTTATAAGGCTTTTTGACATAATCTTTATCGAGGCTTTCATATGTTTCTGTTGTATACCCATTAATGGCACCAAATTCATGAATTTAAGAGCAAATATGGAACACCCATAAATGTAATTTGGGAAATTGAAGCTTAGATGATGAATATTTTTCAAATAGTTCAATAAAAAGTTTTGCCCATTCATTTATCGATTCCTGAAATTAATTAGAGAAAATTTTAATATGCAACGAATTAAAATATTGTATAAAGATATGTATTGTTACCTGCAGACGAGTAATATCAGATTCTTCATAATTTTCTTTTCTTGATAATAAATACATTTTATTCCATTTTAAATATATTTCAGTAATTTTGTTACTTTTAATAAAATTTGATCTTTTGAAATCTTGATAAAGATTGTCTACAATAAAAATCATTATTTTTATAAGGCTTCAGTATTCCGAAGCAGTTAGTAAGGTAAGATATAAAAAACTGTTAGAAAACGATTTAAGATCTTGATAGTGGGGAATTAATTTAATGCGATTATTCATTTTATCGATAAAGGATTTTCCACATTATTTGAGAATTAAAGCTTTAGTAAAGCTTAATTGATAATGAAACAGGCTGAGATCAAGGTGGTGTATTCTATCAGGTACTGTGGCAGCGTATATGTTGATATCCCTATTAAATTTTAAATTTTATTAATACTTTTATTATTTAAACTTAAAAATTCCATATTTACGGGATATTCCAAAAAAAATTTCAAACTTTTTCAATGCTAACGTTTTTTTCCATATTATTTTTATAATGTAATTTCATATTTTTATGAGATCTTGGTTCTATTTGATTGCTATTTAAGTTTATATTTGATAAATTTTCTTTAAAAACGAGACAAAAATGACAGGGGTGATTTGATTGTGTTGATTTATATGTCAATGAAAATGTGCATGCTTCAGGCCAGTCAGAAATAATCATAGAAATTTTAGGGATACACCACAATATTCTATTATTTAACTCTAATTCTATACCATTATTTTCATTATATAACGGGAACAACAAAAATTTGAGAGATTTATGAAGAGTTCTGCGAACTATATTTTTATGTTCTTTAGAGTATCATCTTTTGCTTTTATAATAGGAAGATATGTTAATAATTGTTTTACATCTGGTTTATTTTTACTCCAGGTTATGATATTGCCCAGAGTTATAAAAATGGGGTGCAAGGTATTTTTTCTGAGAGTGTCGGTCGTTGAAGCGTCGGAATATAATATGATTAATAATAGATGTGAACCAAGTGGTATGGTTTTTTCTGTTTTTGCACACCAATTGGCGGTATATTGCTCGTTGTAATTTCTATTATTATTTGACTATAAAATAGTATATAGTGTTAAAAAATAATAATTTATAATATTATATTGTTAAAATTAATTACCTGATCATTTTTAAAATTAAACGTAATATTATTATGTATATCATTTATTGATAAAATATTTTTAATACAATTTATTATAGACCGATAATATATGATATAATTTTTGTTATTATATTTTAAAATTACTTTTTCTTTGTTTAATAAGTTAATTAATTTCATCCTATCCATTAGTTTTCTTCCTTGTTCTATGTTTTTGGGAAGAGGTGATGTCAGTAAGTTTGAATGTTTATTAAAAAAACGTATTATTGCATTTCTGGCTTTATTATTTAGGTTATGTTGGATAATTAATGTCATTAAATCAGAATAGATATTGTTTGGAAATTTTGGTATGGTTTCAGTTTCTTCTTCTGCTGATTTGGATTCTTCAGATTCGTCGGATTCATTATCAGTTTTATCTGATTCGAATTCAGTTTTATCAGATTCAGATTCAGATTCAGTTTCATCAGATTTGAATTTAGATTTTTCAGTTTCAAATTCAGGTTCTCTGGATGTGGGCTCTTCATATTGTATAGATGCGTGTTCCTCGAATGTTAGACTATCAATATTTTGTGGACGTTCATCTACAATTTCAACTTTATAATTTATATTGGTTACATATATTTGATAATAATCGAAAGATTATAATAAGAAATTTTCACACTTTGTATAATGTCATTGATTCTGTTGCTTCTTGGACTAGACCTAGATTCATCATCTGATATATAAATTATTTCATTATTTCGATTATCTTTGCTATTATCCTATATAAATAAAGTATTATTAAAAATTAATAATATTATATAACAAATTTTATAATATTTCATTAATATTAATTACTTCTTGCTCAGACATAATGATATCGGATTCATTTTGAATAAAAATTTCTTCAGAACTACTTTGAAGCATAATTTTCAAAACATCTTTTAACGTGCTGACTGTAAGCAGAACGGTTTGAAAGAACATGATTACAAAAAGGACATGCAAAAGCCATTATTATCGTTAAATGAATAATTAATAGGAATGGTTAATAAAATGACTCATTTAAATACTTAATACTTGTGAATTTCTAAATTTGAAAATTTATTACTTGTTTATTACTGATTTAAAACGTAATACAATGTTATTATAATTTTATACCACAAAATTATCTATATTAAATATATATTTAATCAGAATTCTGCAAGGAGAACTTCATAAAATTTATAAATCATAAAAATTATTCGTAATATATTTTAATTATTGTAAAAAAGAAGTTTATTTGAAAATAATATAATACTTTCTCAAACAAAGGAAGAAAATGTCATAAAACACGTAATATACAGTGGCTCACGAATATACTGCAACACCTAAAATTTTGTCTTTAAAAAATTCTATATCGCAAACCATCGATTTTAGAATAATAGTTCCTATACTCATTTTAATCTTTGAGATTTGAAGATTTTTTGAGAACTGTTTGATATCAAATTAATAATGCCAATTTTTCGGAAATGGGTGATAAACATGGTGAATTGTCACTTAATAAAATTTCAATTGTGAATAAAATTTTATACAGAATAGTTACAACAAAAGTGATCATAGGGTTGATTTTCCTTCCCAAGGAGAACAGGTATACCAAATTTCATAACAATTGGATCAGTGGTTATGGAGAAATTAACTCTTGAAAATTGAAATTTTACTAATAAAATAAATAAAAAAAATATTTTATTAGTAAAATTTCAATTTTCAAGAGTTAATTTCTCCATAACCACCAATCCAATTGTTATGAAATTTGGTATACCTGTTCTCCTTGGAAAGGACAATCAACCCTATGATCACTTTTGTNGCAGAACGGTTTGAAAGAACATGATTACAAAAAGGACATGCAAAAGCCATTATTATCGTTAAATGAATAATTAATAGGAATGGTTAATAAAATGACTCATTTAAATACTTAATACTTGTGAATTTCTAAATTTGAAAATTTATTACTTGTTTATTACTGATTTAAAACGTAATACAATGTTATTATAATTTTATACCACAAAATTATCTATATTAAATATATATTTAATCAGAATTCTGCAAGGAGAACTTCATAAAATTTATAAATCATAAAAATTATTCGTAATATATTTTAATTATTGTAAAAAAGAAGTTTATTTGAAAATAATATAATACTTTCTCAAACAAAGGAAGAAAATGTCATAAAACACGTAATATACAGTGGCTCACGAATATACTGCAACACCTAAAATTTTGTCTTTAAAAAATTCTATATCGCAAACCATCGATTTTAGAATAATAGTTCCTATACTCATTTTAATCTTTGAGATTTGAAGATTTTTTGAGAACTGTTTGATATCAAATTAATAATGCCAATTTTTCGGAAATGGGTGATAAACATGGTGAATTGTCACTTAATAAAATTTCAATTGTGAATAAAATTTTATACAGAATAGTTACAACAAAAGTGATCATAGGGTTGATTTTCCTTCCCAAGGAGAACAGGTATACCAAATTTCATAACAATTGGATCAGTGGTTATGGAGAAATTAACTCTTGAAAATTGAAATTTTACTAATAAAATAAATAAAAAAAATATTTTATTAGTAAAATTTCAATTTTCAAGAGTTAATTTCTCCATAACCAC
>PQFF01000186.1:252338-267915 GCA_003547095.1 Diversispora epigaea | reverse complement strand
ATCACCCATTTCCGAAAAATTGGCATTATTAATTAGATATCAAACAGTTCTCAAAAAATCTCCAAATCTCAAAGATTAAAATGAGTATAGGAACTATTATTCTAAAATCGATGGTTTGCGATATAGAATTTTTTAAAGACAAAATTTTAGGTGTTGCAGTACATTTGTGAGCCACTGTAGAAGGAATTTGTTGGATTCGTAGTCATAAGATATTTTAAAAATGATACTCCTCATTACATTAAAGGAAGGAAATACATATGTAATATTATATAGAAGGAATTTGATGGGGATAGATAAACAAATCTGTGAGAAAATTAGATATTAGATTAAAAATAAAATATTCCGTTATACACCATTATTAAAAAACTGGTTATACTATTTATGCATGATCAGGAATGATCTGCGTTATCGATTATCAAATGGTAAAATACTATTTAAACCCTTACCCCATAAAGGTTGTTTACTTACCACAAAAAATGAAGGGTGACAGATAAAAGTTGACAAAAAATTCTGTCACCAGGATTTATAATAAATTTTTACCGTAACCCTTGCATTTAGAGATATGATAAAAAATTTAAAAATTCAACCAATAAAATTTGATAAAGTAGCCCATGCGCCATAATGCAGAGGTAAATAGCCAGATTCTTATACTATTATAATTATTGTAATTTGAATAATTAAATCAAAATAGAGAATAATAAATAAATAATGCATACCAAATTAATTAGGATTCAACACCATCATATAAATGGGGGATAACAACAACAATAACAAACGGATAGATATCATATGAAAAAATGTAGAGCATTAAAAATAATATGGTAATTTTTTTTTGATTTTATAAATATCACATCGCTGAATCACACTATTCCGAAGACTTTCTTTTCTTAGATGATTCAACTTCTTGATTTACATCTCTATTATTATTATCCGTTTCATCATGGCCCTTTAGTACCTTGTCTCTTTCAATGAGCAGCCAGTTGGGCTGGATAATTTGGTTTCGCTCTAATTGGAGTTGGAGATCTTTTATTATTTTGTAGTTGGAATAGTTTTTGTTTATTAAATTGTATTAATTTTTATTATTGTTTTTAATTGTTATGTAAAAGTCTTTATTTTGATTTTTCACTTTTTTACTAATCAGCTTGTCATAATAACCATAGCTTAAACTTACTTTGAGCAGAAAACTGAAGAGGATAAAGAATCTTCATCATTGATATTCCTCGAAGTATTTTCCTTAAGCATCAAAATCTAATTCTTGTAATTTTTAATAATATCATAACCATCACCAAGTAAGGTAAATTGAAATAATCCAAACTACGATCCTATTGCCAAAATGAAGATAATGATGAGAATGAAATATTCAATTTCATCAAAATTTAATGGGGAAGAAAGTTGTAAGGCGAGTTGACTATTATTTAGTTGAAAGTAATTTATAATTAATATTTTTAATTTGCAATTTTTAATAAAAAAACTAAAAATAACTAATGATAAGATATATAAAATAAAATTAAATAAAATAAATACCAATTCGGCAATATCTTCAAAACATCCAAAGCTCTATTTCCAATTCATCAAGATTCAAAAGGATTTCAAATTTTCCACATTTTCAAATTCCAAATTTATCTATCGCTCATATCTTTTGGCTTCTGAGAATTTGTTATAATAACAAATATTCGTGACAGATTTTTGATGACTACCATGATGTGTCGTATTTTTTAGTATTGCTAATGTTGTTGTTGTTGATCTCATGTCTTTCCCTTCCATTACCTTTATTACTTTCAGATTTGATGTAATTATTACTGAATTGAATAGATTAATCAGATTGATTGGATTGAAGATTGGATTCTCAGCGGGGTTGAAGTTTCGTCATGAGAACTTTCATTTAGATATATAAATGTCTCATTTCTAATGATCTTTTGATTTTATGTTTATTAAATTTTAGACATATTATTTTACAAAATAAAATTAAGCAAATAAAAAAAATAATAAAATAATAAAATAATAATAAAATAAAATAAAAAAATATATTAATATAAATGTATAATATTATCCCTTTTTCTGAAATGCCAGAATAGAGATAAAATAAAATAATAAGATAAACCAAATTAATTAATTAAAGAACTCATTGATGCACTCAATATATATAAGTTTTTTAAAAAATTTAAAATAAAATTTAAATTATATTTTAAGTAAATTTAAAATAAATAAAAAATAAAATTAATATTAAAGTAAAGATTGGTTTTTAAATTAAAAAAATGTATATTTTAGATAAATTTAAAATAAATTTAAAATTAAATAAATAAATTTTATTTCAAATCCTAAGGAATTATATTTTAAGTAAAATTAATGTTTTAATAAAGAGATATTTTAATTTGGATTAAAGTCAAAATTGATTTATTGATCATGAAAAGAAGAATTAAAACTTACAGATAAACAAATAATGAAAAATGATCCGTACTTATTACCAATCATCAATGTTAGATAAATTGAATAAAATTAAATAAATAAATAAATAAATTTAAATAAATTAAATTAAATTTAATAAATTAATTAAAAATTATGCACAAAAAAAAAAGTTGCTATTTATAGTATTTCCATCCTGATTGTAACAAAATCAGTTTTAAATTTATAATAAAAAAAATTAAATAGAAATAAATAAATGATGTAAAAAAGCAATGGAACGATTTATGATAAAGAATTTACAAATGTCGGATCTCAAAGATATAACCAGAAAATTTTGATATAATAGCACAAGAATCCATAAACATAATAAATTTTGCTCACATTGAACTTAAAGTTGAACTAAAATAAATGCCAAAAAAAACCATAATTTAATTCAATTAAAAATTGCTTGAAAGGTTATATTATAAATATATATAATTTGTTAAATGTGGCTTTTTAATCTCAAAAACAGATTCAAATTTATATAATGCAATGCATGTTTGGCAAGTAACATTTATCTTGAGATACAACAGTTAATGAATATTTGTTCAAATGATAGAATCTTTTATTAGTTAAAAAAAGTCAATTTTACAAACAAAACATAGAAGAAAAAAGAGATAAAAATAAACTATTCTCTGTCCAGCCACAATCCTCAATAATCCTTTGAAATAATATTATTTTGCATAATCTCCAATTATAATTTATTATTTATCCTTAAAATCTTTCTTATCTATATAAATCTCAAAAATAACTTATCCAGCAACAGCATTGCATAAATTAATCAAATATCTACTCAGAGTAATAAATCTAAATTAGATTAAATATTAATGAAATTAAGTAATAATTAAAAAACAAGCATACATTAAATTAGATTGAATATTAATATAAATTAATTTTAACTGATACTGCACTAAATTGACATAATTGACCCATATTTAAATCTTTTAATTTAAATTTTGATAAATTTTATAAAGCACGGTTTAGATAATGGAGAATTAAATTGACAAGTATTCAAGCTATAAGATTAAAAATAAATTTGAGTTATTTTATTCCATGGTTTATAATTTCAAGTATCAACCAAGTTTATAATTATATATAATATTTGATTTGTTTGAAGATATGGATGATTAAAAAAATGAATAATTAATCCTATAAATATATTGAAATATAAATAATAAATGGATAATCTGAACACCTAACCTATAGATTCACCAATCCAAGAATTTTGAACTCTTTGTGATGTTTATTTCTTTAATTGAATCTCTTCTTTAAATATTATTAACAAGTTTATTTTAGTATTATTTATTTATTTATTTATTTGATTACATGCTATGTATTACAATTTTATTTTACTGTGCATAATTATTACTATATTTTATATTTATTTTAATTACTTTTAATTAGTATAACTTAAAATTAATTATTTAGTTAGTACTGTTAAATTAGTAAGTATGATCAACAAAGATATCTGGAAGATGTCTGAAAGATGTCTGGATGACTGGAGAACATCTGGATGACTTGAAAACATCTAGACGACTGGAGGATGTCTTAATAAACAAGAAACATTTAATGATTTTCTTGAAGTAACATTGGTCACATCTGTTGGATGTCTGGTAAACAAGTATAAAAGTACTAGTAATTTGTTCTTGATAAAGTTGGAGTTGTTTTGTTAAGATTAAATATAATAATAAAAACCAAGAGTAAAATTATTAAAATACTTGTTTATTTATTGTCTTCTTCAAATACTCCCTTGTTTTTATTGATTTTGTTTTGGCTTTCTCTAAGATATTCTTTTATATCTTCTGAGAAAATATTGTTTTTATAATTGACATTTAGTTTATATAAAAGTTATTGTCTTCCTCTTTTTAAGGCAATCTAATTCTTCTCACTCCAATCTCCCATCACTAACTTTCTTTTAAACACTTACCTTTAAACACTCTTCCAAAAGGAAGTGAAAGCAAGAATGACAAAATTGCTAATTTTTTATTCTTTGTTTTATTTAATTAACAATAATTGCATGCCATCTTCATAGATAGAATTAAAAACATTACTTCATAACTATAAGAGATAATTATGAAATAATATAATAAAAGATAATAATGAGCATGAGCTCATCATGGAATTTTAGTTTGTATTGCAAAAAATTCACTAATTTTTGTTCTAAAAAAAATAAGCATTCTTGATAGTAATGCAATAAATATATTATTATTTTTGATAGAAAAAAACATACATATATGAGTTTTATAAAAAGAAAGTTGACTCAAAGATTTTTCAGTTTACCTTATACAGTTTATAAACTGTATAAATACAAATAATAAATAATTACAAATATTTAGATTTTTGAAATATCAAGACAATAATGATTTATTATAAATGATTACATACTGGTCTGCTTTAATTTAAATAAAAGCTATACTCTATAATTCCAGTGATCATGAAAACATAAAATATAATAAAATAATTCAATATGATAATAAATATCAAATACAGTCGGACCTCTATATAGTCACACCATCAGTGAAAAAATAAATAAATGATTATAAAGAGGTTGTGGTTTTTTTGTAAAGCATTATTAAGTATTGGTTTCAAAAGGTGTGACTATAAAAACTCTGTGATTATAGAGAGGTTCTTTTACATAACATTATTAGGTACTGGTTTTGTGAAAAGGGTAGGGTGAACTATAAAGAAGTTTTTACATGATGGGACTATATAGGGTGTGACTATAGAGAGGTCTGACTGTATTGTAATAAAAAGATCAAATAAAATATAGTATATAAAATTCAATTAATTCCCAGTGAATTAAATTAGCATTCCATTTCTTGGGTTTCATTTTCTTCATCTTCAACTATACAAATTTAAATATAGTTAATATAAATATATTAACGAAACAATCAAAGAAATAAATTTACCAATTATATTATCAGGAATTGAAAAAAATTGCTGTCTCGAATCTAAATAAATAATAATTATAATTAATATATAATTCTTTTTTTTTCTAAAAAAAGCTAAATCAAATTTATTTCTTGCAAAATATACTTACTAAATGTATCATATTCAGGTGTTGTTGTTGTAAATTTAGGTATGAGTCTACTTGTATATATTGCTTCGGGATGCATTTCACCTGGACCATATTTAATAAAATTCTTGTTTGATTTATTTGCTGCTTTAACTTGTTTTCTTATTTCACCACCATAAAAATATTCATCAAGTCGAGATTTCAATTCTTTAGCAGTTGGACGATTGAGGGGTTCGAAATTCCAGCATTTTTCCATTATTTCTTTGAAAAATTGAGGAATTTTACACTTAATTTCAGGTTTAAACCCTTTGCAAATATCCATTACAAGATTTGCATTATGTGGGATATTATAATATGGTGGATAACTAGTTAGAACTTCCAACATAACCATACCAAAAGAGTAAATGTCAGATGATTGAGTGTATTTTCCTCTACTCAATGTCTCAGGTGCCACGTATGGAATTACACCGTAAATTTTTTCTGGATCATTTTCTGAAACCGGTTTGCACAGTCCAAAATCAGTAATAAAACATAAGGTTAAAGTTTGATTAACTATATTGCCAGAATGCAAATCTTTGTGTATTAAGTCCATTTCATGAATATTTGTAAGGCCATTTACAATAGTTGATAAGATATCGGATTTTTTTTTCCAAGTCAATTCTTCAAACTTGTTATTCAACAGATTTCGAAGACTACCACATTCTGCATAATTCATGACCATCATATATTCATTTTTTGTTGGATTTTTAGTAATGCCATATATAAAAATTGCATTTTTACCCCTAAATTTAAGTTGATTTTTGATCTAAAATATTTATTAGCATAAATATAATTATTACATATTTAAAATAATATAAATATGATGAAATTCAAACAATGAGAAATATTTACTTCTTGCAGAAATCTATTTTTATTTATGGAATTGTCAAGACTTTTCAAGCAAACATCTTGTTTCTGGGACCTTTTCCAATTTTCAACTTCATAATCCCAAGAATAAATAAGTCCATCAAGCCATTTTGCTTTGTATACTGTGCCAAACCCCCTTTATCAAGGTATGTGACATTCTCAAGTTTGTCAAATGGAATCCATTCAATAATTTCCTGACGTTTATTTGCATTTAGTTGTGTTTGTTGAATAAATTCGTCAATTTCCTTATTTTCACTTGTCCATTTATCAAATTCATTTTGAAGTCGTTTGATATTACATGGATGGCACCAATTTCTTCCAGTATTATCTTGATTACATTTGCTACACTTTCCAAGGATACTGGAAAGATATTATTGATAATTAATTATTTGATATTAAAACATTGACTTCAATAATTATGAATCTAAAATACTCACTTGCTGTAGTGTAATTTATCATTTATAATTGATTAGAGAATTGTTATATGATATTGAAGCAATAATTTCAAATTATTATGAATCTAAATACTTACAACCTGTAATTTAATTTAAATTAATTAGTTATAATTGATTAGAGAATTGTTATTTGATATTGAAACATTGATTTTAATTATTATGAATCTAAATACTTACTCACTGTAATATATTGATTAGTTTATAATTGATTAGAGAATTGTTATATGATATCGAAACATTGATTTCAATAATTATGAATCTATGAATCTAAATATAATCAGCATTGATTAGTTATAATTGATTATTAATTGTTATATGATATTGAAACATTGATTTCAATAGTTACAAATTTAAATACTCACAAACTGTAATTTAATTTATTTTGATTAGTTTATAATTGATTAGAAAATTATTAATGATATTGAAACGATAATTTTGATTAAAAATTATTATATGATATTGAAACGATAATTTCAATAATTATTATGAATCAAAATACTCACAAACTATAATGTGATATAAATGTGATTAGTTTATAATTAATTAGAAAATTGTTATATGATATCAAAACATTAAAGAATCTAGATACTCACTTTCTATAATACAATTTATATTGATTATTTTGTAATTGATTAGAGAATTGTCGTATGATTAATAAACATTGATTTCAATTATTGTGAATCTAAATACTCACTCGCTGTGATATAATTTATATTGATTAGTTAATAATTGATTAGATAATTGTTACATTGTTATTATAATTCCGAATACTCACTCACTGTAATATGATTTATATTGATTAGTTTATAATCGATTAGAAGATTGTTATATAATATTGGAACATTTATTTCAATAATTATGAATCTAAATACTCACTCGCTGTAATATAATTTATATTGATTTTTTATAATTGATTAGAGAATTTTTATGAAATAGAAATATTGATTTCAATTATTATGAATCTAAATACTCACAAACTATAAGATAATTTATATTTATTAGTTTATAATTAATTAAAAAACATTGATTTCTTTCTTTTTTTTTTTTAAAGTGACCGACGCGGTCTCGCTAAAAAACATTGATTTCAATAATTATGAATTTAAATACTCACATTCTGTAATATAATTTATATTGATTAGTTCGTAATTGATTAGAGAATTGTTGTATAATATTGAAATGTTGAATAATTGTGAATCTAAATACTCACGAACTGTAGTATAATTTACAATGATTAGTTTATGTGATAATGAACATTGATTTCAATAATCAATACTCACGAACTATAATATAATTTTCATTTGTTAGTTTAATGATTAAAGAATTGTTATGTGATATTGAAATATTAATTTGATAATTATGAATCTAAATACTCACTAACTGTGATACAATTTTTGATTAGTTTACAATTGATGAAAGAATTTTTATATGATATCGAAACATTGATTTCAATGATTATGAATCTAAATACTCACTCACTGTAATACGATTTATTTTGATTAGGTATAATTAATTGGAGAATTGTTATATGATTTAGAAACATTGATTTCAATTATTATGAATCTAAATACTCACAAACTATAACACAATTTATATTTATTAGTTTATAATTGATTAGAAAACATTGATTTCAATAATTGTAAATCTAAATACTCACTCACTGTAATATAATTTATATTGATTAGTTTATAATTGATTAGAGAATTGTTATATGATATTGAAACATTGATTTCAATAACTATGAATCTAAACACTCACTCACTGAAATACAATTTATTTTTATTAGTTTATAATTGATTAGTGAATTGAAACATTGATTTCAATTATTATGAATTTAAATGCTTACAAACTGTAATATAATTTATATTTATTGGTTTATAATTGATTAGAAAGTTCTTATATGATATTGAAAAATTGATTTCAACAATTATGAATCTAAATACTCACGAACTGTAGTATAATTTATAATTATTAGTTTATAATTGATTAGAGGATTACTTTGTTATATTGAAACATTGATTTCAATTATGAATCTAAATACTTACAAACTTTAATATTATTAATTAATGAATTGTTATATGATATTAAAACATTGATTTCAATAATTATGAATCTAAATACTCACGAACTATAGTATAGTTTATAATTATTGGTTTATGATTGATTAGAGAATTGTTATATTATATTGAAACATTGATTTAAATAATTCTAAATCTAAATACTCACTCACTGTGGCATAATTTAGATTTATTAGTTTATAATTGATTAGAGAATCGTTATATGATATTGAATTAAATTAATTAAATTGAAACATTGATTTCAGTAATTATGAATCTAAATACTCACAAACTATAGTATAATTTATATTTATTAGTTTATTATTGATTAGAAAATTCTTATATGACATTGAAACATTGATTTCAATAATTAGGAATCTAAATACTCACTCGCTGAAATAATAATACAATTTATATTTGTTAATAATTGATTAGAGAATTGTTAAATTATTGCAACATTGATTTCAATTATTATGAATCTAAATGCTCACAAACTATAATATAATTTAAATTGATTAGATTAGTTAATTTATAATTGATTATATGATTTTGAAATATGATTTCAATAATTATGAATCTAAATACTCACTCACTATAATATCATTTATATTTATTGGTTTACAATTGATTAGAGAATTGTTTTACGATATTGAAAAATTGATTTCAATTATTAGGAATCTAAATACTCACAAACTGTAATATAATTAATATAATTTAAATTGATTAGTTAGTATAGTATATATATGTAATTTATTATTAACAATAAATTATTGATTCATATGGGCGCATTTTTGGAATCTAATTATGATTATCCAGATCCTTGATTGTATTGGATCAACTACGATCTATAAATATAAAAAATAATAAAGATCGTAAAAAAATTCTGAACTACCTTCCAACCAAGTGAAAGTGTTCAGCAAAATTTCGTCCGTTTAAATAAAATTGATTTACTTTCCAACCCGTAAAAACTTATTTTATTTTTATTTCTTTCTTCTAATGCTCAATACAGTTGTTTTAATCTGTTTTTTTTTTTGATTTTTTATTTAATTTAGTTAATAAATAGACAAAGGCGTATTGAGGGTGCACAAATTCCACATGAGATGTGCACGGGATTTCGAAATGTTGCGAAGGTCACGGGAGATGACATTAAGATGACAGTGTAACCGGATGAGTGTGTTACCATCTAGATGACAGATTATTCATCTTTGTACGAAGTATTTCATCCTTGTGTGTCATCCTTAAAAAAATAGAAAAGAACGTGTTTAGACGCGACAACACAGGATGAAGGAAAATAAGTTCGAAAGTGTATAAAATAGACTGGTAATTTAGGATGTGAAAAGGATCGGCTCATTTTTTTTTTTTTNATTTTAATTTTCTTTTGGTACATTTCGAATAATTACGAAAATCTTTCACCTAATCTGTAATAAAATAATAAATAATCTTTTGGTTCGCAGTTTATAATAAAAATAAATAATAAAGATAGAAACATATTGTTTTGATTTAGCAGCAGAGATAAGACACGCCAAAGCAGTGATATATTTTTGTTGTTACATCTTTGCAATAAGTTAAAAGTTTCGATATACACCGTAATAATTTGATACGTTTTTAATATTTTTATTTCGTGATAACGGTAATATTGGTGAGAAACGGTTAACAGCCCGTAATACCTCTATTACTAATTTTGTAATTTCTTGAATAAAGTTACTGAATAAAGTCTGAAGCTAAGATTCGGAAGTTTGCGTAGTGAGCTGTAAAAAGATACTTTTACTCCACTTACTCACGTACCTTCAGATCACGCCTGTGTGTGTAGTTGTTTAAAGAATATCTGTAGTACTTGACCGGCGTAATCAGGTTGTAGCCTGACTGGGATAGTACAAGCCTGCGTAATTAGGTAGAGAAACCTAACAGGAACAGACGAAAAGGGGTGTGACGAGAGTTCGATTTAGTGGGACTGATTGACGTAACTTTACTCTTTGTTCTGGGCAGACCGCCACAGATTTTGGTGCCTCCTGTGAGGTGTGGCATAAAATATTCTTAAGAAAAGTAGTGTTTCACAGATTTACGAGAATTTTGATAAATATAGTTAGAGTTTATATTGTTTGAGATATCCCCTTTAAAAATCCAAAAGATTATTCCCGCCAAAAGAAAGTGTAACAATACGAAATAGTCCTAAAAACGACAGAAATTTCTGTTCCCAACAAGATTTTTGAGTACAAAGCAGTCTATACATGTCATCAAAACTAATTTGGCTTTGACTCAACTCTTAAAATTTCAATTTTTAATTGCGTCTGACTCAATTCAATAGTTTTGACGACATGTATAAAGCAGTCGTTAACATAATAAAGTTCTTACAAATCAAACGATCAACGACGAAGACAAACGTCTTGAAATTTGTGTAACAAGACAACAAGAATCCGTATCCCTACGAAACAATAGCCACCGTGATGAATAAAAGAATAACTAGAGGAATGAGTCGCAGCACCGAAGAAAGCGGAACCAACGCTTTAATAAAGGGATTACAAGACGCCTTTTGTATCAGAAATGATGCAAAGATGCCGACGTTTGGAGGAGGAAATCAAGACCCTATGGAATGGTTGGAGGAATTCAACAGGTCTGCTAGGATAAATCAGTATACTAGCGAATATAAACTTCAAGTCGTCGCCGGATACTTACAAGGTGAAGCGGGACTATGGTTCAGCGAAACACAAGAGGGACAAAACCCCATTACTATACGTGTTGCCCAAATCCCAAATAATTTGGGATTTGGGACGCCAAAATGCACAAATTACTAGTATTTGGGATTTGGGATTTGGGATTTCGGCAAAAAATACTAATTGTAATTTGGGATTTGGGATTTGGGATTTCGGCAAAAAATACTAATTGTAATTTGGGATTTGGGATTTGGGATTTCGGCATTTGGGATTTCGGCATTTGGATTTTGAATTTGGGCGGCAGATATACCCATTACGCATTGGAGCGACAGAAACTGAGTATCGTTCGAAGCCTCATTTTTAGCCACTTTCAAAACCACTGCGTTGATAAATCAATGGAGGTTTGAACTATCTATGAAAATACAGAAAGTGAACGAAACAGTGGAGCAGTACGCTAACGACGTCAAGAAACTGATCAGACGCATTGACGGCGAGAACAGATGGAGCGAGGACGAAAAGGTCTGGCAGTTCCTAAAAGGATTACGAAAGGATATTGCCTACCAGGCGCGACCCCTTATCCTGTCCCAAGAAAATCCCTCCTTAGAAGCAGCAATTAGAATTGCGAAACAATTCGAAGAGAATGCGCAGACATACCCTGAAGCCACGGTCGGGTATGGCGCCACTACATACGTAAACCCCCAGGGATTTACGCCAAGACGCGACCAGGACAGAAATAGAGAAGACGTAATAGAGCGCATTGTACAAAAGGCACTTGCGCCAATCGTCGAAAAGTTACAGAGGATTACGGAAAGGGATGAGAGACCTACACATACATCCTACAGAAGGCCGAACTACAACAACGATATTAGAGGACAGAACACATGGAACCGTAACAATAATGTCAATGACCCGTTTCGCTGCTTTTTCTGCGGGCAAGCGGGACACATAGCGAGAATGTGCCCTACAAGGCAAGGAAACCCAGGAAATCCCGCTACACTTCCGCCTCGAGAACCAGCTAGATCGGTTCAGCCCCAAGCCAATGTCGCGTCGAATCAATCCGTAAACCAAATACCGTTAGATGGCGCAAATGGCAACACATTCGTGACCCAACAAGAAGAAGTCAAGCAGCCCACTGCTACCACATGGGAAACAGCACGGCATTTAAACTATTAAGCGCACCTCCGGAGGGTGAGAGTGCGAGTGAAACAAATCCCTTATTAAAGACCAGCACAAATAATGCGAATGTAGCGGAAGGATCCGCAAACAAACAAACAGCCCAGCCTATTGCTAAAAGGTTACGCTTAGGAAAGGGTAAAGAAGTATCCGAAGGTTCACGACAAAAGAAGAAAAGGAAAGCACCTTCTCCACAACAACCATACATGACGCAAGCTGCCCCACCATATTCCATTGTCTCTGACCTACTGAACACGAGAGCTAACATTACTTTAGGACAGATCATGGCAATGCCACCTTTCCGAAATGATGTACGGAAAGCTTTGGCACCCAAACGTACGAAATTAGCGAAGGTCGCCAACCATACAAAAATAGAGGGAAATACACCTATGATGTGCAAGGCCCAGGTTGCAGGATGGAAGGTCGAAGTAATACTTGATAGCGGCTCTTCCATCAGTATTGTCTCAAAGAGTTTCATGGAGTCGTTGGGACGAAGAGTAGAGAAGTCTTCCGAAAGAAGGATTATGGGTATACACGGTGAAAAATGCTCTAGTTTGGGAATTGTAACCCAAGTTCCTGTAAGAATAGGAAGCGTAACTGTAGCAGTAGATATGGAAGTTATCGACGCGTCCGGATACTCTCTAGTACTTGGCACTGACTGGCTGAGAAGAGCGGGTGCGATTATTGATTATCAACATTGTAAGTTGACGTTAAGAGACGAAAAAGGAGCGATTAGTATCCCTTGCCGGAATACCAATGAAGCGTCGCCAGATAGCGACGATGAAAGTGATAGCGAAAGTGACGAGGAAAATAATGAGAGCAGCGAAGACTCAGGCGAGGAAACCGATGACAACGAGGCAAACTTTGTGGGCCTCTCATACAATCTGCCTCAGCAAGGGACTAGCGTGAAGTATAAGATTACCTCCNGTTGGGACGAAGAGTAGAGAAGTCTTCCGAAAGAAGGATTACGGGTATACACGGTGAAAAACGCTCTAGTTTGGGAATTGTAACCCAAGTTCCTGTAAGAATAGGAAGCGTAACTGTAGCAGTAGATATGGAAGTTATCGACGCGTCCGGATACTCTCTAGTACTTGGCACTGACTGGCTGAGAAGAGCGGGTGCGATTATTGATTATCAACATTGTAAGTTGACGTTAAGAGACGAAAAAGGAGCGATTAGTATCCCTTGCCGGAATACCAATGAAGCGTCGCCAGATAGCGACGATGAAAGTGATAGCGAAAGTGACGAGGAAAATAATGAGAGCAGCGAAGACTCAGGCGAGGAAACCGATGACAACGAGGCAAACTTTGTGGGCCTCTCATACAATCTGCCTCAGCAAGGGACTAGCGTGAAGTATAAGATTACCTCCAAAGGGATACGCACAAATTCGGAGTATACCACGTGGGAGACCTATGATTACCTAACGTACTGTTTCGACATCGTCAGAAAGAAGAAGAAGCGTAAACAAGGACGACGAAGTGTTACGGGACCAAAATCATCCTGCTGGTGTGAAAAATATCTTGAAACCAGGGAGGACAAATGCGAAACATGCGAAGAACAATTACGAGAGTGGGAAGCTATTTCAATACTACCGCAAAATGAAATACAAGACATACGTTGTAACCTGACGCAAGGAGGAGCAGAGATGCTCGAGGAAAACCAGTACAAACCTCTAATTGCGAAGATTATCAGAGAATTCCCAAACTTAGCAGCAAGCGACCTCTCTCAGTTAGGGAAGACCGGCGTCTACCAACATACAATAGATGTAGGAACTGCGAAACCTATCAAGTTGCATCCCTATCGAACTTCACCCCGACACTTGAATTTCTTGAAGGAGGAAATAGAGCGTATGTTGACGAACGGATTGATCAAAAAGTCATTTAGCCCCTGGTCTGCACCCACAGTAGTGGTTAGCAAGAAGAATGGGAAGTTCAGGCTTTGCATTGATTACAGAAAGCTGAACGCTGTTACGAAACCTGACGCCTACCCAGTCCCTCGAATAGCTGATATGCTAGATGCTTTAGGACATTCCGCTTTCTTTTCTACCTTGGACCTAGCATCAGGGTTTTGGCAAGTGGAAGTAGCAGCGAAGGATCGCGAAAAGACCGCTTTCACTACCCCATTTGGAATATATGAGTTCCTAGTGATGCCGTTTGGACTTATCAACGCTCCCGCAACATTCCAGAAAGTGATGGATAGAGTTTGCCATGAAGTTGCGTGGAAATTCGTACTCGTATATATAGACGATATCATCATCTATTCGAAAACTCGCGAAGAACATGAAGAGCACCTAAGAGTTGTTTTTACCCTCTTAAGGAATGCAGGTTTAAAGATAAATCTGGAGAAGTGCGACTTTTTCCGAACGAGACTAGCATTTTTAGGCCACATCATAACAATAAAAGGGATAGCTCCTGATCCGGCAAAGATTGAGAAAGCGAAGAGTTATCCTGTCCCAAGAGACAAAACGAATGTCCGAGCCTTCCTGGGACTTGCGTCTTACTATAGAAGATTTGTAAAAGAATTCTCTACTGTCGCGAAACCGTTGCATAACCTTACGAAAAGGGACGTCGTGTTCGAATGGAAGCATGAACACCAGTCTGCGTTCGACTTGTTGAAGGGCCGTCTAACTTCGGCACCTATAATGACGTACCCTGATTTCACGAAACAGTTTATACTCGCTACCGATGCATCTGACTGTGGTATTGGAGCTGTGCTCTCACAGAAGGATACGGAGAATCACGAACACCCCGTTGCTTATGCTAGCCGACTGCTGTCCAGTACCGAACAAAACTATACTGTCGTTGAAAGAGAGTGCCTCGCTGCCATTTGGGCTGTACGACATTTCAGGCATTATTTGCATGGTCCCAAGTTTGATTTGTA
>PQFF01000186.1:189107-251920 GCA_003547095.1 Diversispora epigaea | reverse complement strand
ACTGACAACCTAGCCCTCACATGGTTGAAGAATCGTCCGCAACCGAAAGGAAGGATTGCCCGTTGGATCTTTGAACTATCTGAGTACGATTACGAAATAATTCATAAACAAGGGCGTCTTAACGCCAATGCAGACACTTTATCCCGGATCCAGTACTAAAATTAATAGAGGGAACCCGGAAACTCAGATAAATAGAAGAGGACTTGCGAAACCTTTCGAAAATGGACACGGAAATTTACAATCAAATAACCGAGTACTTAATCAATCACACTTTTCCCCCGAACTGGACAAGCGAGCAACGACGACAATTACGGCAGCAGGCGAATCATTATATCGTACAAGACAATTTATTATTCAAACGTAATAAGGATGATAGCCCATTACGGGTAATATTGAAAAGCAACGTAACAAAATTACTACATAATATGCATAGCGTGCCAAATGCGGGACATTTCGGCATAAAAGCAACAATCGATAAAACGAGAAAGCGATACTTCTGGCCCACCATGGGCATAGACATAAAGAACTACGTAGAATCCTGTGACGCGTGTCAACGACAGGGTAAACCTACGAGAACTGAAGAAATGCGACCCATTAAAGTAGGGCAAGCGTTCGACCGATTAGGGATAGATATCGTGGGACCCTTGAAACTGACGTCCACAAAGAAAAGATACATTATAGTAGCTACGGACTATTTCACAAAATGGCCGGAAGTCAGAGCAATAGAAAAGGCAGATGCGATGACCGTCGCATGGTTCCTGTATGATGAAATAATATGCCGACACGGATGTCCGCGAGAGATACTGTCAGACAGAGGAGCAGTATTCGTCAGCCAAGTAGTAGCGAACCTAGTAGAGATAATGGGATCCCATCATAGACTTACGTCTGCATACCACCCTCAGAGCAATGGCCTGACAGAGCGGTACAATCAGACCTTATGTAGGGCTCTGGAAAAGTGCGTACAAGAAACAGCATACGATTGGGATGTGTTAATACCTCCGGCACTTTTCGCATATCGGACCATTAGGAATAGGACGACAAAGTACGAACCCTTTTACCTACTCTATGGTTGTGCGCCTACGTTGCCCATAGAACTTGACATAGTAACATGGCCAGCCACGGAAATTAACGAAAGACAGTATGAGGATCTAATCAATAGAAGAATTAGTGAGATGGTAGGAGTATTTGCAGACAACAAGATCAAAGCGTCCAAGAACATAAAAGATGCCCAAGCACGACAAAAGAGGGCTTATGATAAAAGAACCCGTATTATGACGTACAGAAACAACGATATGGTACTAGAATATCGATCAGATTTACAAAATGTTCATGGCGACAAGTTTCGGAACAAATGGATAGGACCCTATTTTATTCATCAAGTTTTGGGAAATGGGTCATACATATTGAGGACTAGCAACGGAGAAGTATTGAACCACTGACCTGTACACGGAAATCGCCTAAGGTCGTACAAACAAAGGGGGTTTTATCTCACGTGAGATAACAGAGAACAATAGTCGCGCATGAAAGACAAGGATAAAATGCGACATTTCCCGAAACACGACTAAGAACATTTAACATGACCCATCTACAAATCTCCGAAAGCTTTTGTGAACGAGTCAACAGATTACGCGAAGAGTTATTAGAACTATCGAGAGGCGCACAACTTATACTAGATGATACAGGGGCATATCTGGTAACGGAAGGTTACGCAATAAACCTGGGAGGACCCACGGGTGATGAAGCGGTGCAGCAAGAGAACGACATGTTACTCCCATATGTCTTGGATACAATAACCGCACCCGAAGAGGTACATGATCTTACGGAAGCAGTGTTTGATCACGACATAGCCGGGCTGCTCTCTGTAGCCACAGATCCAGACAATCCTAACAGACAACGGGTAAACGCTTATAGAAGGCTCAGAGAGTATATTTCTACTTTTCAAGAAATCCGTACGGCTACGTCGATAAAACACGAGTTGCAAGGGTATTCCCATCAGAACGGATCACGGACATACCAGATAGCGCAAAGGTTAAGATCTCTCGCACAAGCAGTCGGAATGCTGCGACCAAAGAATCTCCAACTGGTCACACCTGACTGGATCTACAAGCTTCCGAAACAGGAGTACGAAAGATTACTGAAAATGTGCGTCGAAATGCATCTGCAGTTAATGAGTGATTTATGGGGTATGAGTGTGGGGTCGCAGGAGCTCCCCCTTGAAGGAGGAAATGTTTGAGGGTGCACGAATTCCACATGAGATGTGNTTTTTGTTGTTACATCTTTGCAATAAGTTAAAAGTTTCGATATACACCGTAATAATTTGATACGTTTTTAATATTTTTATTTCGTGATAACGGTAATATTGGTGAGAAACGGTTAACAGCCCGTAATACCTCTATTACTAATTTTGTAATTTCTTGAATAAAGTTACTGAATAAAGTCTGAAGCTAAGATTCGGAAGTTTGCGTAGTGAGCTGTAAAAAGATACTTTTACTCCACTTACTCACGTACCTTCAGATCACGCCTGTGTGTGTAGTTGTTTAAAGAATATCTGTAGTACTTGACCGGCGTAATCAGGTTGTAGCCTGACTGGGATAGTACAAGCCTGCGTAATTAGGTAGAGAAACCTAACAGGAACAGACGAAAAGGGGTGTGACGAGAGTTCGATTTAGTGGGACTGATTGACGTAACTTTACTCTTTGTTCTGGGCAGACCGCCACAGTATTACGGTTGTAGGATTTGTGTAACCTATAATTTTTAATTCTTAAAATGCGCGCATATGTTTAAAATAAAGTTTATTGTAAAAATACAATATATGTACCTACTCTTCCGATTCTCCCGATTCCTCCAATTCTTTTGTTTCTACGGTTTCTTTCATTTCTCCAGCTTTTTTCTTTTTTTTCATTTCTCTCATTTCTCCGATTTCTTTAATTTCTTTATTTCTTCTCTTTCTCTTCAATTTCCTTAAAAATAAAAAAAAAATATTGCCAATAGCCACATTATCGGATTAAATTCCGGATTTGTACAACAATAAACAACTATGAAGATCAAATATCAAGTCTATTGTTATTTATATTATCTATATTTTTTTTTATTTATCCGTAAACAAAAATTTTACTACAATTTTTAATTTTTAATCTTTTTTTTTTTTTTTGATTTATTATTTTTAATCTTTTTTTTTTTGATCGATTATTATTTTTGTTCTTTCTATCAAGTAAAATTAAAAGATATTAATAAATATTTAAAATTATCTATTAATTCCGTCTTTTTTTTAAAACAATATATCAATTTTCCCAGAAGGTGTCACTTCCTTTTATTATTGTTATTAATAATAATATTATTGCTAAATACGAAATAAAGGAAAACCTTTCAGCCTTGAATTTTGTTTAAATTTTTAATCAAAATTGAAAGAAAAAAGAATTTGGACAGTTTATATATTGGTTTTTTTTATGAAAAAATAAACTTCAAATCGCAATTTTTTTTAAAAGGTAATCAAAAATTTCAAAAAAAAATATAACGCGAAAATTTAAAAGAATTTGCGAAATGAAAATAAATAAAATAAAAAATAAATATGATATTTACATAAAAAATATGTAAATAACTAACAATATGACATTATTTCTCGGATAATTTTTTATAATAATTGTTCATTTTTTAAAAACTTTAATCATGAAAATTGAAAATATTTAAAATGTCTATGAAACTAAGGAGAATTCNATTTTTTTTTTTTTTTTTGATTTATTATTTTTAATCTTTTTTTTTTTGATCGATTATTATTTTTGTTCTTTCTATCAAGTAAAATTAAAAGATATTAATAAATATTTAAAATTATCTATTAATTCCGTCTTTTTTTTAAAACAATATATCAATTTTCCCAGAAGGTGTCACTTCCTTTTATTATTGTTATTAATAATAATATTATTGCTAAATACGAAATAAAGGAAAACCTTTCAGCCTTGAATTTTGTTTAAATTTTTAATCAAAATTGAAAGAAAAAAGAATTTGGACAGTTTATATATTGGTTTTTTTTATGAAAAAATAAACTTCAAATCGCAATTTTTTTTAAAAGGTAATCAAAAATTTCAAAAAA
This sequence comes from Diversispora epigaea, assembly GCA_003547095.1. NCBI lineage: Eukaryota > Fungi > Glomeromycota > Glomeromycetes > Diversisporales > Diversisporaceae > Diversispora > Diversispora epigaea. The sequence continues at coordinate 247,833 of PQFF01000186.1, read as the reverse complement.
AAATATAACGCGAAAATTTAAAAGAATTTGCGAAATGAAAATAAATAAAATAAAAAATAAATATGATATTTACATAAAAAATATGTAAATAACTAACAATATGACATTATTTCTCGGATAATTTTTTATAATAATTGTTCATTTTTTAAAAACTTTAATCATGAAAATTGAAAATATTTAAAATGTCTATGAAACTAAGGAGAATTCTTTCTTTTCTTCACGATTCATTTTTCGTGATCTGCAATTGTCTTGTTCACCATCCATCATTATCATTAATATATCATTGCCATCCTCATCATTATTTTCTTTATTCTTCATCACATTGCATCGAAGAATAATAACTAGCAAAATAGTGATTTTATTATTGTTGTCGCTGTTTTTTTGCTGTCATTATTACCATTATCTTTATTGTGTTATTGTTGTTGATATTAGAATTATTCTTTTTATATTCTCGATACAATATGCTAATAAGCTTTTAAACTTCAATAATATATTTAATGCTCATACTAAAATAAGCTTATATCATGTACGTAGATATATACATGTCTTCTATACTATCTTAACTTGATATCTTCAATACTCGTGATAAAAATATATATAACATATTATTTTATAAAATAAAAAATTTATTAGATATATTGCAAATTTCAATTATTATTATTATTGTATGATTATAAAATTTACAAAAGAAAATATAAAATATTAATTAAAATTCCCATACCTATATTATTTCCATAATTAATTTTAAATTACGACTTCAACGAAAATATTCTTCTTTACTTGTATTTTGATGTTATTCTTTGTATAAATTCTCGCTAAACATAAATTAATTAATTAAAAAGTATACGAATAAAACTAATGACAAATTGGGTCGAATATTTAACACTTACCATCCATCGTTCTCTTGATTATCATTATATGATGAGAACTGAAAATTTTTAAAAGTTGGTTTATCCATAATTTTTCTATAAAAATTTTATTACATCAGTATTAATTATTAAAGAAAATACATAATTATATTGTATAAAAATAAATAAATAATTAATTGAGAATTGTCTTTTCACTTTTGTTAATTGAAGTTGTATCATATTTGTAAATTCAAAAAAAAAACCTGTCCTAATGATTCTTTGTTCTTCGATTGTTTTAATAAATAATTCTCATTTAAGAAAAATAAGAAAAATAATAACAATAATAATAATAATAAACCATAAATAAATTTATAATTATTATTTACTCACCATGTCAACAAAGATGACTTAATATAATTTAATCTGGTATTTTAACTTGTAATTTTTCGATCTAATTTTAATTAATTTAATCAATTAATAATTAAATTATAATTAATTGTATTAATTAATAATTAAATTATAATTAATTTAATTTAATAAAATCTGATATATCGAAAAACTTATATCCTTAATGTTTTTAATATTTTTAATAAATTTAAAATTAATAAAAATTTTCGAGAAAATGACTTAATAATTTAATAATTTTTAATAAAGTTTTTAATGAAAAATCTTTGATTAAACTAACAACACTTTTGCATTATACAATTCGTATTGTAAATCACAATATTTGACAGTTCAATTTATCTTTTGAAAAGGAAGATTTTTTGTAAACACAATGAATACAGCGTAAATAATTATTTATTTACCTCTTAACCTTGTTACACAAATACATTCTAGATATTATTTCCCCTAGTGACTTCTTTCTTTGCGAAAATTTTTAATGTATTATTTTACTAATTTATGCTTTTCGTTTTCTATTATTTAAGAATAAAAATGGTTTAATATTCATCGCTTTGTTTTACCAAAATACAAAGTGAACTGTATTCCTATATTTAAACTTTTTTTATTCTAACCTTTCCTTTTTCTTAATTTTATTTAAAATAAAATTACTCTCTCAGATGTAAAAATTTCTGATGATACACTACACCATTGTAATGCTTAAAATAGAATATATCAAATTTTATAAAAATTCAGGTCACGTTTTAGAAAATGGAGAATAGATTATACTTACCATATTTGTAACAATTTTATAAAAACGTCAATGATCATACCACAGATCTAACCCAGTATCACGTTAGGGGTAGTGTATTTATCACTATGTGTCACACCCATCAAATATCAATTTTTATTAAATATCCTAGCCCAAATAGGAATAGAAATGTTCAACTGCCCAAATAACAGCTAAACATTCCAGTTCAGTTGCGCCATATTGTTTTTGCGCTCCTATAAGACTTTTACTAGCATAAGCAATGACTTTTTCATGTCCTTCATCATTGCGCTGACTTAGAACGGATCATCACGTTCATCATATCCCTATTATTATTTTGGGTTCTTTCTGATATTAATGATTCTTCAGTATTAATAGATTGTTCTTTAAGCATCATCATCATATTATTATAATCTTGTTTGCACCTATACTTATATTCATCATAATCTTCTTCTTGTCATCCGTATTCTTCTTTATTTTCATCTTCATCATCTTTACCTTCACCTCTGTACCGCATCTTGTTCAATTTCATTTTGGTCATGATCATGATCATCAGATGTAATCTCCTCCAAATATTTGATTCATTATTTGAGACTCTGAATTAAAAGGAAGAAAAATAATAATAAACAATCAATAAGCAATAATATAAAAAATAATAAACAAATCTATTATTTACTATTTTATATTATGTAATATAAAATCAGTGATCGAAACAATATGCATATATATTATTCCTTTTATAAATTACTAAACTATAATCAATAATATCAAATATAGAAAAATTTTAACAGTGTTTTTTTTTTATTTCTGATTTTGAGCAAATAATTTCTACCATCATTTAAACAATTTTAACATTTAAAAATCATTAAGAATAATAGAATATGTACACGGATGAAGATACTAAAAAAAAATGATTGCCATGCACATGCTTAGCTTACCTCTATTCATCAATTCGGGAATCTTTAATTCAAGTAAGAGTAATATTTAATTTTTATTAATTAATTAAATAAATTATGATCTATCATAATAATTTATTTACAATAAGTAAAATAATATATACATAAAAATAAGAAAGCAAATAAAAATTTGAAAAGAGTAATTTTTTTTCTTACACATTTTTATCATCAAATCATCATTATTTATCTAAACAATGTTTTTTAGAAGCAACTTCGGATTTAAATCTTGACGACCAAAATTTGATGAGCCTTATCGAACTCATTTTGTCATTTTTTAAACTTTTAACCTTCTAATCACGTTGCTCCCGTTATTATGTAATAAATATTTATAATTAGAAAATAATAAAATAAAATAAAATATGTATATACAGTAATTTATTCACCTTACGCTAATGTTTCCCGAAATATCACTTCACTAGCTCTCATATCAGGATTCTTTTCTCGAATCTTTTATAATTGAAGGCCAAAAATGAATTCATTAGGCACTTGACATTATTAGAGGTACCGTAATTTATGGGCCTCCCCCCGTGCAAAGTACCCTTTTGAAAACTTTAAATGTTTTTTAAAATACCCGGGTATTTTACATAGAATAAAATATATTGCCTTACTTTAATTTCTATGACTTGTTTACAATACTCCCTTTTTGTTTCGATGTAAAGCACCCCCGGGTATAAGACAAAAACTCTGAAATTTGTTAAAGACTCGGGGTACTATGGCCAGTAAAATACGATAGTTGTTAGTAGGAGCAGACATGATCTTAGCAGTAGTAGTAATAGTATTTATAGTAGTCATAGAAGTAGTCATAGTAGGACATACAAATCTCTTCTTCAAGATAATAAGAAAAAATACAATTAAAATTTTATACATCTTCATGAATGACGAAAAATTAAACACGATGTAATGAAATCTTATAAATTTATAAATTCTCTAAAAGCACAAAAATTATTGAATACTTTGTACTACAGTACTACCAAATAAATCACATGATTTTACTAATAAATTTAATGATCGTGAGTAAAAGTCAAAGTTACATCAAGTAAAAAGTTGCATCAAATATTATTCCACCCACCTTTATTTGAAACTCATGGAACTTACGAATACATTTGAAGAAGTTTTCTGGAATAATGAACTCGAGAAACGCCTCTGTCAGCTATATGAAAAGGAAGATGTTATAGACATATTCTGGGGTCAAAATATTCTCACCGGTGATACGTCATGGAGTATTTATGTAGTTACTCGTAATTTTCCTTACAAAAATGAAAAAATCGAGATTGTAGGAAATCAAGTAATTCAATTCATCTCCGAAGAAAAAGGGTTTATCGGTGCTGAGATTCCACCACAAGGTCCTTATGATCCTCTACCAACTCGGAAAAAAGTCCCCCAGGATTTACAAAAGACTTTTGATGAAGCCTTAAATTATGAACTAGGAACATCGTTCCGAGAAATGCATTATAATCTGGTTGGTATGAGCACTGGATATAAGCGAACTCAAGGCAAATTTACTGATGAACCTGCTATCAAACTATATGTTCGTCAGAAGGGAATTCTGCGTCGTGGTTGTTCCTTATTCCCGGATAAGATTCGTGGATATCCAGTAGATGTTGTTGAGGCTTGTGTTGCAACTCCCTATGGTTTAGGTAAAATTCAATGTCAAACTTATCATAATAATGTTAAGTTGGGATCAAGTATAGGAGTAATAGAACCACAGAGAACATCAGGATCTCTTAGTGCTGTTGTTTATGACAAAAAATCAAAACGGATAGGCATTCTCACATGTGAACATGTTTGCAAATTTAGTGAATCGAGTTCTGGAACAAATGTCATAATCCACCAGCCTTCACATGAAGATCTAGATGAACAGAAACAGTTATTTCTTTTCATGACAGAAAATGAAGAAGCACTTGAAAAAAATATATATAATATGTTTAATAAGATCAGACAGTGTTCAGCCTTAGCTTGCTATGATCGCGGCATGCAAAAGAATTTCTTTTCTAAAGTGCACCAAAAGGATTTTGGTATTGATGTTGCATTTTGTATTTTCACATACAAAAATCGTACTTTATGTTTAAATAATCAATTTGCAGTTTCCCCGGATTACTTCAAAGAAGTAAATCTTCCTGAAAACGGCGGCTGTCTAAATGGCTATTATACATATGAAATGTTTGATGAAATTGATGGTGAAATTGAAGTATTTAAAGTAGGGAAAACTACAGGCCTTTCGTGTGGAAAGATGGTTCCTATTACAGCCGCCATTTCAATTGATCTATCAAACAAAAGCATCAAATTTGCAAAAGGAGAAGATCAAGGCGAAATCCCACCATCTAGTAATATCACGAAAAAAAAATGCTTCATTGGATACATGAAAACACCGTTGATCCAAGAACTATATAAAATTCGTCAGCAATGCTATCCTACTGTGTGGTTTGATCGACAATTAGTATTTTATTTCAGATATGAAGACTTTAAACCAGGAGACTCAGGAGCAAGTGTTTTGGATGTGAAGGGAAAAGCCCTTGGTATTCTTCACTCAAAATGGTTGACAGCAGAATTTAGTTATGTTATTGCCTCCCCTTACTTTGCAGTTTTAGAGGCATTGAATGTAGATTTTGAAAAAATATCAAATTCAGTTGTTTAAAATTTGTTTGTAATAAGTGATTTTGCAATATGAAATAATGAAAGCATTCTCAAAGTGTCTCATTTATATCAGTAAAAATTAAATAAAACTTTTTCTGTAATTACGCAGATTTCCATTTTTTTTTTTTTTGAATAATTGTATCTTCATAGTTAAGCTGCCCAGTTAAATGAAGATTAACAAGTTTCATTTTTATTTTAGAAATGGATTATTTAGTGTGCAATCATCTCTGATCAATTAATAATTGTCTTGTTAACTATAAAATATATTATTAATTAATGATTATAATTGATTAATTAATCAAATTAATAATCTATCATAATTTATAAAATTAATAATTTCGTGTATTATATAACAGAAATTCAAATAAAATAATTTAAATATGCATTCCATTTTTTATAATATTTATAATCATTCATTTTTCATCCTGGATTTTTTATTTGTCCATTGGAAGAAGAATTCAGCCTACCATCTGTCATATTTATTTTTTTCAGCTACGTAGTTAAATATAAAGCTCTGGAGATGTAAAAGATTTTTTAAAATTGATTAAATATATAAACAATTACTGATAATTTAATTTTTAAGAATTTTAGTGGTTTCCGAATAATTCTAATATATTATTATCGTTATACTAATACGTATTACGGCTTATTAAATTTGTAAACAGTTGTTCTACATGGATTACCATTCCATTAGAAAGAAAGTTTTAAAAAGCTATATTATCATTTTATAATACAAATCAACATTTTTTTCTGAAATCTTGGCTCTTTCGTCAAGAGAATATTGAAAAAAAAATTCGGTTACAAAAAATCAAGAACGTTTTATACACTTCAATTTTATCTTCGAAACTATAGATTAACTTTTTCACAAGTTGAAATGTTGACAAATTTCAAACCAGTATTGTAGGCAATATTTATATATATTNATATGCATTCCATTTTTTATAATATTTATAATCATTCATTTTTCATCCTGGATTTTTTATTTGTCCATTGGAAGAAGAATTCAGCCTACCATCTGTCATATTTATTTTTTTCAGCTACGTAGTTAAATATAAAGCTCTGGAGATGTAAAAGATTTTTTAAAATTGATTAAATATATAAACAATTACTGATAATTTAATTTTTAAGAATTTTAGTGGTTTCCGAATAATTCTAATATATTATTATCGTTATACTAATACGTATTACGGCTTATTAAATTTGTAAACAGTTGTTCTACATGGATTACCATTCCATTAGAAAGAAAGTTTTAAAAAGCTATATTATCATTTTATAATACAAATCAACATTTTTTTCTGAAATCTTGGCTCTTTCGTCAAGAGAATATTGAAAAAAAAATTCGGTTACAAAAAATCAAGAACGTTTTATACACTTCAATTTTATCTTCGAAACTATAGATTAACTTTTTCACAAGTTGAAATGTTGACAAATTTCAAACCAGTATTGTAGGCAATATTTATTTATATTTATGATTTTTTTTTTTTGGAAAATCTCATTATTATTTTTATTTTATCCAATGATTTTCATTTTTTTTTTTAGAAATGTTCTAAATGTTGCATATGCTAGAAGGAACACCAGGACTGCAGAACTTTTTAGAATAAAGATAAAGAAATATATGCAAAATTTTTAGACATATGTGTGATAACGGGGAGAAAGGCCTGAACAATTTAGTATCATACTGGTTGTCCGCAGAGTTGTCTGGTTATCAAAGGATAATGATGGCATCCCACGAAGCTTTGATAATCCTAGTAGCGCAAATAATAATGTATATATTATTAGGTCAATCTGTGTGAAAAGTGTATAAATATATGTTTCGTAGAGATATTACTAATTTTGGGTGGGCGTATGCGACTTGCTCAATAAATTTGAATCAATTATATTGAAAAAAATATGCATTAAATTAGGTGGATATATACAAAAATCTTTTCCTTCGATCGAATGAACCTTGGTGTAAAATTCAAAAAACTTTTTAAATTTTCCTCCCTATATTATTTATTTAATGACATTATTTTTTTTTTAAACTAAATCTTATAAGTTAAATTAAAATTAAAAATTAAAATAAAAAATCTCTAGTATTATTATTATTATTATCAGTTTATTACCTGAGAAATCACATCCTTTTTTCAAATTTCTTTAATTTCAAAACAGCTTTCGCTCTTAAGTGAAATTACAAACATGGTGCCAATATCTCTAACGGTTATCTATGTTCCGTATACAAATCCCAAATTCGTTCTTTTGTACGATCTTATAATGGAGGTTGTACTTTGAAGTATGGATTATTTAACAATTAGAATGCATTAATATATGTCATAGATAAATATAATGAATGTATGGAATACAACATGCACATACAAAGCACCATATGGGCCAATTTTTGGAATGAAATTTTATATATTATATTATAATACATATATAGTATAATATATAAAATTTCATTCTGCATATGCATATGACAAAAACGACAAAAAAACATACAAAAAGCAAATCCATATAATTACGTAATGTGCTCTGATTAAAAGAATACATTTTAATAATTTTTATTTCAAGAAAAATTTCGAAATATAAAATAAAATGAAAAATCCGATTTCACTTTATATGAAAAACCCATAAGAACATCATAAACAACTTTTCTATTGTTGATTATAAAATATTTTAAATTGTTAGAATCTTTAATATAATAAATAAATATTTTCTAATTATTCAACTTGTATTCATTTTATTGTTATATTTTTTTCCGATTAAATGTGAGAAAATTCATGTAAAAATGTTTGAATTTTACTCTCTTTACTGTGCCGCCACAACTAATTCGTTTGATTTATTTCTCTCTAGATAATTTGAAAATAATTTATATGTAAATAATTTGTGGAATTATTTGTTTCTTTATCATTACACTTTAAAAGTGTGTAATTTCTTGGGATATTTTATTGATCTTCCTTCAAGACGGGTGATAAGTGACTAATGAATAATACAATAATCATAATAAAAATATAATAATCATACGTAAAAATACATTAATAATAATAATAATAATAATAAAATTGTGTGTAAGAGTTCTAATGAATCATGTGAAAAACGAAAACGAATTGAAAGTTGTTTGGGTAATTCAATCATGGATGATCGTGAGAAAAATCTTTGATTTCTATTAAGATTATTCATGGTTTCTTTGCACGCATTAACTATAATGATTACTTTTTTGGTTTTTAACGGACTATTATCACTATCAAGAAATTTTATAACACTGCCAATTGAAGAAGTATATATTTCATTTACATCTGTAGTAGAAAGGGGACGAAGATATTTATCACCAGATTCTAAGTCACTTTCGTCGTCACCATACATTGTATCATTACAGTGTCCTTTTACATCAAAGCAAGATAATGTAATAAAACATTCGTTTTTACTATCTTCTACACAATCGGATATTGCTTTAGACCAACAAAGGTGTTTACCATTAATTCCTGATTCAAGTGTAGAAATAGGTTTACTTGAACTTAAATCATATAACTTAAATTCGTGTGTCTCTATTATTTTATAAATTATCGAAGATTTATTAAAAAAAAATTATTAAAGATTATTAAAAAATTATTAAAGGTAAAAGAAATAATCGGCACAATAATTAATAGAAGATTAATAATTAATTCTACCTGGAGTAAAAGTAACAATTTGTTGATTTTCTAGAGAATCTTTCTCTGAGGAGCTTGTTAATGAAAAAGTTTCCACACGTTTTTTTGACATGTTTTTGTGAACATGACAGTTCAATGAAAGTAAATTTATATTCGCTTTATAATATATTTTTTTTTTTTACATAAGCACCACCCTGTTTGCTATTCCGACTTTTAAATCAATCGTAGAAATATCTTACTAAAAATGTCATTGACAATGCAATGCCTAAATGTTCATCATTTCTTTACCGGAATTTGTGCTGAAATAGATATGTATTATTATTTAAAAATGATTAAGGGGCATTTTTATGAAAATCATAAGTATCTATGTTAGATAAAGGGGTTGCTATTTTTGGCAATAACTCGATAACTGTAAATTATATCTGGAAAACAAAGAAAAGAATGTGTTGTGTATTCATTAACTAATTGTGTTTCATTAACTAATTGTGTTTCATTAACTAATTGTGTTTCATTAACTAATTGTTTTATGGTATTAATTTTCCATATCAACCAGTGCCCCATGATGATACACTGACCAAATAGATAAGTAATCATAATTGTAATTGCTAGAAATAATAATAACAAAAAATACAAAATGTAGTGTTACCTTTGCTAATCAATATTTTTTGTTAAGAAATTGTTTACTTAGTAAGCTTGATTTTTAATTTATATGTTTAACTAAATTTCGGTCAACAATTCCGATTGATAAATATAATTAAGGAATATCATACATAATCCTTTAGTAAAAGGCCAAGGGGAATCATTTTTGACAGGAGGCTATATTGTATAAAGAAAGAAAGAACGATACAATAAAAAGAGAAATAAGATAAAAGAATATAAGAGAGATATTAATGTGTAAATATATGAAAAAATTTTTAGTTACGAAATGGATTAATTTAACAAAATTTATATATATTCTTTGTAAACCTGGCAAGTCTTTTCCTATCAATTGTGCCTAATTTATATATGGGGTCGCAATTATCTTTAATATTTTGTCGTCTTTTCATTCAACAGCCTGGCACGAAAGGGACAGTTCTATTAATTAATTCGAGAAAGAGTGCAAATATTTTTTAAAAAATTTCAAATACGATTAATATTAAGATAATTAAGATTGCTAATATAAAACCAAGAAGATTGCTTTTATTTTTTTAAAAAAAATTCGTTATATAAAATCCACGAGATATATGAATTTCATAAATCTTGGAAGTGAGATTATGATTTAAAGCCAATTCATATACTTATCCTAATTATCCTACTAAAATTAATTTTCTTAACCACAAATCAGTACTTTTAGGATTATTTCTTGAATCTTCTTGAATTTTGATTCTTCAAATTCATTTCTTCTTAAAATCAGTGTTGGCAAATTTCAAGGTCATTTGGTATATGAAGCTGATAGTAAAATCTTCACATGATAAGGTCATTTCAGAATCCAGCGCATACTTGTATGAAGGTTCTAACATGGGTCCTTGCAGTCTTGCCGCTGTCAAAAAAAAAAAAAAATCGAAAATCGAATATTGAATAAAAATAATAAGAATAAATCACAATGTTCTTAGGTTTGCGTATTAGTAATAATAATGATGATGATAAATATATATTGTTCTCATTATTCTCGAAATGAATAATTTTATACCTTTAATGAATATAATCAATAATTGAAAGCGTATCAGGGTATTGACGGCAAATATCAATAAATCCTTTTCGAAAACTTAAATAATTTGGAATAGCTTTAAAAAAAATTAATATGTTTATTTTTCTTGATTTTAAATATATATATTCTTACTTTTTATTGTGATGATGACGATGATTATTATGATTACGTTTTATCATAATAATTTGGAATTACTTCCTCCTATATATAAAAGAAAGTAAATATCAATGTCGTTATTAAAAAAAGTAAAACATTTGTGAATAAAAACATGAAAAATATATCGATGATCCGATCTAACCTTTCGTCACTCCAAAATTGGATTATTTATGGAATTTTTGTGGGTNCATACTTGTATGAAGGTTCTAAAATGGGTCCTTGCAGTCTTGCCGCTGTCAAAAAAAAAAAAAAATCGAAAATCGAATATTGAATAAAAATAATAAGAATAAATCACAATGTTCTTAGGTTTGCGTATTAGTAATAATAATGATGATGATAAATATATATTGTTCTCATTATTCTCGAAATGAATAATTTTATACCTTTAATGAATATAATCAATAATTGAAAGCGTATCAGGGTATTGACGGCAAATATCAATAAATCCTTTTCGAAAACTTAAATAATTTGGAATAGCTTTAAAAAAAATTAATATGTTTATTTTTCTTGATTTTAAATATATATATTCTTACTTTTTATTGTGATGATGACGATGATTATTATGATTACGTTTTATCATAATAATTTGGAATTACTTCCTCCTATATATAAAAGAAAGTAAATATCAATGTCGTTATTAAAAAAAGTAAAACATTTGTGAATAAAAACATGAAAAATATATCGATGATCCGATCTAACCTTTCGTCACTCCAAAATTGGATTATTTATGGAATTTTTGTGGGTGCATGATTATTACAATTTTAATTAATGGGCGTGGGAATCTAACAGAATCAATTAATTTTAAGATATTGAACGGAAATTAGTGGATGAATTTAGGAGTTTTAACTTTTAAATCATTCTAAATGAACTCAATATACTGTATCGACTTACTACAGTATAACGGATAAATGATAATAATAATTATTATTATTATTATCTTTTGTTTGTGTGAATCGAATTATTCTTTATTTCCTTTTTGGGAAAGAATGCAGCTTTTTTCTAGAATATATTTTGTTCGGATATTAAAATAATTAAATAAAAATTTTCGGTTAAACGTTATTTGTAATATATAAAAGAAATTATAATAAAAAAATCTTAATTACAAACTAAGTTATTTGAATTCATATAATAATTTCATACTTTATACTTAATATTATATATTTTTTATTTGCATTTTATTCATTAAATTATAAAATCACTATTTATTAATTTTTTGATATTATAAATCTAACTAAAATTTATTAGATGTATCCAAATTATCATCATCACCTAATTAAAAAAAAAATAAAAATAAAATAAAAATAAATTAAATTAAATATAAATAAAATTGATACTTACTAGCATTTGTAATTTCGTTATTATTTTTACATTTATTTTTCATATAATTTGAGAAAAGTGGATAGATGTGTTATTTCTCAATAATTCTCCGAACTTAAAATGTGAAAATTGGTCCCCAGGGAATGGATTAAACCCTTTGAATGATAATAATATTAAAGGAACATTTAGAATAATTTTTTTGAAGTCCTTTTGTAACTCAATCCACATCCCACTTCATCAACTGCCCAATTTTATGCAGGACTTTCTGTCCCCCAATTCTATTTATGGGATGGAGGATGATGGCACGATATGCACAATGAGAATTGATATCATGAACGAGTTCATTGGCCTCGGAAAATTCTTTCCTCGGCCTTTCATTTGTATATAACTCGCAAGCGGAAATCGTAGGGTTGAAGATGTATTATTTTTGTTTAGGAGGCATAGCCTTGCATTAGGAAAGTGGTCACATTGTCGATGGCCAATTTTTCTTCCCATTCTTTTCTATATATTACTCATTTTTGTCATGAAGAATAATAAAAAAACAACTATGGCAGTTTTTGTAGTATTAAAAGCACATATAAGTATTATTATTTGTTGCAATTGAATCAATGATGTTATTATAATTGTTGTTTTTGGAATTTGTTGAAAAAGGGTATTAGCATTAGTAGAAGAAGGGGAGAAGTAGTTAGAATACACTGATTATAATCTAATTATTTATTTATTAAATTATTCTCTCCATAACCACTATTTCCATCACGATCATTATTATTATTATTATCACAATTGTTAAATTTTTTAGGTAGGTGCCAACGTCCATGTGGTGTCAATGTAAAAAAAAAAAAACAAATAAAATGTTCTATAAATGGATTAATTTTAATAATAATAATGTATTTCAAAAAATTCCATAATAATGACAATGTCGTATCGTATCTTTATTAACACTTCTTGTGCTTTTTTTAGTTATTATTATTATTTTCCTTTAAATAAATACTTTTATTTAATTTAATAATTAACTTCTTTTTGTCAGGTGACAACATAGAAGTTGCAAGCTTTACCTTCGAAGTATGCTCCATAAATAAGAAAATGATTGTCCACGTAATATACGCCTAAAAAATCTTTAATTCAATCTCTTTTCATTTAAAACCCACAGTACAGACCTTAAACACAAACAATATATATTGATGTATATTTTGATGTATTTTTTTTTATTTGTCTTAATAAATAAACTATGAGAAACTCTTCACTTTGGACACTTAAAAAAAGTTTATTCATTTATTAATTATTTATATAGTATAGTTTATCTAATACACATGATAAACGTTCTGTCATTTGTCAATACAGTTATACTTCAATATTGAATTCTTTTTCTCTTTTACTGTACAGTATTCTATATAATAATAAATATTTATAATAATAAAATGTGCAGATATATTTTCTCATTCTTTAAGATTTTCTAACAAATTTAAATACTTCATAATCGACGATAGAAAATTTATCTGATGATTTTCTTATAGGTTTTTCATAATAATATCCATCACTACAGTAACAATCATTATCTAAAGTAAAATTATTAGAATTTAAACTTCGCATATAAAAATCATATCCAAAAATTGGACCAATCTTATTTTGATTAATTTTGCCTACATTTAAAATTGCATTTTGGGTATTTTTTACTCTACTAAGAATTGAATTTTGAATATTACCATTTTTTAATGAGAAAATGAAACTATCTTCTGTTTCCATCCATTGATTATTAATATTACTATTATCCCATGCTAAAGGATTATAACCTCCGAGTATTTCATCAGTTGCTTTAACTTTCACTATCAAAATTGTACCAACGTGACCATGGCACATATTCAAAAATGTTTGTGGAGAAAACCCATCTCTGGATCCCCGTAAAATTAATTCAAATTTATATGGGTTATTTGTTGTTGTTTTACGGTCAATCCAAGTTGAAATTTCTGCTGCTTGTACTTCGGAAATGATGGTTGAAAAGGGTTCGTCTTTTTCACGGGAAGGTAATTTTGTAACTAAAACAGTTCTTGCTGGTAAAATAATTGATTTTACTGGTCGTTCAGGAGATAATAAATGTTGATCAATATCTAACCAAAGTTGTTCATCAAGAAGTTCTTTACAAGGCATAATTTTATTAATAATTTCAATTACTGAAAGGTGAAAATAACGAATATATGGTAGACATTGTTGTAAAGTGGTTTTCAATGTAAGAAAATTATTCATGGACCATTCTTCAAGGTTAGTAGGAAGAGCAGGATTTTGAGCAATTCCCCATTTAATGACATAATCCCAAATTTTGACTTCTTTCATTTGCAAATCATCTCGCTTGAGAAGAGATACCAGTGCAGATTCTGGAAGAGAAGTAAAGTTATCTGCGTCAAAAATAAGATTTGGGTACTTGACAACAATATCATTACAAAATTTTTCTAATTTTTTAAAGTTATTTTTACTAAAAATCGTATGATAAACAAGAGAAAAATGTGTTTTTAACCAAGAAGCTTTAGTATGAATGAGATGAATTTCTAATTCGTTAGTCAATTCCTCAAGTTCAAATTCATTAGTAGCTAACATTAAATTAAAAATAAATCTTGTTTCGACACTCTCCAAATTAACGATCCCACCATAAATATATCTAAATAAAATAAATAATTAATAAATAAATTTAATAAAATTAAGAAATAAATTTAAATATAAGTAATAGTAATTTTTATTATTGATAATTTCTTACTTGAGAATAATTTCAAAAATTTGAGCGGAAATGCTTGACTCGGTAATTGTTTTAATATTATTTTCATTTGGGTGAATATTTTCTAGTTTTCTACGAAAGTATGGCGATCGGTATTTTAGTATATTCGAATGTGCTGTTGCTGTAAATGATTTTCCAACTTCAATGATGACATTGTAATCATGTTTATCATCAAGAAGTTCAATAAAGTTTTGAGATAACTCGTCAAAAAATTTTAATGCCATTTTTTATTTTTGCAAAAGAGACGAAAAAAAAGGTAATTTTGATGAGTGGAAATAATGTATGAAGTTCATTATTTATTTGCCGCGGAGTTGGATGTCGAAATTCAAAAAAAAAAGAAATATTAACAATAACATTTATTATTGTTAATATTTTATTTTTTGAATTTTCCATATTCAACTTGCTGTGAACTTGTGATCAAAATAATATGCACCAATGCTACAATTATGAAACTAGTTTTAAAAATATATCCAATTTAATATTAATGTAATTAACGATCTCCCAAATCGGAGGAGAATGCAAAAGGCCTACCACGTGATAAATTTTAAAAGTAAAACAAGGTTGTTGGCTCCATACATTAAACAGGTTGACATACATTCTCTTTTTATTTTTGACTGCATACATATACTATAGATTTGATTTACAGTATATATATTGTTTAGCGTTTATTTATTATTTTTGAATTTGATGTGGCATAAAAAAGGAAGCAATAAAGAAGTGATACAATAGAACTATCTTTGTTCGAGAGGTAAAACATTGAAAGACACTTACGGGTAGTGTGATATAGATTGTTTCATCAAAAGGTACGAATCCTTTTGGAAACAACACGTACCCATCTCCATACTTCCGAACTGTCCGATTTCAATTCTGCTAAGGGATTTATTAAAATTTTCCTGAGGAATTTGAACTTTCCAAAGTACTGATTCATTGCAATCCTTGACATTTTCCATATCACGCCATTTCTTTATAACATTTTATATCAGTTTCTTGAGATAATCGACGGTGAGATTGTTAATGGAAACGTAGTAACTATCGAATATTTTATTCTTTTCGCAAATGTCAACTGATAAAGCACACCCAAGACCTAGAATAAAACTGGGTAATAATATTTCGGCCATATTTCTGCAAATGCAAGAATCCGGAGTTAAAGTATAAAATAAAGTATAAATAATAACCTTAGTCGACGATCATTTGACATTACGGCATGTTATTTATCATAGTATAGATTTTACCCTATTGTTATTCCTTTTTCGGTGAAGTCACGGCACAAAATACCTTCACCCAATTGGTGAGTATTAGTAAGTTCTTAAGTTCAATCACTTGCCAACAATACTCTTTTTTGGGAAGATTTTCGTGACCCGAAATGGAAAAAAAAAGGTCAAGAATTTATATACATGGTACATGGTACATGGTACATGATAATGACCATTTAGAAGAATAACCTCCACCCACCCACCCAAAGAATAGCGGGTGTTTATATAATTTCTGAAATTTTTAAAAATAGTAAAAAAAATTATTTTTTTTTACTATCGCTAATGGAAAATTAATTATTTTACTATTTTCTATAAGCGATAGTAAAAAAATAATTTTTTTTACTATTTAATAAATTTATTTTTATAAAAAAANTTATCATAGTATAGATTTTACCCTATTGTTATTCCTTTTTCGGTGAAGTCACGGCACAAAATACCTTCACCCAATTGGTGAGTATTAGTAAGTTCTTAAGTTCAATCACTTGCCAACAATACTCTTTTTTGGGAAGATTTTCGTGACCCGAAATGGAAAAAAAAAGGTCAAGAATTTATATACATGGTACATGGTACATGGTACATGATAATGACCATTTAGAAGAATAACCTCCACCCACCCACCCAAAGAATAGCGGGTGTTTATATAATTTCTGAAATTTTTAAAAATAGTAAAAAAAATTATTTTTTTTTACTATCGCTAATGGAAAATTAATTATTTTACTATTTTCTATAAGCGATAGTAAAAAAATAATTTTTTTTACTATTTAATAAATTTATTTTTATAAAAAAAATTATTTTATTTATTTTTAGTGATTACCAAAAATCATTTTCGATAATCACTATAAAAATAAATTTATTAAAAATAGTAAAAAAAAATTATTTTTTTACTATCGCTTATGGAAAATAGTAAGTAAAAAAAATTATTTTATTTATTTATAGTGATTACCGATAATCATTATAAAAATAAATTAGTAAAAAAAAATTATTTTTTTACTATTTTTATTTTTATAGTGATTATCCAAGATAATTGCTAAAAATAAATTTTATTTTTTTTTATCGCTTAAAAATAAATATAAGCGATTTTTTATTAAAAAAAAAATTAATTTTTAATTCCAATCTTATTCATGTGGTGGATACTCAAAAAAAAATAAATGGCTAGTTTTATTATTTAATTTAAAAAGAATTTTGTGGTTAATTAAATACTGAAGAAATTTCCTTTTTAATCTGTATAAATGTATTATAAACTTGGTTGCTCAATTCTATGATTAGCATTTTGCGTATTTTGTATTGTATAAGGAGATAAAAATATTGTAAAATAATAAAATATCATTAATAAATGTGATTTCCTTTGCACATTTTACAATTTTAAATGTAATTTACGTTTCTTTTTTTTCAAAAAATAAATTTCTGCCTTTCATACCATAGGCAAACAAAAAAAAAGACCTATTATACAAAGAATACAATCAACAATACCGTGTATGAATGGTGTGGTGCAAATCATGTTGCTCAAACCATTTTCAAAATGATTTTAAATTCATTCAAGATGCTTAATGATAAATATGAAATAATAGAATGGATACCTTATGATAGATTTAAAGATGTTAAACAAATAGGTAACGGTGGATTGATGGAGATATTAGAAAATGGGATATTAAAATCAACAAAGGAAAAGATGCGATAATCGTGAATTTCAACGATGTTTTAAATGAGGTAAATATTTTAATTAATATTGAAATATCGAATATAGTTGTTAAGGATTTTTAAGTTGATTACAAAGAGAAGTCATTAATTCTGAGAGGGTTAGCCAAAAAAAAAAATAATGCCTGAACAAATTTTAAAAAATGAACATATTAATCGTTTGTTGAAATCAAATTAATTTTTTTCATATAAAATTTAAAATGATTGACATAATTTTTATCGATCATAAGTAGGCTCTCAACTGTAAATGCTATATAGTCAAATGCTATACTTATGGTCATGTAGACATGTGCCGTAACTATAAACATGTGCCATAACNGTGTGGTGCAAATCATGTTGCTCAAACCATTTTCAAAATGATTTTAAATTCATTCAAGATGCTTAATGATAAATATGAAATAATAGAATGGATACCTTATGATAGATTTAAAGATGTTAAACAAATAGGTAACGGTGGATTGATGGAGATATTAGAAAATGGGATATTAAAATCAACAAAGGAAAAGATGCGATAATCGTGAATTTCAACGATGTTTTAAATGAGGTAAATATTTTAATTAATATTGAAATATCGAATATAGTTGTTAAGGATTTTTAAGTTGATTACAAAGAGAAGTCATTAATTCTGAGAGGGTTAGCCAAAAAAAAAAATAATGCCTGAACAAATTTTAAAAAATGAACATATTAATCGTTTGTTGAAATCAAATTAATTTTTTTCATATAAAATTTAAAATGATTGACATAATTTTTATCGATCATAAGTAGGCTCTCAACTGTAAATGCTATATAGTCAAATGCTATACTTATGGTCATGTAGACATGTGCCGTAACTATAAACATGTGCCATAACTATAGGCATTTGCCGTAACTATTATATATTACAACTATAAAAATTGTTCAAAAAATAAATAAATCTTTAATTTTTTTATTTTTCTGTAAATTTAAATCAAATATTTTTATTTTAAGTATTAAACATTATTTTCCTCTTCAATAAAAGCATTAACTAATGCTTCAGGCCATTTCGAAGGAGAGAAGGCAAGTATATTGGTAAGAATAGGTAAGTACTTTTAATAAAATAAATGAGAATAAAAAAAATTACTTTTATACAAGCCTGTTGCTAAATCCGATTTGAAGAAATAAAGAGAAAATAAATAAATTAAAAAAAAAAAAGCTGTCCCACGAAATAAAAAATATCATTCACGGTTCAACTGTATAAAATAACGGTCGAACCGTACGGCATATTGCCGTGCCGTGTCATGCCGTATTGCTATGTCTGCACCTCTAATAGTAAGATAATAATTAATTTGCTATAACAAAAATAAAATAAGAATGAAAATTATTTTTCAGAACTAAAAATGGTACTGAACGTTTCTTTCCGCAATTTATATTTTTTTTAATTTTTACAAATAGAACAGAAAATTATTAATTGGTTGAAATTTTTATTTTGAGAAAATTAATTGCATTATTAGTAACGAAAGTAAATTTTTATTCTAAATAATTACCATTTTAATTATTAAAATGAATTCACATATGGATTGGATTAACAGTTTGGTTACACATGTGAATACTCGATCATCACTCCGATCAAGTGATCAAGTAAATTATTTTCACATATAAGTCAACGCTATTCATCCTTTTTTTTTTTGATAGGAGCTAGTTTTTAATTGTGAATTACTGCAAGCAAAATTTATACAAAGAAAATTTCCCGAAGGAGAAGTTCAACAATTTCAAGAGCAATCATAACAAAGCGAACAGAAAAATAAACAAGTAGGTTTACAGTAAATATGAGTGCACCCTTAGACTCTTTTGCTACTTTGTATCAAAAACGCAATAACTTTTTTATTGTCAATAGCACAGCCATGAAATATTCTACTGTCACTCGTATTATCATCATCATCCTATTCATAGTTGTTCATGTAACTCAAGGTAAACATATTAAATATGTATAACAAAATATTTGATGGTTTTCTGTTCTAATTGCTTTGTCTATTTGAACAATATATAGCATACAATGTCTCGATTCTTCTTGGTTTTAGATCGATCTGTAAAATATATGTAACAGATTGTAATGGAAAAGTTATAAGAAATGCTGGAAGGAAAGATTGCTATCCATTTTGGGACTCTATTTTTCGCTGGAACGAAGCCCCGGACCTCTATTGCGTTCATGCGTATCCTATTACAAGACCCAAAGATAATAAATACGTTATGGTACAAAAAGATGATGTATGCATTAATCTTTCTGGCGATCTCCGCTCATGGAAAATAGAGACGATTTCAAAGGATGAATGCAATTAGAAATAAATTGGTTTGGAATTTTTGAGAAAAATTCCCTTTTTGGGAAAAAAGGAAATGATATCGAACAAAATAAAAAAAATAAATTTATATTTTTCATTATGGGTAAATAAAAAATGGCATTTAATATCTCGTTTTATATAAAGTCATTGGATTAATATAGAATTTTTTTGGTAAAAGTGGCACTTTGTGGTATAAATACAATTAAGTTTTTAAAAAAGTTCTTTTATAAAATTGGTAGAAGTTTAATAAAATAAATAGCTCATTAAATGAATATACATATATAATAAACTAGAGAAATTAGAAATGACTTCTAGAACTTTATTTAAATAAATTAATAATAATGGATTGTTTTTATTACCAGTTTTTTTTATGAAATGATGTGTTAGTTGTATTTTTGGAAATTTCTTTTAAAAGATTTTTAAGTATATTGAAAAGGACTCCTTTTTCATATATGAACAAGAGATCTAGATTATGGAGCTTTGTGCTCATTATATTTAATTTAAATTCCATTTCTTCAATATATTACATGCAATTTACATGCGACTTACATGAATACTATGAATAAAATAATTTCCTGATGAATAACCTTCATTTTATTATATAAAAAATGTAATATTTGCGAAGGTTATTATTCTGATAACCTTCAACAACCTTCATTACAAAAAATTTCCTGATGTTCCTGATGTTCCTGATGGGAGGGATTAAAATCACTAATTTGTGTTCATTTGTGAATGGAATAATTATATGTGTAAATATTTGAAGTGGATAATTATCTAAACCAATGATAGCAGCAGTTATTTGCCTAACTTTTACTATCTAATTATTTTGATAAATGAACTTGTGAAAATGAAACAATGGATAAATTTATTCAAAGATTTTTTTTTAAATTCAACGGAGTCATACCCGTATAAACTTTATTGATAAATTGTTATAAATACCAAGATTACATAATATATCATACAAGAACTGGCTATAAACTAATAAATTCATTCAAAGATGCTCAACTAAATGTAGATATATGGAAAGAAATAGAATAGATACCTTATTATAGAAGGTGTTTAAGAAATAGCATAAAAACTTTTGGTATTATTTATTATGCTGAGTACAAAAGATCGGGAGACTCAAAAAAAAAGTGATGGTATTATCAAAGAGGTAGAAATCTTAAAAATTATTTAAACGATTATTTTAATAAATATATTGGATATGTAAAAAAAAAAAAAATCATTATGATTTTCATCCTGGACATCAAATTTTAATTTATATAATAATTTACTTTATTTATTATATATATATTTAATGTATATTTATATCCGTAATATTATTTAAAAGTATGGTTATTATTTATGATTATTATTTGAAAATTAATATTAGCATTTTTTCAATACAATGATGGTTAGTCACGCTATTTGTGCAGTATAATAATTAATTTCCAATCACAATCAATTAATTTCTTTTCAAACAGAAATAAATAACAAATTATAAGTAATAAGTGATAGATGATACATATTGATTGATAAATTAATCTTGTACATTCTACGTTAATGAATAAAAAAATAATGAACATTTATTATGTAAAATAAATAAAATAATGTAAAAATTAAATTATTATTAAATTATTATTAAATGCTTATAAAATATTTAACATTTTTTAAATTGTAAATATACTAAAATAAAGCTGAATTCTTGTTTAGATCTTAGGATAAGATTTGTGAGCTTTTTTTTTATACCTATTTAATTCTTTTTTTCTTGAGATTGGTAAGATTGCGGATATAAAATATGTAAGTTTTTATAATTTTATTTACCTTTAAATTCGTGATTCAATTTGATAAGACTTTATTATTTTATTAAAAATGAATCTGTTCTGTAAGTTCGCGGATTTAGACATTAAATTTTTTTTATTACTAACCTCAATTATTGTCTTGATTAACCTTTGCTTCACGATATCAATAGATAAGTTTTTATATTTTATTTTTATTTTTTTAAATATTATGTCATTATTTTTATTACTATCTTCAATGGAAGGTAACGCGTTATTTTAATGATTTTATTTTCTTTATAAAAATAATATTACTTAAATTCTTTCTATGGTTGAAGTCTATATAGTTTGTGGATATATTTTTTTTATTTTTATTTATTTTAATATTAGCTACCTTAGGAAGAAAATATTTTATTTTTGAATTTTATTTTTAATTTTATTTTTTAATTTTATTTTTAATTTTATTTTTTAATTTTTTTTTTAATTTTTTTTTTTAATTAATTTATTTTTTGAGATCGGGTTTGAGACTAGGTTCATGTAGAGACAAGAAGCGCAGATATTATAATTTTTTTATATTTAATAAATAAATTATATTGAATAATACATTTTCTTGACCGTAAATGAATATATCAAGAATATTTTATGAAATGTTCATTCTATGAATAATTGATGTAACATTTATTTTTTTCAGAGCTTTTTATTACAGTTATGAGAGCTATTAAAGGAATGATACCATATTTAAATTCTTAGGTTTTATAATAATTTATTTAATACAACTACTACGTCTATTCCAGGGTTTATTACTAGGAAAGCTACGAGTTGAGTTTTTGGGAATAATACTATGAGGGAAGTAAAGTAGGATGGTATACGTTTCACGAGAGACGAAATTCTAGAATTTATTACTTTTTTAATTAGACTACTATATACTTGTTTAATTATATCTATAGAATCGCATTAATCAATTAAATTAATTAGTTNAATTTTATTTTTAATTTTATTTTTTAATTTTTTTTTTAATTTTTTTTTTTAATTAATTTATTTTTTGAGATCGGGTTTGAGACTAGGTTCATGTAGAGACAAGAAGCGCAGATATTATAATTTTTTTATATTTAATAAATAAATTATATTGAATAATACATTTTCTTGACCGTAAATGAATATATCAAGAATATTTTATGAAATGTTCATTCTATGAATAATTGATGTAACATTTATTTTTTTCAGAGCTTTTTATTACAGTTATGAGAGCTATTAAAGGAATGATACCATATTTAAATTCTTAGGTTTTATAATAATTTATTTAATACAACTACTACGTCTATTCCAGGGTTTATTACTAGGAAAGCTACGAGTTGAGTTTTTGGGAATAATACTATGAGGGAAGTAAAGTAGGATGGTATACGTTTCACGAGAGACGAAATTCTAGAATTTATTACTTTTTTAATTAGACTACTATATACTTGTTTAATTATATCTATAGAATCGCATTAATCAATTAAATTAATTAGTGGATCTTATATAGAAAATTTAAGAAAATATAATTGGATAAAAAAAAAAAAAAAAATATAGAAACTGAATAACTTTTAAAAATTTTCAGATTTTAGTGATAAAAGAAATACTATTTGGAATTGATTTTACGGATATTATGTGATAATAAAAAAATCTAATAGCTCAATACTTTAATGATTTATTAATATAATTAATCTGAATTATTAATTGAATTGAAGTAATTAATAAAGATAATTTCGTTTTTTTTGCTTTTTATATTTTTTGTGTAATTTCCGATAAATGAACCAAATAAAACTATCCGTCCATCCAATACTCTAATGATTTGTGAATTATTAATTTAATTGAAGTAATTAATAAAGATAAGTTCGATTTTGCTTTTTTCAGTTATGGAAATTTTTTTAATTATAAATATTCCAAAATAATTGTGTAATTTCCGATAAATAATACTATCCGATCCGCGGGATAATCCATATGTGGATTATTATTATGAATTCATACATGGATTGGATACTCAAGCATCACTCCGATCAAGTGATCAAGCAAATCATTTTCACAAATATAAAGATCCTTTTTTTGACATGAGCAAGTAAATTACTGAAAGCAAAATTTATAAAAAGAAAACTTCCCGAAGGAGAATGTCAAGAATTTCAAGAGCAATCAGAACAAAGCGAACAGAAAAAAAAAAAGTAGGTTTACAGTAAATACGAGTGCACCCTTAAAGACTCTTTTACTACTTTTGTACCAAAAACGTAATAAATTTTTTTATTGTCAATAGCACAGCCATGAAATATTCTACTGTCACTCGTATCATCATCATCACCCTATTCATAGTTGCACATGTAACTCAAGGTAAACCTCTTAAATACGTATAACAAAATATTTGATTGTTTTCTTTCCTAATTGCTTTGTTTATTTGAACAATATATAACAGCATATCATATTGCTGTTTGGCGTAGTTTTGTCTCAATCTGTAAAATATATGTAACAGATTGTAATGGAAAAGTTATAAGAAATGATGGATGGGAAGATTGCAATGGATCGCCGGTCATTATCCCAATCTGGGACGAAGCCCCGGACCTATATTGCGTTCATGTTTATCCTAGAACAAAACCAAAAGATAATAGATACATTCCGATAACAAACAATGATACATGCATTAAACTCGATGGCGACCTCCGCTCTTGGTCTATGAAATCGATTCCACCAGATAAATGTTTTGCTGAATAGTGTAATAATTTTTTTGAGGAAAATCGCTCTATTTGGGAAAAAGGAAATGACCTTGAAATAATAAAATAAAAAAAGAAATTTTTCACTTTGGGTAAATTAAAAAATGGCATTTTCTTTTTTTTTCGCGTCGGAATTTTATTTGATTCAAAGGGTCTAAAGAAGAAACTGATTTAAGAAAATCGACATTAAAAAAATTTTAAATATTGGTTATTGATTTTAGAATTTCAAGCTATTTAGACAGATTTATTGAAAATCGAGATGAAATTTATTTTACTGCTACGATTAATGATAATTGAAGTAATTAATAATTCTTGCAAATCCTATTTTGATGATCGTTTATTTTTTTACTTTTTCAATTTTATATATAATAGAATTTTGCGTATAATTATAAAGTAATTTACACGAAATTATTATTTTAATTCAAATAACTTAGTTTGCAATTAAGATTTTTTATTAAATAAAATGTCTTAATTTTTTTTTATATATTACAATGGGTACGTTTTATAGAAAATTTTTAGTTTTAATGGAGTCATCTCATGATAATAAAGAACATCGTACTGCGCATCTCTGTGCATGTGATCCGTAATTTAAAAAAGTTTTTAACTGATTATCATTATCATTAATTTATTGTTATACCTAAGGTATCAAATTATCATCATTAAGTTCTAATGAAGAAGAAGAAGAAGAATAATAATAATTACCCTTCGATTGCATAGCAATTAGTAATTTGTATTGTGCTGTAGATTCTTTAACTATAGATGCATATTGGGGGTCACAAATAGCTTGTGATTAACGAACAATGTTGCCATTTGGTAAGTATTTATTAAATTTACAAATTCAAATTATTTAGCTAATTCCACGTTATTCTTATCAGACACTGGACGTGGGTTGGACTTGGGAAAAAGGTAGACGTGGCGGAGGACGCGGTTTGGAAGATCTAAAGTAATCATTTCATTGAAACACATAGAAATAAAGGTAAAATATAATTATTTATAATTTTTATTTGATTTTTTAACATATCCTCTTTATTCATGCATAAAAAAAATTACATAGTAATTATATAAATAATTATTTATAAATTATTTAAATTATTTATAAAATTATTTTTATTAATTAAATATTTATTATTGATTATTTATTTATGTAGGAAGATCATCTTGTTACCAAAAATCTCAATCTCGTAGTTGGAGAATCGGTTTATGGTGAAAAGAAAGATTTCGATAGAAGATAAAAATGGGGATAAAGTAGAATATCGAGTTCGGAATCCATTCCGTTCTAAATTAGCTGGGATGATCTTGATATATTTATAAATCGAAAGTATTATATCTTGGAGCAGCTTCAGTAACTATGGTATCACATATTGCAATATTTTTTTTCGGGTTAGAATATATATATATATATATATATATATCTCTCTCTCTCTCAGATTACTAATTTTATTCTTAAAATAATTTATTTTTATAATTCAATTATTTTATTTTTTTTTTATATAGTTCAAGGTGATGGTGGTGATGATCTTTATTTAGAATGTAGATTAATAATTCATGAGATTTAAAACAAAAGGGTAAATTAATTGTGGCTAAACATATTCAATTACAAAATGATCCTGAAAATAATCTTCATTAGAAAATGATTATAAACAACTTGTGATAAGTGAATGGATTCATTTTATATTAAAGTTCGAGAATCTTATGGATTTTATGAATTATATTTAAATCCAAGATTACATCCAAATCTAAAAGCGAGAATATGGAAATTACTTGATTCATGTGATAGATTACAATTAGTTATACATATAGTTTTATCCGTATTGAATGACGTTTCATTTGAAAGGGATGAAAACAACAATAACGATAATAATATAAGTAGTAGTAGTAATAATAATAATAATATAGAAAATATTTGAAATAATTACAACTACCGGAGAAAGAATTAAAACTTTAATTTCATAATCAACTGCTGACGTTATTTCAAACAATAGCTCGTAATTTATATCAATATGATAAGTTTATTGAAAAAAAAACGTAAATATGATAAAGCAACTGAAAATTTATTCGAGCTAGAGCAGCTTTTAGTGAGTATTTTATTATTATTTATTTTATTTTTATTTTATTTTTATTTTATTTTTTTTTATTTTTATTATTTGATTATTTATTTAATTATTTATTATTTATTATTTATTATTTTATTTTTATTTTTTAATTTATTTATTAAATTATTTATTATTATTATTATTTATTTATTTTTATTTATTAAATTTATTATATTTTAATTTCTAATTAAATCTAGCAAATGAAATGATACACCAGTAACGCAATAATCCCATCGCGAGATTATTTGTAATAGATATATCACGGGATACTGTGGATATCATCAATTATCACGGCGATTAGCCGTGATAATTGTGATATTCATGGTAACACCGTGGTATATCTGTTTTATCTCACGGAGACTAACGCTTCATGATAATTTTGATTAAAAAGAGCGCCACATCAATAGTTTAAATAGTATAAATAGTATAAATACAGAAGTTTGATAAATTATTTTATTACTTTTTTTTTCGTTTTAAAAAATGTTTCAATCTGCATTGTCTATACTTCAAAATAAAAATAACAATATTATTATTCATGAAAAAGCAGAGGAAAATAAAGAAAAGAAAAACGAAAAAGATGAAAAAACTAAAAAAAAAGAGACAAAAGTAGAAAGGGAATCAAATAATAAAATAGAATTTTACATTCAAAAAGGAACAGTTAAAAATACATTAAGATCAACAAGAAATTGGATATCTAAATTGGAAGTTTTTCGTAAATCCCATGGTTATGATATACCCATCGAAATGGTTACTGATACTCAAGTATTACAAAAACAAATCGTTGAATACATTGCATCCATGAAACGACTTAATGGTCAAGAATATAAAGCTAATACTTTAAAAGTAGCACTAGATTCTATTAATCGATATTTAATAAAAGAATCTAAAATACATGGTGTTAATTTACACAATCGTTATGAATTTCCAGAGATTCATGATGTGCTACATGGAAAAATGAAAGATTTACAAGAAAGAGGACTAGGCGAAATTCATGGATCCCAAGCACTCAATACTGAACAAGTGCAACATATTTTAAATCATGAATCTATGTCTATTATAACACCAGAAAATTTATTATACCGAATTTTTTTTAGAATGGCTATTATTTTTGCCTGTCGAGGTGGGGAACATTATCATATAAAAGCTGATCAATTGCAAAGAAGAGAAGATAAAGGTTTTAATTTTATTAGATATTCTGCTAAAAATAATCAAAGAGGAATCAACAGGGGTAATGCTCAAATTATTCCAATACCTGCTGATCATCTCGGAACTTTTGGTCCATGTTATGATTTTCAACTTTATCTTTCCAAACGTCCAATTGGTTCTGACGAAAATCTTTATTTACAAGTTAACCCAAAATGGCAAGAATCAGGAATTTGGTTCAAAAAAAATCATTATGGTTCAAATAAACTTAGCAAATTTATGAAAAAAATTTGTCAAAGAACTCATGTTTCTATTCCTGAAAATTTCTTATCTAATCATTCTGGACGCAAAACTGCAACACAAATCTTACATGATAATGATATTCCTGAGCAAACTATTATGGAAATTACAGGACATCGTAGCATCCAAGGGGTGCGGGCATATAAAAAAACTAATGAACATCAGAAAATGATGGGTATCTCTAGTTTATTATCACTTTACGATCCAGATCCACATTTAAGCAGTTCTCAAGAAATTCTATCGACAAATGAAATTAATTCAAGCAATACCTCTCAAGAGATTCAGTCTATTAACTTTTCTCACGAATTTCAGTCTACTGATTCTTCTCAAGAAGATAATTCAAATAATATTGGAAAAGAAAATCAAAATAAAATGCCTATTTTTTCTAATTGTAATTTTTCAAATGTTACATTTAATTTTAAATAGATATCGATATTAATTTTAGATTAATTATAATTTATTTATATAACCTATATTATATTGTTAACTTATTTGTATAATCTATATTGTTAATTTATTTGTATTGCCTATAATTAATAATAATAAATTTGCCGTGAAGATATCAAAAAGATATCTCACGGAAATTGAAAAATATCTCACGGAATTTTATAGTCTGTGAAAATATCACCAAAATTATCATGAGCGACCAATTAGTAAACGTGGGATAAACCAGGAAATTTAACTGGTTACTATAGACATGTAGCAACGCTCTATTTGAATTGTACAACATTTTATGTAATTAAATTTTGTACATTTGTTTTGGAATCATTTAAGGATAAACATGTAATTTTCATTTTAATATAATATTGTTATTGAAATTTATACTTTTTAATTGATTTTAAATTAAAGTCCGAAGGTTGTGATCTGGTACAAACCTCTGTTCAATGATTTTCAGTAATTCATTAAAAATGAACATGTTTGATGAAGCATAGCGTATAAAGGAATGATGACAAAGGAATGATGAAAAAGCTATGACCAATTTAACATCCAGTTATTTTTCAGCCATTGACGCATTAGAATAAGTAATTCCACCTTCACTTGCTTGGTTTCATTTCACTTAATGATGGTGATCGAATAAGTAATTTATTCATTTTATTATTTTATTATTTCTTTCTTTCTTTATTGATTAATTAATTAAATTTTTTTTTTGAATTTTCATTTCATCCGAGAAAGGCATTGAAAAGAACAGCATATGCACATGAAGATATTCCAAAGGGTAAATTTATTTAATTTTAATTAAAGATTAAAAAGCGGCCTCAGTAAAATTCCATGATGCAGTCAAGTTTTGTAGTTATGCTGGTAAATTCGATTTGGCAATTTCGATCGCTGAACTATTTGATATTCCTCTGGATGACGAATTTTGATACAAGGTATATTTTATGTTTTTTTTATATCAATATTTTATTTTAAATATATATAATATATATTTATTTATATATTGAATTTGTATAAAATAGAACTATTTAAAATATATTTTAAACTGTATATTACTAAAATTAATAATATTTCACCTTTAATAATTTTGTAGTCGATTATTCAACTTAATTATTGGAGTCGACTACGATTAATAGTCGATTATGTTGTCGATTCGCAATTAATCACAATTCCATAATCGTGATTCCTATCCCTAATAGTGAAGGTACACATGAAGACAATTATGAAATTGCAAAAGTTTTATTAGGAGATATTTTGTAAATTGAAATATCCGAAATTGTAGAAATCTGGCGAGTTAACATATTTAACATATCATGTGGTACAATGTTATTTTAGTTTCTGATGGATCACATCGATGTACTTGTAATTTATTAATTACACATGGATATCCGTGCAGACATTTTTATAAAATTTTGAGGACTTCTTCAAACGCAAAATGGCATATTAGATTAATTTCTAGTCGTTGGTGAAAAGATGATAAAATCACAAATACCATTATTCAACAAGCTCCTATTAGTCTCTGTGATAATAGTGATAATAATATTTTAATTAACGAAACAATTAATAATCGGCATATTTTTATCTTAGAACATGTAAAAAAAGTAAGAGATGGCACGCACATGGTATGATGAAAAAAGCGATAGATTTGGCACTTGCTACAAATTCATATGATGAATTAATTAGCCTGTGTCAAGATTTCTTAAATAGCAAACAAGAAATGTTAATCGGGTACTGGTAATGAAGTATCAGTTGTAATAGATATAGATATAACAAATCCTATTATTTCAGTTAGAAAGGGAAGACCAGTAGGAAGGGCAAAAAGGGTGGTTGAAATTCAAGATAAGGAAAATAATTGATCTTAATATTCAAAGAGATGGCGAAATTCAATTGGATAATAGGAAAAATGTCATAATTGTGGGCAGAAGGGACATAATCGTACGACTTGTAAATTTAATAATTGAAATCGTGATATTCAATCTTTAATAAAATTAATAAAATTTCAGATTTCGTTGTACATTACATATTTTTTTATTGACCAACGGGGCCTTGCTCATAATTTTATTTATATAATACAAATGCTATGAAACAAATCTAGGACGAATTACTGACTAGTTTCTTAATTATCCCAATATCCCATCTATCCCGAGCAACTCCTTCGCAATCTCCTTATGACGATTTATTTCTAATTTAGATAAAGAAAAACAAAGACTTTATGAAAAAAGTTTGAGAAGAAGTCAGAAAGAAACTGGAAAAGCTGAATTTGTTTGTCGACGAGCTAATTTATTGAAAAAGATAAATGAAGAAAAAAAGATGGATGAAGAAAAAAAGATGGAGGGAAAAAGAATTTATCCATTTTGAATAAAATTCTCGAAATTTATTTATTATTATTATTATTTATTATCATTATTTATTTTTATTTATTAAATTTATTATATTTTAAGTTCCGATTAAATATAGCAAATGAAATGATTACAATAATTCCATCACAAGATTATCAGGAAATTTAACTGGCAACTATAGACACGTAGCAACTCTCTATTTGAATTGTCAACAACATTTTTATTCAATTAAATTTTGTTGAAATTATTTAAGGATGAACATGTAATTTTCATTTTTAATATTTTTTTTTTAATATAATATTGTTATTAGCATTTATATTGTGCATTCTACTAACCTTTGTACATTTATACTATACATTTAATTTTAAAATTAAAGGCCGGAAGGTTGTGATCTGGTACCAAACCTCTGTTCAATGATTTTCAGATCAAACCGTAAGTGTATTGTATATAGTTAATTAGTTAATTAAAATTAATATAATAATAATAATAATAACAACAACAACAACAACAACAACAACAATAATAATAATAATAATGATAATAATAAAGCAAATCTTCGTCCGTTCATAAAGAATTACATGAAAGAAAACAAAGTATGAAACTTCAACAATATCCATTTTTGGATCTTCGAAAGGATATGGAACAAATACTTGAATTTCATGCTCGAATCCGAACCACCTAATTGGTTAGTTATTCGTATTATATTTCCTGTAAAGAATTTAGAGATGGTATATTTTATTTAATTATTTAATTATTCAATTATTCATTATTATTTATTATTATTTAATTATTATGTATTTGAACTTATATTTCATGTCTGGATGTTCAAGCTAGAACTTTACTCATTCAAAATGGAATTGATTTATCTTCATCATCACCTTAAGCCACTTTTGATTATCCATCATTTACTCATAAATTTATAATTAATTATTTAGCTTATTTTATTACGTATATTTACAACAAACCATTGGTATAGATCAAGTTAATAAGAATAACGGCGACGGTGGCGACAATGACGGTGATGATGATGACGGTAACGATGATTATGATAATTATGAAAATGATGAAGACAATGATGATGATGATGATGATGATGATGTTGTTGTTGTTGTTGTTGTTGTTGTTGATAATGTTCTCTCCATCACTAAATCGAGAATATTATTTTGTGAGATATGTAAATTAATAATAAATCGTTGCACATTTTAGATAATTTTAAATTAGTGGAAGCTCACAATGATTTTTATAAAAATTTTCGTCATTATAGTGATGTAATTGGTTCAATTTTAAATTTACCTGGTGCCCCAAAAGTATTTAAGAAATTAGAAAGTTTTACTTCAATAGGAAATCATGAACCAATTGGACCATTATATGAATCATTAGCATTAATTAGTGACAATATTTTAAATATGGTTTTGGAATTTAGTTCCTATCCGTTTTATCCAATAGAATCTTTAGCAAAATTTATTAGTGTTCAAAGACGTCTAGAAAATTTATGATTATCAAGATCGTAATTCATTATTATGGACTTAGCCATCAATTACTTTTTTACAACTAGTTACTAGTTGTTTATATTGGATAAGGATAGGTGGTGGGTCTGTGAGTAAAAATGAATCAGCGAATTTGGTATTTTGTTTTTGTAAGTTATGGTAAGCGATGTATTATATAGACTGTTTATTAATTGTTCCCAGTTTTTTTTTTTGTTGAATGGATAGTAAATATTGACAAAAACCTAAGTAATATATTTTTCTGCTCATTTCTTACTGGGACAAGTTGACAATCGCATGGATCGGTGACTTTATCGGCAACTGATTTCTGATAGATACCTATAACCGAAATGCAAGTACTGAAATGGTTAACTTTTCATTTTGATCTGATAAAATCGCATTGTCTAAGGACTCAAGGACCACAAAAATAGATGGAAGAGCACATTAGGGTGCCTATGAGAATATATTTCATAAAGAGTAAGAAATGGAAGTTTGAGCCTATTGTTTTCATAAAGAAAAATAAGCTCCTTATCCTCCAAATCCTATAAAAATAATATAAAAGCTTGGAAACATATAATCATTAAAATTTAAACATACTCCAATTTTACACTTTTTATTAATACCAATTGTGCCAATTATGTCTTTCTGATTAACAGACCATCCAAATAAAGTATATGCCACCCACTAATAAAGGTATTATTTCAAGATTATTGAAAATTAAAAAAAAATATATACAAGTTATAATCAAGTAATGATTAAATTTGATTATTTTTTATTTAGTATTTCTAAATTATAATTTTATTGGCTTGAATTTTAGTTTAATCTTAAAATTAAATGATTTTGGACTCAGGAGGTTGGTATAATATCTTTTGATATAGAGACAATAGATAATATTATTCTTGAAAACGATTTATTTATTTTTTAATTATATAATTTTAATTAATTCGTCAATCCAATTCTATATTAATATGTAGTGCGTTTGATGAATTTCAAGTAAAAGGTAATTTTATTCATATTTAATCTATATTGTCACAGGAGTGCAGAGTATTTCGAACAATTTCTCAAATCAGTCTCACAGTTTGCATCACACAAACAAATAATAATAGCTCTATCTGCCAGTAGGTCAAGCAATCAATCGATCTAAACTTGCCTATCTCGAAACAGATAATAAATATATAATAAATAATAATAATAATCAAATAATAATCAAATTAATCATGAAGGCACAGTGAGTAAGGTGGAGTAAAAGTAGTAACGCAGTATCAAACAATATTTAATAATATTTCGCAATATTATTACACAGAGTATAAGTTTATTAAAATATAAAATATAAAGTTTTAAAAGCAAAGTATCATTTAACAACAGAAATATTACAGCATGACGTATCTTTCCTGTTCCTGAATGAAGTTTACTTTTCTANTTGAAAACGATTTATTTATTTTTTAATTATATAATTTTAATTAATTCGTCAATCCAATTCTATATTAATATGTAGTGCGTTTGATGAATTTCAAGTAAAAGGTAATTTTATTCATATTTAATCTATATTGTCACAGGAGTGCAGAGTATTTCGAACAATTTCTCAAATCAGTCTCACAGTTTGCATCACACAAACAAATAATAATAGCTCTATCTGCCAGTAGGTCAAGCAATCAATCGATCTAAACTTGCCTATCTCGAAACAGATAATAAATATATAATAAATAATAATAATAATCAAATAATAATCAAATTAATCATGAAGGCACAGTGAGTAAGGTGGAGTAAAAGTAGTAACGCAGTATCAAACAATATTTAATAATATTTCGCAATATTATTACACAGAGTATAAGTTTATTAAAATATAAAATATAAAGTTTTAAAAGCAAAGTATCATTTAACAACAGAAATATTACAGCATGACGTATCTTTCCTGTTCCTGAATGAAGTTTACTTTTCTATATAATATTTATTAAAGTATTTCGAATTATTCTGAATTATTTCTAATTATTAATTAATTAATGACTAACTGTTCTGTTATCCACTTACTCCCAACAACAGTCATATTTATACTTTCTCTTTTGTTTACACTTCATCCTTGTACTTCATACTTCATCCTTTGTGCGTCATCCTTCATCCTCGCATGATATCTTTCATCCTCGTATGGTATCCTTCATCCTCGCACAGCATTCTTCATCCTTCATCCTCGTACAAGGATGAAAATCACCTGAAAGTTCATCTAGTGTCACAAAATATCATCCCCTATGACATTTCACCTGATTACCAATTTACTTCGCCACAATATAATGGGATGGAAATGCATTCTATATTGTGATGTTTGTGGATTATTTTAATCATTCTTTTTATTTTTTTTAAAAAAGATTTGAATGTATCACATATTAAAAGTGATGTTGGGATTATGAACGATATAGTCGAGGTACATCAAAGTATTATTATCTGTTGTAAATAATATTTGATAAAATTAATATGATATTGATTTGGAATTATTGAAATTGATTATAAAGATAATAAAGATTTTAATAAAATCAATGTATAACATTTAAAATCTATATATGATAAATTTTATTATTATTACTCTATTATTCAATATTGATAAATTAATCAATTACTTAAAAATCAATTAACTAATCAATCAATTTTTTTAAAACTGGAATATATCAAGAATGATGGCTGATGAATTAGCACGAATATTACTGAACGAAATGTAGTTATCAATTAGTCTTATTAAAATCAATTATTGTTTTGTTGTTATTTATGAATGAATGGATCGCGTGTTTATATTTAATTCATTATTATTTATTATTTTTTATTTATTTATTTACTATTTATTATTTATTATTTATTATTTATTATTTATTATTTATTATTATTGTTTATTATTTATTATTTATTTATTATTATTTATTTATTATTAGAATCAATTAGAATCAATTAGAAAGTCAAAATATACGAATACTATATAAAACCACAAGTTCATCATTACAATATAAATCATCACAAAACAAATCAACTCAAGAAAATAATTTAAATAAAAATTCATTAATAGTGAGAATAAAGGTGAAAAACTTGTGATGTTGAGAAATCAAAAGTTGGAAAAATGTTGAATGATATGGAAAGAAGGATTAGATTGGGTCAAAGAAAATAAAAAGTATAATGGTATGTTTTATTTATTATTATTGTTAATTATACAATCAATATTTATTTATTTTATTTATTTTAATTTATATTTATTAAGTTAATGGATGAGAGAGCAAAAAATGATCGAATGAATAAATATCTTTATCCTTTATCAAGTTACAAAATCATTATGATTAAATGATTAAGCAAATTAATCACTTTAATCATCAATAATTGGGGGTCCAAGACTATCCTTTGAAGTTCTAAGCCCTCCTTTGAGATCCAAGACCATCCATTGAGGTTTTAAGCTTTCTTTTGAAGTTCAAGACCATTCTTTAATAGTCAACTAGCCTTTTCTATTCTAATTCTACTTTAGTTACTATGATACCATCCTAAGGTGTTATTATTAACTAACCATACAAAAATAGAATAATTAGATTTTTTTCGTATTATAATATTTAAATGTATATATATAGATGAATCTATTTATGAAAAAAATTTTCTCATTTTTTTTGTTTATAAAAAAAATATATTTATATTAAAAATTTTTATATAAATTTAAAAATATAAAGTTCAACAAAAAAAAAACAGATTTTGAATAAAATAAATAAAAGTTTAACATTTGAATAAAACTAGGGAAACAGGGACTGTTATAAGTCTGGAGCTAAATTATTCAATAAATATTAAATTAATATATAGAAAATATTAATATATAGAAAAGTTATTAAACCTCTATTACACTGTACTTATATAGTCTAAGTAAATTGGTAGAATATCATTTGCTTCGACCTTCATTTTGCTCTTTTCTTTTATAGAATAGCTTTCCCTACTTGAAATTTCATTGGTATTTTTTAAATAATAATTTCTGTTAAAATTCAGGATTAAATAATATTATGGTCATATGTTTTAATATACTTCTGCTATGATAATTCTATTTGGTAACAGTTTTCCCCTCACTTGATTAATATGTCCTCATTTTGATTTATGAGTTTTTTTCTTATCAAATACTTTCTCCTTCAACAATTACTTTTATGAAGTTCAAATCTTCAAGTTCTATTCTTTCTTTTTCTGTTAGTTCTCTTCATAAAGCCTTACATCTTAATGTTTTTTCTTGTCTCTTTTCTTTCCAATTAAGATGTTGTCATCTCTTATTATTTGGTTTGTCTGGGTATTTGATTCTAATTGTACTTTTTTGTTTTGGATTGTCTTTATTCATTATTTTGTTCAGATCTATTTTCTTTTTGTTTCTTAAGTTCTGATTCAGAGTTTATATATCAATATTGTTTTATTAATAAGTTACTGATTAATATCTGTTATCATTTGTTCAAAATCTTCTTGATTTATAATCTGTTTTATATCATTTGTTATTTGATCTTTGTATATTCCAAATAGGCTTTTAAATTCTTTAATTTCTTTCTTTTTTTCTTCCAGTTTTAGTTTTGTTGTTGTACTTTCTTTATGCAGGTTAGTTATAATTTTTTCTAGATCTTTTATTTGTCATTGTAGTTTTTTTATTTCTTCATTATTTTCAGTAATTACTTCCATAGGTTTATTAATTTCTTTTTTGGTTTCAATTATATTTATAATATCATTCTTGAAATTCTTTAGCTACTTTGGGGTTTAATATTAGTCCTAATAGGCCATTTGTCTAAAATTCTTTTTCTTTTTCACATTCTATACAGGGTTGTTTATATCCGATGATATAAGCTTTATATTTTTAACAATAGTTGTGACTGCAGTGATTATATTCTCTATTATACATACATCTTTAGCTGGACATCTTACTTCTTCAAAATTTCATTCAACAATTCTTTGTTCATAAGATAAGGACAGTTACAATTTCTTCTTTCATGCTAAAGTTGTTGACAATACTTTGCTTTCCTATTATAACATAAACATGCGAGGTATTCTTTTCCTTGTTCTGATAATAATATCTTTGATGTTCCATGTCTATATATTATATCTTAGTATATGAAATTTGCTACATTTTCAACATTTGCTTTGTCTAATGTTTTTACTTTTGGCCATTTTGTTAAATATTCTGTTGCTACTACTATATATTTATTCTTTTTGGTGGTGGTTTCTTATTATATCTATCTCTATCCTTTCAAAGGGTCATTTTATTTCAATTGAGTGTAACTCTTCTTTTCATTCTGGCTTCTCAAATTTTTGACATGTGTCATATGATTTAACATATTCTTTTATATTAATGTGCATCTGATTTCAATAGTATCTTTCCTTGATCTCATTATAGGTTGTTTCTATTCCCATGTGTTCTGGAGTTGGATAATCATGCATTATCTTCATCAAATCTTCCATTTCTGATTGTTTAATAGCTTTCAGATTTTCATTACTTTCTTTTCTTGATTTCTTGTACAACTGTTCTTTAATTTCTTTGAAATATTTAGTCTTATTTTGTAACTTTTGCATTTCTCTATTTGATAAACTATTGTCTATCCTTCTTTCTTTAAGATACTGTAATATTTGATAATGTAAATTTTCATCTATTACCTAATCTGGATAATATATTTGCATTAGCTTTTTTCTTTTCTGTTCTATATTCAATAGTAAAATTGTAAGGTTGTAATCTCAACATCCATTAGGCTAGTCTTCCTTTTAATTCTTTTATGGGATTTTTCTTTAAATATTGTATAGCTGAATGGTCTGTTAGTATTACAAAGTGTCTATATGCTAAATAGTGTCTAAAATATTCTATGGCCCATACTACTGCTAATAGTTCTAATTCTGTGGCAGAATAATTTAGTTGTGACCCTGTTAAACTTGTACTTGCATATGCTATTACATGATCAGGACCCAGAGCAATCTATAAATAGGTCACATTAGAGTTTGCTTAGCCATCATAATAAAAGTTTTAAAAAGTTACTTATTTTTAATTAAAATTCAAAAATTTACTTACAAAAATTATATTATTTCCTAATTTAGTATTATTTGACCTATCCATAAATTGCTCAAGGTTCTACATAGTCTCTTCCTTTTTCATCTTTTTGCACTAATACTTCTAATCCTTTTGCTAATCCATCTGTCATAAGATAAAAGGTCTTTTCAAAATTTGAGTATCTTAAAATTGGTTGTTTGATTAGTTTTTCCTTTAACTTCCTAAATGCTTCCTCTTGTTGTTCTTCCCAATTAAATGGTATATCCTTTTTGACTAAATTATTTATTTGTTTTGCTATTTCTGAAAATCCTTTTATAAACTTCCTATAATATAATACTAATCTTAAGAAACTTCTTATATCTTTTACTATCTTTGATTGTGGAAAATTCTTAACTTTCTCAATCTTATCTGGATCTGGTAAAATACCTTCCTTAATTACTACATGTCCTAAAAATATAAGTTCCTTCTTTATAAAATGACATTTACTTAGTTTTATCTTTAATCCTGCAACTTTCAATTGTTTCAACACTTCTTCCAATTTTCCTATATGTTCTTCAAAGGTTTTGGAATAAATATTTATATTATCTAGGTATACAATTATTCTTTTTCCTAATGTTCCTTCCAAAATCTCATTCATAAGTCTTTAAAATGTCACAGGTGCATTTGTTAATCCAAAGGACATTACATTGAACTCATAATTTCTATGTTTGATGGCAAATGCTGTTTTGTCTTTACTTTCTTCATTCATTTCTACTTGCCAAATCTAAGGTAGTAAACCATTTTGCTTCTCCTAATACTTTTAACATTTCATCAATTTTTGATATTGGATATGCATCTTTCTTTGTTACATTATTTAACTTCCTATAATCTACACAAAATCTAATTTTTTCATCCTTTTTCTTTACTAATACTACAGGTGAGATCTATACTATACCTGTTGCCCAAATTCAAAATCCAAATGCTGAAATCCCAAATGCACAAATCCCAAATCCCAAATCCCAAATCTCAAATTATAAAAATTATAATTAATATTTTTTGCTGAAATCCCAAATTCCAAATCCCAAATCCCAAATACTAGTAATTTGGGATTTTGGCATTCCAAATTCCAAATAATTTGGGATTTGGGCAACATGTATAATCTATGCACTTTTTAATTTTTGTATTATCCCTTCTAATAATCATTCAATTTCTTCCTGAATAAATTCATCTTCCTTTTGTCCTGTTTTATAATACCTTTATTTAATTGGTTCTACTTCAATCTTATGTTTTACCATATTAGTTCTTCCTAATTGATTGGTTTCTTCTGCAAATATATCTTTATATTTATTCATTAATGTATCAAATTTCATCTGTTGTTCTTTTGTTAACTTTTCTACTTGTATTTCTTTTATTTGTTTTTCTAAAAAGATTTCTTTCACTATTAGTTCTTCCAAAGATTCTTCTGGTATAAGGTTTTTATCTTTCAAGTGTGGTCAATCCATTTCTAGTTCCTCTTCATCTTCATATTTTTCCTCTGAACCTTTTTCATTTGAACTTTCTTCTTCAAAACTTTGTTTCTGTTTTATGTATGTAGCATCTATTTTTGTTGTTCCATTTCTTCAATCTACTGTTAATTCTTGATTTTTCCAAGCATAAACAGCTCCTGCTTTCATCATAAAATTACTTCCTAATAATAAGTTTTCAATTACTTCCACATCTATTGGTATTTGGTTGTAATGGGGAAATCTTTTATTCTTCCTAAAGATTTACCTTTCTCTCCTGTAACTGTTATTATTTCATAATTTGAGGCCATTTCTGGAGTATATCCTAATTGTTCAATTGTATTTCTTGTTACAATACTTGCTGCTACTCCACTATCAATTACTGCTGGTACAATACTATCATCAATTTTCACTTTACATTCTAACACAGTTGTCCTTGATGCATAATTTTGTTTTACCATCTTAATATCTACTCCTTTAGGTTTTTGCAGTGATTCTAATAACTTTTTCTTTGTTCTGAACTTATTCTTAATAATTGTGCTACTGTAATTTCTACCTTTTGATTCCTTAATTGTTTTGCTATATCAAATTCTGGTCCTTGTAATAAAAATGGAACTTCCTTTTTGTTTTTCTTTTCAGGTTTTAATTTCTTCAATGTGACTTTCTTTTCACTTTCTTTTTATCATTCTTTTTTGTTGGATTAATTCCAAATGCTCCTAATAATCCAGTTGGTCAAATAACTTTTGATATACTGCTTGTTTTTATCAATTCACCAGTTCTTGATTTCTTTATTTTATAATCATTATCACTATCACTGTCACTATCCCTTCCATGTTTACCAAATAAAATTTCAGTTAATTCTTTTATTACTTCTTCATCTGACTCATCATTATTATTTTCTTTTGTATCAACATAATTGGTATAGGTTATTCATTTTGGTTTTGGTCCATTTTGATTATTATTACTTTCTTGATTGTATCTTCTAAAGTTATTATTAAAGTTGTTGAAATTATTAGAGATATTTTGTCTCCAGGGTTGTGGTCGGATCTACAGTCTTTCTTCATATGTCCTTCCTTTTTACAGTTGAAACATTTCATAC
Organism: Diversispora epigaea; assembly: GCA_003547095.1. Taxonomy (NCBI): domain Eukaryota; kingdom Fungi; phylum Glomeromycota; class Glomeromycetes; order Diversisporales; family Diversisporaceae; genus Diversispora; species Diversispora epigaea. The sequence continues at coordinate 206,580 of PQFF01000186.1, read as the reverse complement.
CTCTTGGTCTTCTGTTTTGTGAATAATAATTTCTTCCAGTATTATTCATTTGTGTCATTTGGATCTTTAATTGACCCACCTTCTTAATTAATTCTTTGATCTCATCCTTTTGTTCAACTTTCACTTCCTTCTTTTTCAGATTTTTATTGATATGATTCTTTCTTAACTTTCTTTTTATTTCATCTTCACTTTCTGATTCACGATATCTTTCCAACTTCTTCCTTTTTGGTTCAATCCTATTGGTAATATCTTTTGCTTTGTGTTAAAGCAAAGCCAGTGAAGCTAATTCCTAGTTCAATCTTCTTAAAAATAATTCTACTTTCCTATCTTCTGGTATTTCTCCTATTTTATCACAATTTCTTGAGAATATATTAGCAAAACTTCGTATAGGTTCATTGATTCTTATTTTTAGTCTTTCCAATTTGTTTAGTATTTTGTTCTTCCATTTTCTATTATAAAATCTTTCAATGAAATCTTTCTTCATATCTGCCCATGCAGGTACTGTTCCTTACATTACTTCAATCCACCATTCTTTTGCATCTTCTTTTAGATATACTTCCATATAATTTCTTTTTACTTCATTCTCCTTCTATTGATTTGCTCTTGTGGCTTTTTCCTATCCTATTAACCACTCCATTGGGTCTTGAATTTCATCTCCATAGAAAATTAATATTTTAATCAATATTGGGTTCTGTCATTATTCTTTTCTTCTTATTATCTTCTTCTCACCTTCTGTTCCTTGATTACTCTCTTCTTCAGTCTCATATTCTTGTTCTTGCTGTTCTTTGTAATACTTTTCTTGATCTTTCAGTTTATTTTCTTCTTTAATATCTTCTAGTTTCCAACTATTTTTTCAGGACCTTTTGTTTTCCTTTATCTTTTCAATTCTTTGGGATCTTTCTTTTTCCAGTTCTTGTAGTTTTTCTTTAATTTCTTTTATATCTAGTTCAATAGATTGATTAATTTCCTTTGGTAAATGTTCTTCAGGAGATTCTTCCTTCGATGATATACCAGATGTGCTTACAATAGAAAATGGTAACCTTGACTGAGTTCTTAAGTTTTGGTGTATTAGGTTTACTTCTTCCTAAAGTTCTCTAAGTTTTGGACTTGGAGATCTTGATTCTCTTTTAATAGGTCTATATTGTTGTGGTCTTCTTTAGTTTTCCAGGTTTATTTTTCCTTAAAATATTTTATTCTGTTCTACCTTTTCACCAAGGTTTTCATCTATCCTTTTTATAACATTTTCAACATTGACTTTCATCAATACTCAAACCTTTCTTTTTGGATAAATTTTCATTACACAGGTCTTATTGTCATTGCTTTAATATTTAAGTCTTATTGATATTGCATACAGGCCTTATTGTCATTGCCTACAGGATTTATAAATTTTTGTTTCTCTAGATCTTATTGGTATTGCTTACAGGACTTATTGGTATTGCTTTTAGGACTTACAAAATCTACCTTACAGGATTTACAAACTTTTGCCCTTCTAGGTCTTATTGATATTGCCTCTTGGGACTTATAAAGTCTACTTTAAATATAACATACTTCTTTCAGGACTTAATTTCTGTCTTACTCATGAACATTTATATTTAACATGTGCACATTACATAGGTCTTATTATCATTGTTTAAGAGTTTGAATGATATGAAGGTGATCAGTCCTTAACATTCTTAACTCTAAAATTATGGAAATTTCTCCCTCCCAAAATACACTTCCAATTTACTTTCACAACTTAATAGTGATTGTAAAAATTTACTTCCTTTCTTACTGAGGATTCTTTCAAAATTTTGACAATAGTTCTTCCCTATTATTCAAAGTTTTCTTCCTTAATTATCCTTTTGTATCTTCCTAAAGAATACTTTCTTTCAAAATTCAATTCCTTTCTACTAGAAGGCACCAAACTGTCATAAATATACTTTCATGCTTCCCACTTACAGTTCTTTTAAGGAGTTTATAGTCCTTTCCATTAGGTACAAGTCTTTCAGTTTGGTTAATCCTTTATTTTGGAAGGCACCAGTTAGTTTTTATTAGAACTAACAAACTATTATTCTTCTAAGTCATTATAACTTCATTACTTCCATTAATAAGTTCATTATTAATAATTACTTTTATTAATAACTTCATATATTGTCACAGGAGTGCAGAGTATTTCGGGCAATTTCTCAAATCAGTCTCACAGTTCGTATCATACAAACAAATAATAATACACTCTATCTGCTAGTAGGTCACAGCTAATACAATCAATTTAACTGGCCTATCTCAAAACAGATAATAAATATAATGAATAATAATAATAATCAAATAATAATCAAATTAATCATGAAGGCACAGTGAGTAAGGTGGAGTAAAAGTAGTAACACAGTATCAAACAATATTTAATAATATTTCGCAATATTATGACACAAAGTATAAGTTTATTAAAATATAAAATATAAAGTTTTAAAAGTAAAGTATCATTCAACAACAGAAATATTACAGCGTGACATATCTTTCCTGTTCCTGAAGGAAGTTTACTTTTCTATTTAATATTTATTAAAGTATTTCAAATTATTCCAAATTATTTCTAATTAATTAACTTCCCACTAACTAACTGTCTTGTTACTAACTGTACTCCTGACAACAGTTGTATTTATACTTTCTCTTTTGTTTCACTTCATTTTTGTACTTCATCCTTCATTCTCATACAAAGATGACAATCACCTGAAAGTTCATCTAGTGTCACAAAATATCATCCCCTGTGACATTTCACCTGATTACCAATTTGCTTCGCCACAATATTAATAACTTTCTTTATTAATAATAAATTCATTTATTATTAACTTTATAACTTCCTTTATTTAAGAACTTCCTTTGTAAATAGCTTCTTTATAATTAATACTTTAAACACTTCTATATTTTATTAAAGATTTTATCTTTAAATCTTTAGAACTTCCTTTATTATAATAATAATAAACATTATTTCAATTAAATACAATAAATCACTTTAATTATTGATATTTAATGGTTACTTCCAAATAATAAAATTATACTTTATAATTATAATAATAACTTCCAACTTCTATGAACTTAAACTTTTTCAAGACAAAGCTTACTACTTAAAAGCTAAAAGCTAACTAACAGCTAAGTCAAATAGTCCCCATATTTATAAGTATTTGGACTAACACTATTGGTTAATGTATTTACCATGTAACTTACTAAATATAGAATATATGTTATACTAATAATTAATACTAATAAATACTAAATAATAATAATTGATACTATGTAATACTTAATAATTTATATATAATTACACAAATATTTTATAATTATTATTAATTATCATTATTAAGTTATTAAAAAATTATTAAAAACAAAATCAACATCAACATGATAAGAATTAATAAATGATTAATAATAATTTACTGTCTGGACTTATTGTTATGCAACTACTGAAAAACAGAGATGTTCTCTATGGAGATTATTGATGACAAAGCTTCCTGGATGAATTTAGATAATGTTCTGTTGACATGTTTTGTAAACATGACAGTTCAATGGAAGTAAATTTATATTCACTTTATATAATATTTTTTTCATACAAGCACATGTTAGGAAATTGTTGGTCTGATTTTTAAGTCATGTCATTTAAATCAATAAAATTTACTATTCTGGTTTTTATAAGATATAATACAAAACACAAATTCTAAAAATGGATTCAAGGAAATGCCCTATTGAAAAAATAAATGGGCATCATTTCTTTTTCCAGAAATCTGTTCAATATATTTTCATAGAATGTATTAAATCTAGTTGAAATGTAATAACAGATAAAACAATTAAATTAAAATTATATTATTAACATATATGGCACGACACATCAAATCATTGAAAGAAATAGAAATAATAAAATTACAGAAAAAAAATCGATAAAAGGTCTTTAAACAACATCAATATAATTAGATTTATATTATTTTATTAATTAGTGTATTGTTTTCTTTTTCCTTCCTGTTCCTTAAAGTAGTGGATGCAATATTGTATTGCTTTTGGTCATTGCATACAAATTTCGAACAAACCATTTTATTTAAAATCCAAAATAAGATTATTATTTGCCTTGTGTAAAAAATGGGAAAAAAAGGAAACAAAGAAAAGAAAAACAATGAAGTTAAAGAAATCAAAAAAGGATTTATTTTTATTTATTTATTTTGTGGTTACCCAGTTAACTGGCTTTAAAATAAAAAAAATATAAAAGCTAACCTCCTATCGAACTATATGTCCCGTCAATTACGGCAAACAAGGCAAACAACGCGACATTAGAAGCAGTCTGCAGGCACACTTTGAGTTTCTGTTTGCCCATGTTAGCCAAAATAACGGAGTAGTTGCTGGTATCTGACTTGGACATATACTGTTTTCCCGCTCTGACTGAGATAGCATTAATCAGTTTCGGTTTATTAGAAATATCATAGACGTTTATTGCAACCGTTCCAAATGGAGATTCCATAACGTATGCGAAAGATTGACAGATAACACCTTTCTCTCCGTTAAAACTCGCTGCATCTTTTTTATTGATGCATAAGGCGAATTGGGAGAAGGCTGCATTATTAGTAGTGGCGAGTCGAAAATCCAAGCAGACGGTATCTTTTGGACATGTTGTGTCGCAATATTTCATATCTGCGGGGTTGGAGATAGACGCGCAGTTTGCCCGAATCGCTTTTACGCTGAGACACCAGGATGACATCAATTCGGGATAATTTATATCCGTGCATTGGGGAAGCCCCGGGACTCCTGGTATGAAACGTCGATTCAAAGTGAGATTACCGGATCCCATTTGAGGTAATTCGACGGCTTTGATATCTACAATAGTCTCCGCAACTGGCACCCCTATAGTAACGGTTGTGATCCCAACCAAAAGAAGGGTTGTTATCAGGAAAAGTCGAGAAAGCATGATTCTTCGTATCATTCTTCCAAGAGAATATTTACGAAAAAGTTAAAAATAAAAGCACACAAGTTATTATTGTTTTTTGTTTAATGGATATGTTGATATTTGTCGGGGTGGGACGTTTTATTTATACATATTTCCAAGTTTGCGAAAAACAGAATTTGTTTTCTTATTACAAAATTGGTACCAATTTATTTAATAAATTAAATTAAATTATTTAGATTAGAATAACTCCATTGATGATTTTAATTTACATCTTGACTTTTCGGGTTATTTTTTAATACAAAAAAAATCCTGTTATAGGTTAACTGCACTATTATTACTTGTACACCAAGTCAGAATTCGTTTTCTGATTCTTTCAGCTTTACCAAATTGGTACTAATTATTGAAATAAAAAAAATAAAATAATAAAAAATAAAGTAATGAAAAATAAAAAATAAAATAAATAAGTAATGATTTGAATTTTACGAAGTTTGAAGTCTGGACTTTTCGGATTGTTTTTAATACAAAAAAAAAAAATCCTGTTAATTGCATTATGATTACTTATACACATTTTTTACCAAATTGGTACTAATAAAAAAAATAATAATAAAAAATAAAATAAATAAATAAAATAAATTAAATAAGTTGAAATATCCATTGAGTTTTGGCTTTTTCGGGTTATTTTTTTAATAAAAAAAAATCCTGTTATATATTTTTTCAGGTTAACTGCAATATGATTATTTATATAAATTTACAAAAAAAAAATCCTGTTATATTTTTTCAGTTTAACTGCACTATGATTACTTGTACACATTACCAAGTCAGGATTCGTTTCTTATTCTTTCCGCTTTACCAAATTGGTACTAATTTATTTAATAAAAAATAAAATAATAAAAAATAAAATAATAAAAAATAAAATGATAAAAATAAAATAATAAAAAATAAAATAATAAAAAATAAAATAATGATTTTAATTCAATTGGGTTTTACGTCTTGACTTTTCGGGTTGTTTTTTAATACAAAAAAAAAATTCGAATATATTTTTTTCACATCACATTCGCATGATTTTTCAGGTTAATTTTACCAAATTGGTAATTAACGATATGATAAGAATGTATGANAAAAATAAAATAATAAAAAATAAAATAATAAAAAATAAAATAATGATTTTAATTCAATTGGGTTTTACGTCTTGACTTTTCGGGTTGTTTTTTAATACAAAAAAAAAATTCGAATATATTTTTTTCACATCACATTCGCATGATTTTTCAGGTTAATTTTACCAAATTGGTAATTAACGATATGATAAGAATGGATGAAAAGTCTGTGTTCAGTTTTTATAATAAAAAAGTCATGTTTGTGTTAAAAACTCTTGTCAATCTTGACCAAAGAATTACAAATAAGGAAATTGTTTGCATAAAAAACTTCGAACCTTTCTTATATATATGTATATTATCATTTTATAAATAAATAAAATAAAAATATATAAAAAAACTAAAAAAAAAAAATCTAAAAATATATATATATATTTCTTTTTTTAGTTTTTATAAATAAAATATTTTTTAAAATTGAAATATTGCTATTTATGATGATCTACTAATACTTTTTTTAACACAAAAAAATGGATCATCGAAATTGATATTTTTAGCAAAAAACAAAATCATGTGAAATTTTTATTTTAGAAAAAAAAATATTCATTTTTTCGAAAATTGATATTTTTAGCTAAAAATTTTTATACAGATAAACAAATAAAATTATTTAATAGTTATTATTTTTTAAAATAGTAAAACAGATTTTTATTTTATAAAAAAAAATATTCATTTTTTTCTAATTTCGAAATTGATATTTTTAGAAAAAAATAAAATAATTACTAAAAAAACAAATAAATAAATTATTTTAGAGAATTTTTATTTTCTAAAAAAAATAAAAATGGTAAAACGGATTTTTATTTTAGAAAAAATTATTCATTTTTCTCCAAATTTCTAAAAAAAAAGTGAATTATCAAAATTGATATTTTAACTTAAACTGTTATTTATTACTAAAAAAAAAATCATGCGAAATTATATCTTGAGACTGAGATTTATTGATTATTTTTTTTTTAGAGAATTATTTATTCCTTAAAAAAAATTAAAGTATTATTATTTGTATTTTAATTATTTTTTTCTAAAACAAGTAAAATAGATTTTTTTTTGGAAAATCATGTAATAAAGTGCACAAATCATTTGTAGTCTTCTAGATAAAAGATCAATTATGCATAAAAAACAAATCATTTATATATCTTAAAAAAAAAAAAGTTTTTATTTCTCTTTTTTTTTGAAAAAAAAAACATTTTAAGCTTGAACTGAGGTTAATGCTAAACAAAAAAAAATCATTTTACAATATTTAAAAAAATCATTAATTAAGTCCATTAAAAAAAACTTTACATATTTAAAATATTATTCAAAATAAACATTTTTTTAAAAAAAAATGCCATTCAAATTAACAAATATTTGTTTGATTGATTCAATTGTTAGCACTGAAGAAACAAACTATTTCACAGTTATTGAAGCCAACGCTATTGCAAGAGTGGAAAAAAACAACAATAACATAGATGGTACTTTTAATTTCTATTTAACTGCATTTTATAATAAAATCCATCAATACCTTCATTTGTTGATAAGATAATAGAAGGTACGATTTATGAAATATCTAGGAAAGTTAATCTAACTGAATTTTCAAAAATAATGAAATAAAAGTAAGTTTTTTATATTTTTGTATTAATTTTAGTCATTATAATAATAAATTTATAATAATATAATTAAATTATAGATAATTGTTGTCTCAGCAAAGAAAACTAAAATTTCAATTCAAAATTTGCATATAAGTGCTCTAAACATCTATCTGACTGGGATATCAAAAATCAAAAAGAAAAGTAACAATAAAGCATCTAATACAAAAAAAAGAAACATTACACAGTCAAAAAAATTGATAATGAATCTTAATAAATTTGTTTGTTTATTATTATTATTTATTTTTTAAATTTACATTATTTTATTTCCATTATTTTATTTTATTTATTCTTTATTATATATTTTATTTTTGGTATTTAAAAAATTTGTAATTTTTTCTTTTTTAATTTTTAACCATATTTTTTTGATAAAAATAAAACTGATTTTAACAAACAAAAAAAAAAATGAAAATATAAATATCCATTATCTTTTTCTTCTGAAAAAAATTTTAAAAAAAATAATTAAAAAAATTATTTATTATTAACTATAAAATGTGTCATTATTTATACAATAAATAATGTGCAGATTCAAATCTTTTTGAAAATCAAAACTCTACTAATAATCAAACAAACACAGCATATGTTGCTTTAAGTCGTTGCCCTTTATGGGATAACATTCAAATTCCTACCCTTCCAAAATCTGTATTCATTATAGATCAGAAGATAGTTAAAGAATACCAGCGCCTTGAAAATTTCTCGTTAATAATGTAAAACAAAAATAATAATAAATAATTATTAATAAATCAGTTTTGTAATAAAAGTCTTGTCAATTTTAACAAAAGAAATACAAAATGGTGGTGGTGGTTATTGGTCTGTTACCCGCCACTCTAGTTTAATAAATAAATTAAGTGATAATCCGCCTATGATCTGCAGTGAATTATTTTGGGGTGACATCATACGATATAAGAAATTTCACTTGTGAAACTGATTTTCTTGCAAAGTCTTCGATTCATGTTTGGTTGTTTATATTCAATATTAAATATATAGACACATCGGAGACAATTAAAATTTCATTTTGTACAACACAATTCTTATTCATGATTTCTATATTAAAAATTCTTCAAAGCAATATTATTATAAAACATTTGAATAACAATCCATTTTTTCAAAAAATATAATAAATTTTATTAATAATATTTATATACAGCAACACACAACATCGTCGAATATAAAAATTTAAAAATTTAGTTACAACAGACACTCTGCAAAATGTAATCAACTGTAAAAATAAAAATAAATTTTTGAATATTAAAATAAAAAAAAATAAAAAATATATGTTTCTATATAAGAATATACTTACGAGACATTTTATTTCTCTTGTATCTACCATACCATCATTATCCTCATCTTCTTCACTGACATCGTCATCTCTATTATTATTATCATCATCAAAATCATCTTTACACCCGCCTATTAATGATATTTATTCATTTATTTATTAGTTCGTTATATCATTAGAATTAGAACCAAATAAATAAATAAATTATTTACCTTCTTCGTCGCGTTTTTTCTTTTTGGGCATTTTCCTCCAAATTCTTTTTTTATATTGGGCCACAGCAATCATGGCCAAAATGTCAAGTGCAGAGTGCTGTTGTTGTTGTTGTTGTGATGTTTGTTGTGGCTGTTTCTGTTGTTGTTACTGTTGTGCGTTTTTTTTAGGTCTTCCTCGACCTCTTTTATAAGAATTTTGTTGTTGTTGTTGAATATTAGAGGTCTATTTAGGCCTCCCATGACCTCTTGGTTGTGGTGGTTGTGGTGGTTATTGTGGTTGTTGTGGTGCTGGTGGTGATATTTGCTGTTGCTGTTGTTGTAGTAGCCGTCGTGGTTGTTGTTGTTGTCGAGGTTGTTGAGATTGTTGCTGTCGTTGGTGTTGTGCTCTTGTTAAAATCATCTTCGAAAATAATATTATTTTTTTCAGATTGCACTTTAATATAAAAATATAGTAATTCATTTTCGAAAAGTCACAGCATTTTATAAACTAATTTTCAAATTATACATCATATTAAAATGTTTTTCAATAAAATATATATATTATAACTAAACTAATTTTCAAATATTTCATAAGATTGAAAATTTTTTCAATTCATCAGTTGCACAGAGCAAATATGATATTTTTTTAGATTGTTTCAGATTAAAAATGGAAAACCTCAACATGCACTTTTTTTGAGTCAAGATTTATTTACATAATAGAAAGTAATTATTTTACAAATAGTTTTAATATTTTTTCTAACTAGCTTTTACCTATTAATTTAAAGAATAATGACAATACTTTATTATGCAAATAGGTTCTAGGTGTAATAATAAATTAGTCCATATGCTAAGTGTCCAGAAATATCTCTTTTTTTCGCTATCTGCATTAGATAATAATGTAAAAAATATCATTATCTTCATGTGATTCATAGAATATGATTTATCTTATCTATATTGAAATATTTGGTATAGAATAATTCTAGATTTGTTTTATTTAACAAATATTACAATAATTTAAAAAAATTCTAGTCTGATGTAATTATTGTTTCATTTTTTTCTCTCAAGGAGAGTTTCTTTTTTTCTAACTATAAAAAAAATCAAAAAAAACAAAAGAAATCTTTTAACATATATATCGATATATAGATCCTAAAATGAGAAAAGAAAATTATCTTCAACAATAGTAAAACTTAAATTAAAAATCGTAAAAAACCCCCAAAAAAAAATAAGCCAATGGAATGCTTTCAAATATTAATCTTTCATATAAATATAATTTTCTAGTTTTGATATCTTCTTGTCAACGATGACCTGAATTTATAATTTAAATTGATCTTGTTTGTATCAATATCTAATTATTCATAATAATTATTCTTTATATTTTACAAGTAGTATATTCTGAAACAGAACATCTAAAGATTAAGATTAAGACAAGGAAATACTTTATCCTCAATTGTTTTCTAAAAAAAATATACGGTGCCAGACTCGACTCATTATATTTTACATTATACATTATTTTGATTTCCGATAATAAAAAAAATATTATATATTAATGCAAAATATAATCAAGGGAAAAGTCATCAGATATTTTATAATTTTCTTTTTAATTTTTTTTTTAATCCGAGACACCAAATACCTCGAGAAATGACAATCATTTTTTTATTTTCTTTTATGATTTTCTATTAATAATTTTCGTCTATTGCAAAATTGGGAGGGCTAACATAAAAAGAATTCATAATCGATAAATATATTTAAAGAGACATTTCAATACCATGATCTAATGACTTGTTTGTATTGAAACTTAATGGTGAGGTAAGCATTGAAATGATGAAGAATTGTTGGGATTTCCTGGGCTTGATTATAATTTTTTTGTGCTGGAATTTTGATACAGTGTTATTCGTGTGTTTTTTTTTCCGGATTTCATTCGGAAGAATAAATATTTCAATAGATTTAGGATTAATTGGTTGGAAGGAATTGAATACGAAGTTAATAGAATTTGAGCGTTCAGTGTAATGAATAATACAAGTGTTAGTTATTAGTATGTTTGACTTATTCTTTTTTTTTTAATTGTTTGTAACGTCAAATATTCGGGAAATGGGATTGAGTAATCTCTTATGATAATAACTTTTTCAATATCAAAGTGAACATTTTTATATTTTTAGAGTGCGTTAAAATAAGCAATATGTGGTTTATACATTTTCCTCGCTTTTTCTTAGGTCAAATAAATAATTTCCAGATTAGGAACTCTTAAGAGTAAAACTACTTTGCTTGAAGCGGGAGAATAACAAGTATTATATTGTTTAAAATCATTTTATATATTATAAAAATAGATTTAATGTTTTATTTAAATTAAATCTTAACATTGCGCCATTAAACATTTTATGTTGACAACTTAATTGTTTTCCTTTTTTTTTTTAACAGAATTCAATTTTTATTTCCAATAAATAATCTTCAATTCACAAAATGCACATTCTAAGGCTTTCCATTTAAAATATTTATCCGTTGTTTTATTGTTATTAATATTTTTATATATATTTTTTTTTTGTGAATTTAAAACAAACATAAAATCTAATAAAAAAAATTCAAATACTTTGATTTTACCATTGTTCATTTCGTCATCAAGAGCTTTAAAATGTACATAATAAATATATGGTGATAATAATTTCTTTGTAAACACTAATTACATTTTATCATTGATAATAAATTAATAGAAACATTTAAAGAATAATTTCAAAAACTTGAGAGAGAAATATTTTAATTACCTTTTCTTTGAAATAGACTCTATTTCTTTTATTTCATTTATTTTTTCAATTTTAATTTTCTTAAATACAAACTAATTGCTAAAGAAAATGAAATAAGATTAAATTTTTCAAATATGAATTATTTACAAATTAGTTCGCCAATAAAAAATCTCAATACAAAATTACTATCGATATCAACCTTTAGTCCAATTACTGTGTTACAATAGAACTAACTTTTTTTTGCCAATTTTACAAAGTGTAATTATATTTGAATGCAAAATCTTATAGTAGATTACAAATTTCAGTGAAGTGATGGAGCTTCAAAATTGAGAAAAATATAATTAAATATAATGAATTTATGTTGAAATTTTTTTTTAACAATTAGAATTTATACCAAGAATGTAAAGAAGAGTACATACGAATATATTTCGGAAATACTAAAAATAACGATTATATATAATGACTATATCAAGGGAATTATAATCCAACGGACTTAATCATCTTTTGTCTCTCCATCTTCTTCTCCTGTGCCAAGTTTCTACCGATTTCTAAGCTAATTGAAATATCTAAATCCTGATTCCCTGTAAGATCTTTTGCCACTTCATATAATTGTCACGCTTCAGAAATCATATTGTGGCGAAGTAAATTGGTAATCAGGTGAAATGTCACGGGGGATAACATTTTGTGACACTAGATGAACTTTCAGGTGATTGTCATCCTTGTACGAGGATGAAGGATGAGAAATGCTGTACAAGGATGAAGGATATCGTACGAGGATGAAGGATATCGTGCGAGGATGAAGGATGACGCACAAAGGATAAAGTATGAAGTACAAAGATGAAGTGTAAACAAAAGAGAAAGTATAAATACGACTGTTGTCGGAAGTAAGTTAGCAGTTAGTTAGTACACAGTCAGTTTAGTTAGGATATAATTGATAGTGTCACAGGAGTGCAGAGTATTTCNTGTTGAAATTTTTTTTTAACAATTAGAATTTATACCAAGAATGTAAAGAAGAGTACATACGAATATATTTCGGAAATACTAAAAATAACGATTATATATAATGACTATATCAAGGGAATTATAATCCAACGGACTTAATCATCTTTTGTCTCTCCATCTTCTTCTCCTGTGCCAAGTTTCTACCGATTTCTAAGCTAATTGAAATATCTAAATCCTGATTCCCTGTAAGATCTTTTGCCACTTCATATAATTGTCACGCTTCAGAAATCATATTGTGGCGAAGTAAATTGGTAATCAGGTGAAATGTCACGGGGGATAACATTTTGTGACACTAGATGAACTTTCAGGTGATTGTCATCCTTGTACGAGGATGAAGGATGAGAAATGCTGTACAAGGATGAAGGATATCGTACGAGGATGAAGGATATCGTGCGAGGATGAAGGATGACGCACAAAGGATAAAGTATGAAGTACAAAGATGAAGTGTAAACAAAAGAGAAAGTATAAATACGACTGTTGTCGGAAGTAAGTTAGCAGTTAGTTAGTACACAGTCAGTTTAGTTAGGATATAATTGATAGTGTCACAGGAGTGCAGAGTATTTCGAACAATTTCTCAAATCAGTCTCACAGTTTGCATCACACAAACAAATAATAATAAGCTCTATCTGCCAGTAGGTCAAGCAATCAGTCAATCTAAACTTGCCTATCTCGAAACAGATAATAAATATATAATAAATAATAATAATAATCAAATAATAATCAAATTAATCATGAAGGCACAGTGAGTAAGGTGGAGTAAAAGTAGTAACGCAGTATCAAACAATATTTAATAATATTTCGCAATATTACAACACAAGATATAAGTTTTTTAAAATATAAAATATAAAGTTTTAAAAGCAAAGTATCATTTAACAACAGAAATATTACAGCGTGACGTATCTTTCCTGTTCCTGAATGAAGTTTACTTTTCTATTTAATATTTAATAAAGAGTTTCGAATTATTCTGAATTATTTCTAATTAATTAATTAACTGTTATATTTGTAACTGTCCGTGAACTAACTAACTTCTCACTACTGAAACTTACTTCTGACAACAGTCGTATTTATACTTTCTCTTTTGTTTATACTTCATCTTTGTACTTCATACTTCATCCTCGCACGATATCCTTCATCCTTGTACAGCATTTCTCATCCTTCATCCTTGTACAGCATTTCTCATCCTTCATCCTTGTACAGCATTTCTCATCCTTCATCCTCGTACAAGGATGACAATCACCTGAAAGTTCATCTAGTGACACAAAAATGTTATCCCCCGTGACATTTCACCTGATTACCAATTTACTTCGCCACAATAGTTAATTAATTAATTAGAAATAATTCAGAATAATTCGAAACTCTTTATTAAATATTAAATAGAAAAGTAAACTTCATTCAGGAACAGGAAAGATACGTCATGCTGTAATATTTCTGTTGTTAAATGATACTTTGCTTTTAAAACTTTATATTTTATATTTTAATAAACTTATATCTTGTGTCGTAATATTGCGAAATATTATTAAATATTGTTTGATACTGCGTTAATACTTTTACTCCACCTTACTCACTGTGCCTTCATGATTAATTTGATTATTATTTGATTATTATTATTATTTATTATATATTTATTATCTGTTTCGAGATAGGCAAGTTTAGATCGATTGATTGCTTGACCTACTGGCAGATAGAGCGTATTATTATTTGTTTGTGTGATGCAAATTGTGAGACTGATTTGAGAAATTGTTCGAAATACTCTGCACTCCTGTGACAATATTACAATTTATGATTTTTTTAAAATGGTGTTCACAATGCTGTTCACATCTCCATGCACGTCTAATATTTCTGATTGATCTAATAAAACAATTTATGATTTATTTTATATTGGAAAAACTAATAAAGAATATAATATTTTAATGTAGCAACAACTTTTCTAACCTTTTCTAATCGTAAACATAAAATGCGATCATTAACAAGAATAGTATCAATAATTCACGAAATCATCAATTACCCAAAGAAAATTAAGCAATTGCTTTGCTCCTTTACTCGATCTTCGTTAAGAAATTATTAAACAAAGCGAAAAATTACTTACCATATCTTGGTACGATTTTCGCTCGAAATAGAATAAAAATATCGGTCGACAAGAAAACAATACAATGTAACAACTAGAAACTATTTCAATACAACATTTAATTAACACAATTTAAATCATTTCATATACAATATAGAAAATAGAATTTTATTAAAAAATGCAAAAAAAAATAATATAATATACTGATAAGAAAAAAAATAAATTGAAAATTAACCAGTGATCTAATTATGTACAAATAAAAATCATCGGTCTTAAGTCAACCACCACCACAGTCACTCATTTCATAAGAAAATCGAGTGACATTTTATTTTTCTTTGCGCTTGGTCCAGCTTCATTATCTAAATTTTAATATTCATTATTATTTAATTATTATTATTATTTTAAGAAATGAAAAATTATAAATAAACATTGATATATACCTGGATTCTCATCTAAATTCCTCTTACAGCTGCAATTTTCTTTCTCTTGAACTGAAACAACAACTGATGATAATAAAAATAATGGGTTGTCCATTGTTTAATGTTGTTGTTGTTGATGAAGCGTTGTTTCAGTTCTTGTAGTAGAACGGTTGATAGTTTTTATGCAAAACAATTTCCTTATTTGTAATTCTTTGGTCAAGATTGAAAAGAGTTTTCATGATAAACTGAACACAAGGAAGACTTTCATTATAAAAAAGAATACAGACTTTTCATCCATTCATAACTTAACGTTAATTATTTATTAATTTTTAACTATTTATATAAATCACTGGATATCCAAATATTAATGGTGAACATTATAGGTGGACTTTAAACCCGTGAAAAAATAAATGATAATGATACAGAATAAAAATATTTATGCAAAATTATTTATTTATTTTATAAAATAATCTAAATCATTAGTCCATTGTTTCTGTTCTGACCGGCTTTTTTTTCGAACTCAGAAATTAAAATGTCTTTAAAATTTTTGAAAAGTATCGCAAAACTTTGTTATGCTTAATGAGAATGTAATCAGTGGGGGGTTTCGGAAATTATTACAGTACGATAGGATTTTCGGTAGTACGATTGGAATTATCTTAGTGCGTTATAATTATACTATTGTTAAGGTTAGGGTTAATGATTGGTTAGTTTAGTTAGTTCGATTTTAATAATGAAATCGTACATAGTTGCACAAAGTGATTTTCTATATGTTGTTGACCGTAATTTACCTTCCAAATAAAAGACGGAAACAGACAACTATTAGCAGGGATTAATTTGTATAAGACACACAGCACTATACTTAATTTACTAAAGCTGAAGGATTTATACTATTATTAAAGTATAATTGGAAAGGAATTAAAGTATTGCGGAATTAAGGCGAAAGAGGCAGGGGTGAGGTTTTATAAGGGTAAATACTAAGTTTAACAATAATTCACTAAGAATTCTAGCCCAGAACACTAAGCAAGGCTAAATTTATACCAGATAACGAGTTCACACAGCAAGTTATCTAATTATTAAAACAAATACCGAGATCACTAAGCAGGGTATTTAAAAAAATTTCACTAAGAAATTATAAACTAATTATTAAGATCACAAAGTAGAATAATAGTTTATAACAAGAATAATACTAAGATCACACAGCGAAGTATTATTAAAGGGTATTTTCACAAAGAATTAAACACTGGTCGAATGAACAAAAATCGGAATCCTATTGATGGCGGAAATATGCATAAATCGGACATCCTATTTGTGAAAATTCATAAATCGGAAATTCCTATTTATAAATTAGAAAAAATCGACTGCCTATATTTAATAAATCTTAGCAAATTTAGCCATCAATCGGAATCCTATTCATGATAAAACTGTCCTATTTTTTTCCATTCGACCAGTGAAATAATAATAAGAAATGTATTATTTAATAAATCACAGAGTATTTTTATTACTGAGTTATTCAAGTTTTCAGAATTGATTGATTAACTGACTAACTGAAGATTGAGAGAAGAGAAATTCAATCCTTTATATACATAATAGATTACGCTATTGACTACGCTGTACACTACACTATTCACTACGCTGTGTTATACACTATTGATTACGCTAATGTATATGCTATTAATTACGCTATCTATTACGCTTTCTATTACGCTTTCTATTATGCTTTCTATTACGCTTTCTATTACGCTGTACTCTACGCTATTGATCTACAGTCGTAATACATATTTTGTTGCACTAATTTCTAAGTGATTTACATTAATATTTATAAATATAGAAATAATATACTAATAGTTAATAATAAATAATAATAAGTAATAAATAATAAATAATAAAATATAATAATGATATAAAATAAAATAATAAATTACTACAGCTAACAATGTACTTACTATTACTAGATTGCGCAATCGTACTGTAATTTGCTATATTACCGTAATCAGTGAAGTTGAAAATAATGAAAAATCATTAACGGCACATTAAACATATCAAAATATCGAACATTTCCGTAAAAAGTTAGAAAGTATTCAGAAAAATATTAAGACTATTAAGTCAAGTACGTTTATC